>VWZY01008865.1:70573-80660 GCA_013399075.1 Chloroceryle aenea
GGTTAGTACTCCTTTTTATATTAGTTTGGTTTCTGTTAGCCTACAAAGGATTGGTATCCTTTTTGTATTTTTTTATGATGTGGAGTATTGCACTCAGCATCACTAATTAGACAGGATTTTAGATTATCAGAAGAAAATGTAAATAGAAAAACTGACAATGAACCTGTAATTCAAACCTGCTATTGTATATAATCTTCTAGAGGTCTCTGTACCACCCTTAAGAATCAAGACTTTAAAACTCAGTCCCTAGGTCTCTTTCTCTGTGATTTCTTTGAGGGTATTTAAAACAGAAAGTGTCCAGTTCTCCCAGATCACACATTTACACTGACAAACACCTTCTTATTTCAAAGCACCCATGAGCAGGCTGTCCCACTGAAGCACTAGCTTTCCAAACTCTCTAAGGCCACTGATGAGAACCAAAAGTGTGATGAAAACTAGTAAAGGGCAAAGATATCCACAAAATGGGTTACTTTGTTGATTTCACATATAAGTTGTTCGTTCATAAGATGCAAAATTATGCTTAATTAGAATTAAGTAAAGGAATCAAGTAAAATAAAATTGTCAAAAATAAATGTAATTAGCATAAGTCATAAGGGAGTCTTGGCATGCAAGGCTGACCTGTCTAGATAACTGTGATAAATGCAATATTTGGTCAAAATTGCCTCAGTAACAGTGTTGGAAACACCAAATTTGTGTACAAATGTAACACAATTACCTACAAACTTATGATTAAATACAGTATAAGTGTGGGCCACTGAAAGGGATTAGTATTCAACAGCACTGTTTCATTGAGATTGGTTGTAGGTAGAATACGGTCATAACCTGGAAGACATTTATGTCTTTCTCAGCCATTAGCTTTCCTCCAATGCTTCTAAGCATACTGGAGTTGAGATGTAATGTCCTCTAAAAACATATTAATAATTGCTATTGAGGAGTAAAACATCTCTGTCCTTGAAATTTTTGGGGAAAATGGATACTAAACGTTGTTTTCTCCTCACTAAAGACAGACAAACCTGAAATACACTCCTTGAGATTTAAGTGGTAATATAGAACCATAGAATGGTAGGGGTTGGAAGGGACCTCTGGAGATCATTGAGCCCAACCCCCCCACCAACACAGGAACAGCTAGGGCAGGCCACACAGTAACAGATTCAGGCAGGTCTTAAAAGTCTCTAGTGAAGGAGACTCCACAACCTCTCTAGGCAGCCTGTTCCAGTGCTCTGTCACTCTCACAGTGAAGTTTTTCCTCGTGTTGAGGTGGAACTTCCTGTGTTTCACCTTGCTACCATTACTGTCTTGTAATGTTGTGCTATCTGACTGCAGATTTTCCCGATCTTTCCTGTCAATGTGAAGAATTTTTTGCAGCTAGTTATTAGAATAAGGGAGAAAACATGTTTGAGAGCACATAACAGTGATTTAGTCACAAACTTATTATATTAAAATTGTTTCCACTTTCAATATGGATTCACACTGTCATAATGTAGTGGACAAAACTATGCAATTCCTTGCATGTGTATTTTCACTCTGGTCATATTCATTTTTACTCTCATATTTTAGCTAAAAAGTGGTCCCTCTGTTAGCAGTTCCAAATGGAATAAACTTTCTTCATATTCTTTCAAGAAATCAAATCACTTTGAGGGCCACTGTTTCACTGAACACAGCCATAAGGCAAGTTGAGACTGAACTCAGCTGGTGTGTAACAGAACTAATACGTTTCACTGGCACTCTGTTGCTTCTGCTTTTTGAATGAATAACTCAAGTCAAATATGTGCCTTTTTCAGTTTCTACTTGCACTGAAAATCTGAGCATTTTCATATGACACTACAAAGAGTTTTGTGTTGAAAGGTTTTCCCCTGTGGGAAATACAATACTGCAAGAAGACTGTCATGTGGCTTCTCTGAAAGACATTTTATATTTGTCTGCAGAGCACTTTGGATGACAGAATTAAGTAGACAGTTCTACTGAAAAAGACAGAGACAATAAACTGCCACTTTCACTATAAGACAAACATTGTCAGAGGCTGTGAGTCAGAAATGCTTTCATGAATAGACAAACAATGCAATCTTAATCTTTTGTTTGTTTGGTTTGGGTTTTTTTTCATTTTGTTTTTAAGACATGGAAAAGTTTCTCATTAGAATGAAAAAAAAATCATTGTTCTCGATGACCCTTCTCCTTTTACAAAAATGAGTAAGTCAATGATATATTTGTTTAATGTCATGAATATCTAATTCCTACAGGATGATATATAATTGGATTTGCAATCTATTTATTGTAAGTAGGAGATTTTCTGAGAACTATGAGATGAGAGTTAATAGACAGTTACTTCAAAGAAAATAAAATAGAAATATTCTATCTAAATGATAGAGTACAATTTATAAGAATTTGTTGGTAATGGAAACAATATTTCACTAGGATGTGATTTCAATGTATTTGTCCTTTTCTCTATGTGCACTGTTGCTTCCAGCTGAGATTGCCCACCTACGCAATTTAAACCTTATTTTACAAATAATGTGTTCAAAGACATATGGTGAAATTTCTCAGAATTCTTTAGAGATAATTTTGCATAGAATTTTAAACCTGAAACTCCCAAAGCCAAGTTCATCTTACCTCAGGTAAACCCAGGGACTACTTAAGAGTGGATTTTACCAGGTGGTATAAGAAATCTATTAGTCTTTATGCTTGTACATAGGTAAGTCAAGAAGGAAAGTACAGTATTTTTAAGAAATGCAGATTCCAACAACAAAATGTAGAAGGATTATTACATTAGAAATGTATTTTGGAAATAGATTTGTATATTTAGGAAAAAGTTGAGAAGACTTCATCGAAATACTTTCAGGCAGAATGATATGAAGTGTATGAGAAACAAAGGTTATTTGTTGACTTTCAGAAAAATTATGTTCTACAGTTTCAGTAGAACAAAAAGTAGAGCAATAATTGAGCCATTAAAAATCACAGTAGACCACTGGGAAGACAAAGAGACATCATGATTAGGTGTTACCTTCGGGACCTGTAAAACAGACTACATTTTCAGCTGCCTTAGGAGGAACATAGCAAGGTAAGCTAAATGATAATTAATATTTTAAAGATATGAGTTTCTGGAAAGTTAAAAAAAAAACACTCCCTTACAGTAAATTTTCCATTTTAACTATCTTGGCTATAAGGAAGGAGTGATGTTATAAAGGAAAAAGGAAAGATAAACAAACTAAACAGTCCAAGTTGATAGTTTTAATGACAATTAGTTGTCTTTCCATTCTTTTATAAATTTACTTTTTTATAAATTCACCTATATTTTGATAATGAATGCCACCTTTAAAAAATAACCTTCTTTCCTTTTGAAGCCACGTCAGAAAATGAGTGACAGTCCTTTTAAAAGCAAATGTTCCTTCATTCACTCCTTAAATAATATAACACTACCCCTCTGAGAAACATTATTTGGACAGAGTAAATAGTTTTTTTGATCTGGAAAAGATATGGGTAATTTATGTAAATTATTTATCTAGAGAACACATTGTGAAGGACAGGATATAAATCTCTGCATGTGAAAATATGTAAAGAGCTGCTGTATGTCCATAGCCTCAACCTTTCTGCCTTTTCAGGATTTTATGCAAGCTATTACAATTAAGGGAACCTATCCCCACTATTTTTCTGTGATGCTTGTATCTTCATAGCCACAAAACTTGCCATTATTGCAAAAGATGGTCTCATTTTTACAACTGTTTTCCAACAGAAAGAAGATCCATAAGGAACTCTGTGTTTGAGCATTGAGAAAAGAAATATACTTAGACTAAACCAGTGTTATACCATTTGAAATCACTTTACAGCATAAGAAATTTCTTTCTGAAAACACAATTTGCAATGATGATGTTACACCTTCAGATAAATTTCCTTCAACTTCACTCCTAATATATACGGCCTTATTTTTAGCTTGAATTCTTCTGCCACATGTATTATAGACACAGTTTATGAAAGATTTAAAACATAATCATGAGCAAGCATCTTTCCTGACAGTTTGGATGCTTCAAACTTCAGAAGTGTTTCTAGCAAAATGAAAGAAATGTTGCTAGATATTTAAAGTCTTGCTGTGAGAATATCTATCCATAAGGGAAAATGCAAGAAAGAAAAAACAAATCTGTATTTTGAGGCTTCACAGAATCAAGAGTTCTGAATATATCTATAATGACATTTTTTTCTATGAAAATCAGTGGTTAGTGTTCTCTAGATAGAATAGATATTCTTTTGCATGAAAGGAAAACTACAATAAACTGCTTAAAATGTGGCTACAGTGTCAAAGAATGACAATGAAAACTTCGAAGATCTTGCAATTTTCACAATCTGTAAGGAGCAAAAGCCACTTTTTCTCAAGTATTTTTCCTCTTATACATGCATGGTCCAAGACCTAAGGTTTTTAAATAGAAGCTCACACAGACATAAATTCTAGGGAGAAAATATTCATAAGTTTCATTAATTCAGTGTTTTCTTTAAAGAATAGGTGAGTTTGATGCTGCCAACCTATTCCTTTTAGATTTATTTTAGTGTTTTATCATTCTTATATGACAACAACAGATTTAGTTGTAGAATAATGGTCTAACATTTCCACTATGGATAGTTTCCCCTAGGATATGTCCCAGATCTGGTTTATAAGACCTCAACGTCATAGTCTTTATCATGCCACATGTGAAATGCTTATGTTTGGCTTGCTCTACATCCTCCTGCTAACTCTTGACAGTAAGCTAGGTTTCAGTATTTTTATTAAGTCAACAGATACACAAGTAAGTCTACATTGCAAGAAGTGGGACAACTCTTTGTATAAAAACCTGACATTTCAGGGGCATTTTAATATTCTCCCTGATCTTGCTTTTTTGTTTGTCCAATTTTGAATGAAAACAGGAAACACTTTTTTTTTCAATTTTGCCATCATAATAGATAACATTTTCACAGCATCTACTTTCTGTGGAGACATTAAAGGGCTGTATAAACTTAAACTAAGGCAAAAATTACTCCATCCTCACCTAATATAGAGATATGTATTCAGCCCTGCAGAAAAGGACTTGGGGGTGCTGGTAGATGAGAAGCTGGACATGAGAAGCAAGTGTGTCCTTGCAGCCCAGAAGGGCAATTGCATCCTGGGCTGCATCAAAAGAAGTGTGGCCAGCAGACTGAGAGAGGTGATTCTGCCACTCTACTCTGCTCTGGTAAGACCNCTGTGTTTGTAAGACAAATAGAGTAATTACTTAAAAACGCCTATTGATACTTGATTTATTTTAAGACCAGGAAAATAAGAAAGCCATAAACCAAATTAAAAAGCAGGTAGATGGTCACAGTTCAAACTGATTTAATTACAATATGGAGGGAACCATAGGTTCGTTACTCTGAAGAAAACTGCAATAGTCTTATGACAAATATTTAGTACCTTGACACTTAGGTCTCATCTAGAAGATGGAATTATCTCTCAGATCTACCCTGCCACAATATGTGTTCAGATTAGTAAGGGATATTTCATTCTAGTGTCATGTCCTGCATTTTCTATAGTAAGTGATCTCCCATCAAAGGATTTGCCAGCTTTCCCTGTGAACTCTGAAGAGGGCAAAACTCTGTGTAAAAAGGACAACAACATAAAAATTCTGCTTCCACTAAAGACATACATTTCTGCTTAGAAATTTTTGTTTAAGTCCTTTGAGAACATCTACTGAAAAAGGAAAAAAAAATATTACTTCGGGTACCTTGCAGTAACTCTCTTTGCTAAAATGACACCTCTCCTTTCTGGCATCAATTCATACTCCCTCCAATCTTTTTCAGCTCTGGTCAGAGGAATATTTTCTCTGAGTACATTTCTATGAAATGCTGCCAGCACCTCCCTGAGAGTGCATCAGAGAATAAAGAAAGAAGCAGAACAGATGGTAAAAGACTGAGACTTAGAAAGGGTCCTCTGTTTGCACAGTGCAAGAATCAAGAGGGAGAGAGAGAGAGAGAGAGAGAGAGGAATTTCCTGATGGCCAGGAGATATATCAATACCTCTCTGTAGAACTAAAGGTGATCATTCTGGCAGGGCATAGTACAACTCCTAAGTACCGTGGGATGTCTCTGGCTTCTGCTCTCTGCACTTCATGACTTGCAGTTCTATTCCCTTCTCTGTACTGATGCATAACTCAGCATCACAGCTTTAGCTCTGATCCAGTCACCTCTCAGCACTGTCCCCTGCATGCTCTTGGCGGCAATCTGACAATAATTTAATGCCAGAATATATGTCTTCATTACTGCTTCTCTACTTCCTAGGAAGAGTGCCCTCATATCTTAAAAATAATTTTCTATAACTATTAGTGGGACATTTTGCCTTCTCTTAAATATGATCTAGAACCTTTGTTTCCGTACTGTTTACCATTCCTCACATTCTGATCACACCACACAGTGAAGTTCCTCACCTTCAGAAAACAAATTTTAAAAGCAAGACAGGGAGCAAAAGTATACTGCATAATGCAGTTTACTTCAAATATTTTGAGGAAGTAAGGAGTGAAGGCAAATGTTAAGCTTATCTCAGTAACATGAACTCACTCTATGTATCTTTGACAATATTTATTCTTCAGAGAAGTCAAACCTGTCAGTTTGAAAATGGAAATGCTGGTTTTGCCTCCTGGGACTGCCTAACACCTTAACNAGAGAGAGGAATTTCCTGATGGCCAGGAGATATATCAATACCTCTCTGTAGAACTAAAGGTGATCATTCTGGCAGGGCATAGTACAACTCCTAAGTACCGTGGGATGTCTCTGGCTTCTGCTCTCTGCACTTCATGACTTGCAGTTCTATTCCCTTCTCTGTACTGATGCATAACTCAGCATCACAGCTTTAGCTCTGATCCAGTCACCTCTCAGCACTGTCCCCTGCATGCTCTTGGCGGCAATCTGACAATAATTTAATGCCAGAATATATGTCTTCATTACTGCTTCTCTACTTCCTAGGAAGAGTGCCCTCATATCTTAAAAATAATTTTCTATAACTATTAGTGGGACATTTTGCCTTCTCTTAAATATGATCTAGAACCTTTGTTTCCGTACTGTTTACCATTCCTCACATTCTGATCACACCACACAGTGAAGTTCCTCACCTTCAGAAAACAAATTTTAAAAGCAAGACAGGGAGCAAAAGTATACTGCATAATGCAGTTTACTTCAAATATTTTGAGGAAGTAAGGAGTGAAGGCAAATGTTAAGCTTATCTCAGTAACATGAACTCACTCTATGTATCTTTGACAATATTTATTCTTCAGAGAAGTCAAACCTGTCAGTTTGAAAATGGAAATGCTGGTTTTGCCTCCTGGGACTGCCTAACACCTTAACAGACTAGCTTACTTGCAACTTCCTAGCCCTGCTACTGACCTGATACACAATGCAGGGCATATAATTTCCCTGTTCTGTGTTCGGTTTTCTTTTTTTCTTTGATTGAGAACTGGCTGAACAACAGCTCTTTTAAGCTGTAGCCTTCTAGAGCTATAGAAATTTTTCAGGTACTCCTCTCTCAAAGGTTTTCGCAGGATGTTCCAATGACATTTTTAAATAGTGATAAATATGTGGATTGAAGTTAATAGAATTAACAATTCAAGAAATTTCTACCGTACTTTTCCACACCCGTATTTAAGTTGCAAAGACCACCTGTTGCTGTTTTTCAGAAAGTTTCAAATAAAAAATAGTATTTTTGAAGTTGCAAAAATTGTTAGAATCATTCCTCCATTGTTTGCTTTGGGGTTTGTTTAAAAAAAAAAAAAAAACACAACAAAAAACCCATTTGAAATAAAATCAAAACTGTTTGGTTTCATGTGTAAAGAAAGATCTAAGCCATTTTTTCCACCTAAAATTTTATGAGAAACAGGGCTTAGAATGAGATCATAAATATTTAACTTAGTTTCTGTAAATATAGTGATGGATCTGTCAATGGTAATCTAATTCACCCAAATTAGACACATATCCTTCCCCACTGACTGCACATGGAACCAAAAGAAACTGCTAGGTGGTCCTATTGAATTAGGATGCAACCTGCCTAAACCTTGGTTGAGATTGGTGCCCACTGGAGAATGAGTGCCTTTCAAAAGACATGGAAGTTTTCTGTGGATGAGTATTCTGAGCATTGAAAGCTAAGTATGAAGTCACAATAGCCTAAATTCTGCAATGTTACTTTGGTCTAAGAAAAAAGATAAGATGTGATAAAAGAAAAAAAAATATTAAAGGGAAATGTTTGGACTAAGTTGTAATTTTGTAATATGCTCTGTGCAAGGAAAGAAACTTGGGTACAACACAATCTTTGCAGCTGATGTATTTTGTTTTTTTCTACAGAAATAGTTCTATGTCTCAATAAATTAAGAGTATGTATATATTACTTCTCAAACTAAATTTCTCATTAAATACAATTTGAAAATCTGTGAAGATGTAGAAAATGAATATTTTTTTTTCTGGGCTTATATATAGGAAACTGAAGAAAGGAAATTAAGCTATGTTTTCCAAAGTAATAGGATTAAGACTCAAAAGTTCTTGGGTTTGGCATCTGTGATCAGATTATTCTCTTTACTGATAAATTTAACTTCATATGAAGAAAAAAAATAAAGAAAACCAAGAAAACAAACTATTTATAACTAGTAATTTTAACATTGCCATTATATGATACCTAACATAAACTAATTTAAATAGTATCTATGAAACAAATGGAAGTAAAACCTGCTGCAGTAATATCTAATGTAAATCCTTCATAGGGTTCCTCCATTTTATTGTTTACTGTCTGCATCTTTCAACATATCTGCTTTCCAAGAGTTTGAAGCACAGAGCACAGTGAGTGTAAACATAAGCAGTTAGTTAGAAAAAGATTTAATGAATCATACTGCCATATTTTACTGTGCAATATCAGTAAGGTTGTTGGCAATTTCAACATCAGTGCTTTTTTGGTAAGTGGCAATGAAACCACTTTACATGACACCTGAATCACAATCCATTTGTTCAGGAGTTCTCAGGTAAGTCTCCTGTTGGTCAATCACATCATACAGATCAGGAGTAAAACTACAGCATGTCAAAGACTTCCTTTTACAGTGATGTAAATGTATGATTAAGTTAAATCTTCAGTAGAAAAGGGATAAAAATCTTAATGGTGCCAAAGGATTGCAACAATATCTTCAGGTAAAGAAAGGCCTGTGGCTGCAGTGCCTTGGAAAAATTAATTCTCTGAGCATATTTATTTTGTGAAAGGAGTATGTGGATATAAGATTATTGTATTTCTTAATTGTTGACTGTGCTTTTGAATATCACTTTGCATTGACAGGTCATTCACATTCTTTACTGTTTTGAATGCACATTAATCAGATTCTGATTTTCTATTCTTTGCCCATGAGATATAATTACATTTGGTTTTAAATTTTACAGAGACATTGGAGACCATAACAAACAGGCTAATTTTTTTAGACAGATAAGTTAGGAGGCTAGTCTGCTTAAGCAAAGGAGAGTGTAAGGTCAGCAAAAGAGAGATAGTTTTCTTTAGAGAATTATTTTTATCATAATGTGCATGGTACAGAGGATCTTAATATATATACTTCAAATCAATCTTTGGAAGGACCACTTTCTCTCCTGACTCTACTGAATGCCTATGCAGCCTGGTTGTCCTGCATATCTAAGTGAGTGCCCTGGTTTGAGTGAAAACAGAACTAATTTTGTTCAGTGATTTTACCTTTCAGCTCAGTTCTTCTAACTAATGGCACTTTCTGAAGTTAGCAGCATTCTTTTGCAGACAGACTGATTCTAGCAGTGGTAACACCCTATGTTACTACCAAGGATTGGTGTGCAGACCAAGGCCACTGCTGGACTGAGTGTACCACAGAGGAGGATGCAGAAAGTGAAAGACTGCACCTAGGGAGAAGCAGCAAGGACAGGTGACCCTAAAACGACCAACAAGGGATTCCATCCTATATACATCATACTCAGTATAAAGCTGAGGGATTTGGAAGGTCTGTGGCTGTTCTCCCCTCTTGGACTGCTTTTGCCAGCTTTGCTCGGCTGGGTTAAGGTTGTCTTTCAATTTCTTCATTGGAGCATCTGAGGACTCTGCATGTTCTGCCTT
>VWZY01008866.1:7259-41055 GCA_013399075.1 Chloroceryle aenea
CCCTTGTCCTGTCCCAACAGGCTCTGCTCAAAAGTCTGTCCCCATCTTTCTGACGGGCCCTTTGAAAGACCACAAGAAGGTCTCTCTGGAGCCTTCACAAGAGGTCAAGAGGTTTGTAGATGTTGAAAGAGACACCAGCAAGAGAAGGAGAGGGAGGAAATCTGGGTTAGCCCAGGGCTGTGTGTGAGTCAGTTCGGAGGGCTGGCTTTGCTGATGGCACAGCTTCATTACTCAGGGATTTGAGAGGGCGCTGCTCTTTGAGGAGAGGTGGTTCCAGTTTGCCGGTGGGCTGGCTGGAGCAGGATGCCTGCCTGCTTGTTCCGTGCCTCACAGATTTGGGTGTAAGAGCGAGGGAGGTACAATTTGCATAGCTCTCTTGAGTATGTTGCCATGCAAGTGGCCTCAAGCCTGCTCCTAAACTATTTCCCCCAGTAAATTATCGCTGCTGGGCAGTGGAAGTTGTTCATCTACCTAAGCACAAACACTGGAACATCCTCTCTGAGTCTTGTCTTGTCATCCCAAACTCTTCCTCATCTCTTGGTCCAGTCTGTTGTTGTTTGTCCCAGTGTTAGAGGCCACCTGCTTCTAGAGCTGAGCAGGTTTCAACTGCAGGGGTGAAATGAAGCAAAACCTTTGTCTTGCGCAATGTTTCTGCCCTGAGAGGGCACCCTCTCGAGGGGGTGAAGGAGAGAGGGCCAGAGCAGAGCTGGTGGGCTCCTGAGCCTGTTTCAGTGCTGAAGGAGGCCAGATGTGCTGCTGCCAGGTTTCCTAATCCAGCTGTGGCTGCTGAGTGCCATGTGCCTTGGCTCCCGCCGTTGTCTTTCTGTGGGCTGGAGGAGAGCTTTACAGCTCTGCCAAGTCCTGACAGAATTGTGTGTGGCAACCACAGAAGAGATGCCAGGTTTGGGATTAAGGCAAAGTTTCTTGTCTTTGTCACTTCCTGAGGAAACTTTGACAGCCCTTCAGAGAGGCTTTGGGAGATGGCTTGTTAACTGCCATCCAAAGTGACCTCCATTACTCCTTTCCTTCCAGTTTTGTTTGTTACATTTTTATGCTGTGACTGTTCAGCGTGCCACCAAAGGAGTTAGGATTGGAAGAGGCTCACGGGTCGTCCCTTGGCCCTGAAACTTGTGTTGTAACTTCCCTGACATATGTTTGTCTCACCTGTTCCTAAAAATCTCACGATGCAGGTTTATCTTCTCCCCAGGGTTATGGCCCAGAGCTTAACTGCTCTTCTGTAGAAAGCATGTCCCAAACTTAGTGCCTACATCTTCCTCACCCAAGACTTCATTTCTTCATCCTCATGTTTGTGTTTCCATTTTCTCGCTCATAAGAACTCACTTGCTGACATGTGTTCTGCTGGCACGTTGTCTTCAAATACTGCCTGAAGTTGGTGAGCCTACATTTGCAGAAGGAGCAGCATTCCCTTTGTGGAGCAGAAGGAGGTTTCCTCTGGAGTTTCTCCCCAACTGAATCCCCAGTTGCTAGGTAGGGAGAAGAGTTTATTACCACTGATGACAGCGTGCGACTCAGTGTGCAGCACCTGCACGTGCAGGCTGTGGAGCTGGCCTTGGAATTGTGTTATCCTTGGGAAGAGGATCATAGTTTTCTTAAGGAGAAAATCTCTCTGGTCTTCTGAGCTTCACATCATGGAAATGTAAAGCTCTGGGTGGAGAAGAAATTCCTGTAGTGGAGCGTATGCACATCTCAGAGCTTTCACTGTAGCACCCGTTCTTCTCTTACACTGAAGATGTACAACTGAGAGACTAAAAGACAACAACTGTATTTCTCTTTTGACTCCTGAAACGTTTCTCATTATTAATGCTCTTAGTGCCTTGACATCCCAACCCAAATAGGAGCACTGCAGTTAAAAATGTACCCCTGGATGGGTTATTCCACTTAAGGACCTTTCTTCTCACTAGATACGTGTGAGGGGTTCTGTGGCTTTGGATGAGCATCCTCCTGAGCCAGTAACTCTACACAGGGGCAGAAGCTACACCTTGTGGCTGCAAAATATCCGAGTGAAAAATGGAGACTTGATTTTCTCTTCCCTGTAATGATTCATCAGCATCTCCTATTCACATTTTATTATGTAAACAAGTATCTTACAAGAGAGATTTCTGGGTCATGACTGCACAACTGTCTGTCTTCTGGAGTCACTGATGGGAAGCATTCCTTATGGCACCCTCTCCACCCAAGGAGCCCTCATCTGTGTCTCTTTCCTAGCCACTTATTCCTGAACCATTGATTCACCTGTAAAACTGGACAGTGATTTTAAAGCCCACGGGGAACTGAAGGGCCAGACAGGCAGCCACAAATGCATGGCATGACTGTGCATGCCTCCTTTCCTTGGGAAATGGTTTTCTTGGTGAAGAACACTCTGAAGTTTGTGTGCATAGCTCTTCCATAACTCCTCACCAGGCTTAGTTGTGCAAGAGACCAGGGTACTAAAGGAGACTGGGAATGGTGATTGTTTGTTGGTTTCTTTTTAATTCGGTAAAAATCCAGTTACATACCAATGGAGAAATGCCTTTTCTCTTCTATCAATAAACAAGTACATTCAGAAGCCTAAATTAGCCTTCTCCTATGAATTAATAAAGTGCTGAAATTGCAGATTTTTGCAATGTAGGTCTGAAATAGGTAGGAAAACAATTTCTCAGAATTGAAGAGAATTCAGGATTTCATATTGACCTTACTGCTTTCCTGATGTATCTACAAAACTTTCTGCTTACTCATATCTCCCTAAAATTTTGTGGGGGATTGCTTAGAAATGTGAGTAAGCTGGGTTATAAGGGGAGCATCCTTCTAGGAAAAGACAAGCACGGAGTCCACATTTTGCTTTCATTTCCAGCAGCGCAACCCAACTGGATTTTGGAAGCAGCAGAAGGCAGGACATGAATCAGGTTTTACTTTCAGTAGCTGCAAAGCCTCTGAAAGGGAAGTTCATTAGAGGGGGAGTATTTGCTATGCTTTGGTTTTGAGGAGGAAGAGGAGGGGTGAATTGAGATGACACAGATGGCTTTAGCATGTTTGCACTGTTGCCCTCACCTTCCCCACAGCTCAGGTGCTGCCTCAGAAAACAAGCTGTTGAGTGCAGGGCACCTTGTTTCTCCTCAGCTTCAGTGGCTCACCAGCCTCTGTTGATAAGGAATTGCAGTTTGGAGTTGTGGTTTGACCACTTTGCCATCATCTCCACCTCCATCTGGAGGTTTGGGTCTTCCTCTGATCATGTTTTCCTCAAGCACTTCTGGGGACAGCCAAATGCCCATCATGTGGATGGATGGATGGATTGCTCACATCCTGCTATTTCTAAATGCTTCACCTAGAAACCTTCACAGCAGGTTTAAGATGCTTTGTTTTTTCCCCTCTCCATCCTTTGGTTCATGGCTGAATTATTAACAATTCAAACCAATCCTACCTCCATCCAGTGCTGATTGCCTCACACTTTCTGGACAGGCACAGCAAGCCTTCAGTGCTCTGCTCCTCATCAAGGTTCATCGTGCTACCTTGTGAAGAGAACTCTGCAGCCCCTCACCAGAAGGTGTGTGAGAGTGGCCGTGGGGCACGTGCACTGGGTTTAGTCTCACGGAGATGTCTCCTCTACCTACCTCGGGGAGACTGGGCAATGGCACCAGGCTCCAGGCAAAAGGAAACTTCTACAATTCCACCTCAGCTTGGGATGTATTTTCATTTCAATTTGCTCCTGCCACATCTTACGCCGCTTTCCCGCAAACGCTCGTCCCGTGAACGCCACCGCGAGAGGACAAATCCAAGCTCGAGGAAGAGGCCAGCTCGGAGCAGAATCTTGTGTAAGCAGATGCCAGTGGTTTGATTTATGGTCTCCAGCCTCGCTGGTGAAAAGCTGAACACCAGGCAGCAGAACAAGAGCTTTTTCTTTTTGCTTGGCTATTTTTAAATATCGATGTTAGTTAGTGCGGGGGGTTTAGATCTCTTGGGTTTGCACTCTTTTGTTTTGGACAGAGCATGTTCCTATTTGGGTGACATGTGGAAGTACATGTGCATGAAATCCAACTGCTAAAGACTTCGTGTCCCCGAGTTATTGTTTCCTTCTTTGTCAGCAGAGCCACAGGATGCTGCGGACGTCAGCGGGTGTCCCGGTTGGACCGGTCAGGCTCTGCTGGGTACAACTGCACAGAACTAGAAAAAACTCTTTCTAAAACCAGTTTTTTTTTAGTTATCAGCCTGTTGCAGGAATTCACCTCCAATTAAACACTCCCTGCTGCAGATTTTCCACNGGTACCATCCAGAAGGGATGGGAGAGGGGGTGAGAAACTGTGGACCCTGACATCAGAGGGAATAAATGCATTTGCCCTGGCTGAGTGGGGTATCATGCCCATGGGGCATTGCTCTCTTTCTCAAGGTTGGTCTCATTCTTTATGGAGCTCAACTGTAAAGCTGGGAGCACCAAGGGTCTCTTGGTTGTGTGTCACTCTGGTGTCCTTGGAGCTTTCTGCAAGGGTGACACAAGGACATGGGAAGGAACAGGTCATCCTTGGCCAGTCGCCTTGTGTGCTGGGGGAGGAGGAAGAGGAGTGCTTGCCACTTCTGTCTCTTGGACCTTCTTGCTCTGATGGGCTTTCTCTCGGGAAGCCACTATGAGCTAGTGCCTCGTAGTTTACACAGAATCATAGGGTGCTTTGGGTGGGAAGGGACCTTTGAAGGTCATCTGGTCAAANCTTTGTTTTTTCCCCTCTCCATCCTTTGGTTCATGGCTGAATTATTAACAATTCAAACCAATCCTACCTCCATCCAGTGCTGATTGCCTCACACTTTCTGGACAGGCACAGCAAGCCTTCAGTGCTCTGCTCCTCATCAAGGTTCATCGTGCTACCTTGTGAAGAGAACTCTGCAGCCCCTCACCAGAAGGTGTGTGAGAGTGGCCGTGGGGCACGTGCACTGGGTTTAGTCTCACGGAGATGTCTCCTCTACCTACCTCGGGGAGACTGGGCAATGGCACCAGGCTCCAGGCAAAAGGAAACTTCTACAATTCCACCTCAGCTTGGGATGTATTTTCATTTCAATTTGCTCCTGCCACATCTTACGCCGCTTTCCCGCAAACGCTCGTCCCGTGAACGCCACCGCGAGAGGACAAATCCAAGCTCGAGGAAGAGGCCAGCTCGGAGCAGAATCTTGTGTAAGCAGATGCCAGTGGTTTGATTTATGGTCTCCAGCCTCGCTGGTGAAAAGCTGAACACCAGGCAGCAGAACAAGAGCTTTTTCTCTTCGCCTGGCTATTTTTAAATATCGATGTTAGTTAGTGCGGGGGGTTTAGATCTCTTGGGTTTGCACTCTTTTGTTTTGGACAGAGCATGTTCCTATTTGGGTGACATGTGGAAGTACATGTGCATGAAATCCAACTGCTAAAGACTTCGTGTCCCCGAGTTATTGTTTCCTTCTTTGTCAGCAGAGCCACAGGATGCTGCGGACGTCAGCGGGTGTCCCGGTTGGACCGGTCAGGCTCTGCTGGGTACAACTGCACAGAACTAGAAAAAACTCTTTCTAAAACCAGGTTTTTTTTAGTTATCAGCCTGTTGCAGGAATTCACCTCCAATTAAACACTCCCTGCTGCAGATTTTCCACTTCTTTAAAGCATTTCTGTGGACCCAAAATTAATTAGAAGAGGTTCTCAACATGGGTTTAATTTTGAACAATTAGTATTTTTAAATACTGCAGCAAACAAAACTCACTCTTTGAATAGGGTCTAAAGGTTCACCAGCAAGGCTGTGCCCCAGAGCTGGGGGATGTGCCTGGTTCATTTGCATGGCCTCCCATATTCACTGGTGACCCATGAAGATAGAGAGGGCACCAGAATGGCTTTAACCTTCCCTCTATTGCACTTAAAATCAGTAGCTGGTACCTCATCTCCAGGATTGCTGGTGCTTGTGTGTGTTCTCCAGGCATCCCTGATTCTTCCTTGTGAGGCTGGTTCTGGGGTTTCAGCCACAGAAGAGGAATCTTGAGGTATTTGGTCAACATCTGGTGTGTGCCAACATTGAGAAGCTGTAGCAGGGAGCACCAGGCTGCCCAAAGACTGCTGTGAAAAGCATCCCCTGAGAGGACTCTCCTGAGCATTAGGCTGATGTGGAGAAAAGAGAAAGAGAAGGAGAATTAACCTTTGGCACCAGTAGAATAAGTCCAGATTAAAAGTTCACTTAAAAGAAGTTGGTAGGCCTACATTCCAGTTTTTCAGGAATAATTTCAGTGATGACCAGTAGGAAAAGGGATGTACAAGTTGGTGTAGAGGAGGTTTGGAGGGATAGAGTGCTAAAGAAAGAGACTAAGGGAGGAGGAAGGAGGAGAGAAACAGGGAGGCTGCAGGAAAGCATTAGAGTAGCACTGGGGGGACCTGTGGGAGGGAATGAGGAACATGGGGAGTAGAGTCAGAGGAGGAGCAAGGGAAAGAGAAGCTGAGAATAAGGAAACAGAAAACCACAAAGAGCAAAACAGCGAAGGGAGAAATACGTAGGAAATAATAAGGTGGGGTGAAAAGATATCTCCAAATCTCCTTTGGCTGTAACTTTTGGTGTTGCTTCGCTCATGTTTCAAAACACTTTTGTCCAGCTGAACATGCAGAATTTTTGTTTACACTGCATTAAATTAAGGTCTAACTTTCAGCAAGTCCAAAGCACTCTGTCACAGATCTCACCTCCCCTACTCGGCTCTGGGGAGACCCCCCTGCAGTGCTGGGGCAGCTCTGGAGTCCTCAGCACAGCAGAGCCAGGGAGCTGGGGGAGCAGGGCCAGAGGAGCCCCAGCACTGCTGGGAGGGCTGGAACCCCTCTGCTGGGAGCCAGGCTGGGAGAGCTGGGGGGGTTCAGCCTGCAGAGGAGAAGGCTCCAGCTGGAGAGAACTTCTGGGTGGCTGCCCCATCCCTGGCACCATTCCAGATGAGGTTGGCCGGGGCTCTGAGCACCCTGCTCTGGGTGCAGATGTCCCTGCTCCCTGCAGGGGGTTGCACTGGATGACCTTTAAAGGTCCCTTCCCACCCAGAGCAGTCTGTGATTCTATGGTGATTCTCTCTGAAAGTGAAGGTCTGATAGGATCTCATGAGCCACCTGAGATGTCCAAAATCCCTGTACCTCTTGTTCTGCTGTGTTTGGGGTCTGTGGGAGCTTCAGACTCAGTCCCACATGGTCCCAAACACTCAGGACGTGACATGAAAAGTGTGTTTAGTATCCAAACAGTCTGTCCTGAGAGGGATTCCTCAGTACCTTTTGTGTGACTTAGTCTTTTGTTGCTCTGGTGGGAAAGATCAGGTTGGTTCTTCTTCTACCAGGCTGTTCTTGTCCCTCAAGGACATGTCCTTAAATGTATTAAACATGCTGGTTTAGCATTCCAGTTGAAATGCTCCCAGCGTGTTTTGGTTAGATTTTCAAAGTCTATACACTTCTGATCATTTCTGGTTTCCAGTTTCTGAGTGAAGATGATGAAAACTGTCTCATTATATATATTTTTTTTTCTTCTGCAACTCAGTTTTAAGTTGGATACTTCCCAGTTGTTTTTGTGGTGTAGAGAGGAAGGTGCCTTAATGGTAACAGCAACAAAACTTCTTCCTTCTCATTTTTTAAAGGGCTTTTCCCTAAGAAGCTGAATTTCATGGCACTAGTGGTACCAGCTTTTGGAGCTGCTGAAATCAGCGGGAGGTGAAACCATTCCAGAAGTCAACAGCTTAATGGATACAGCCTTGGGCTGCTGATGTCTTCCATTTGTGAGCTGGCTGAGTGCAAAGAGCTTTGCTTTCAGTGAATTCACAGCANCTCCTCGATGCCATTGTAATGCCCCTGCAGATGTACCTTACCTGCATGTTATCTGCACTGAAGAGTAGATAACAAATAATGGCAAATGCCAGTAAATCTCCAGGGGCTCCCTGCCCCTGATGCCCCGGGGGAAGGTGTTGTAATGGGTCTGGAAGGGTAATGAAGGCAGGTTTCCAAAGGCAGCTCGAGTAAAGGAGATGCTTTTAGCAGCTGGCTGACCCTTCAGGCTGCTGATAAAAGGAGACTACCTCAGACCTTTCATGGTCACTACAGCCTCCTGATCTTACATGCTGTTCTATCAGCTAAAAACTGATAAGGTGAGGTGGCTTTTGGTGATAAAACTACTAACAAAATCCTTACCCCTGTCCCACCCCCATGGTGTTTCCAGAACCACTGGAGGATGCTGGTGTCTCCATCTTTGGCCAGTGGAGAGACAAGGAAATGTTAATCAGCTCTGGTTGTTGGGAGGTGCAGTACTAGTAGGGCTCTGCTATTTTGGAGCAAAGATCCTGTGCTGTGAGGCTGCTTCCCACTTGTTAGGGGCCATGTCTTTATAGAGCTGCCCTCTGCAGCTCAGCCTCCTTCCTCTCGAGTCGCCTGTTGCTGCAGGAGAGAGCAAGTCAAATCCAGCAGTTTTTTTTTCCTCTATGACTAAAGTTTTCAACTGGTGTTTCCGTGGGCACTCATCATTTATGGGGCTTTTTTCTTCCTCTGATATGAAATGCAACAGTAAGTTACAGGTGAGGCAGGTGGAANTTTATGATGCTGTGTAAAATAAGTGCTGGTGTTTGGAGAGCTTCAGGGCCAGGCTGTAGGTGAAACGACCATGGGATCACTGTTTATCTAGGGTAATTAAACACTCGTTTGGTGATTTTTTTTTAACACAGATTTAGGTTTATTCAAACCTCTGATTGTCCATTCCCAGTCCTGCACATGAGTTCAAGAATAGAATTGGTTGGAAGAGACCAAGAGACCTTTAAGGTCATTGAGTCCAACCCTTCCCCCAGCACTGCCAGGGCACCACTGACCCCTGGCCCTCAGCACCACAGCTCCACAGGGGGCTTGGAAACCCCTCCAGGGGTCATGGGGACTCCACCACTGCCCTGGGCAGCCTGGGACAGCCCTGGACAACCCTTGCAGGGAAGAGATTTTTTCCTCATATCCAACATAAACCTCCCATGGTGCAATTTGAGGCCATTTCCTCTTGTCCTATCACTTGTTTCTTGGGAGCAGAGCCCGACCCCCTGGCTCCAGCCTCCTGTCAGGAGCTGTCAGAGCCAGAAGGGCTCCCCTGAGCCTCCTCCAGGCTCAACAATCCCAGGTCCCTCAGCTGCTCCAGACTTGTGCTCCAGCCCCTTCACCACTCCTCGATGCCATTGTAATGCCCCTGCAGATGTACCTTACCTGCATGTTATCTGCACTGAAGAGTAGATAACAAATAATGGCAAATGCCAGTAAATCTCCAGGGGCTCCCTGCCCCTGATGCCCCGGGGGAAGGTGTTGTAATGGGTCTGGAAGGGTAATGAAGGCAGGTTTCCAAAGGCAGCTCGAGTAAAGGAGATGCTTTTAGCAGCTGGCTGACCCTTCAGGCTGCTGATAAAAGGAGACTACCTCAGACCTTTCATGGTCACTACAGCCTCCTGATCTTACATGCTGTTCTATCAGCTAAAAACTGATAAGGTGAGGTGGCTTTTGGTGATAAAACTACTAACAAAATCCTTACCCCTGTCCCACCCCCATGGTGTTTCCAGAACCACTGGAGGATGCTGGTGTCTCCATCTTTGGCCAGTGGAGAGACAAGGAAATGTTAATCAGCTCTGGTTGTTGGGAGGTGCAGTACTAGTAGGGCTCTGCTATTTTGGAGCAAAGATCCTGTGCTGTGAGGCTGCTTCCCACTTGTTAGGGGCCATGTCTTTATAGAGCTGCCCTCTGCAGCTCAGCCTCCTTCCTCTCGAGTCGCCTGTTGCTGCAGGAGAGAGCAAGTCAAATCCAGCAGTTTTTTTTTCCTCTATGACTAAAGTTTTCAACTGGTGTTTCCGTGGGCACTCATCATTTATGGGGCTTTTTTCTTCCTCTGATATGAAATGCAACAGTAAGTTACAGGTGAGGCAGGTGGAAGTTGGGAGGGGATGTCTGAACATCCAGTTAAGTCACTTGCCAGGCTCGGATGGGCACAGTTGAAGGTAATTCAGCCCTGTTATAAAGTTTGATATTTTCACATCATTTTTTTCTATTACTCTAATAGTAAACTGGACTCCCAGAGCCATTTCCTCCAGTGCTGTACCCAGTTGATGTGTGTATAGTTCATTGCATAAAAGCCACTGCCATCATTTAATTAAAGGAAAATGACTGTTGGGATTTGTAGGCAATCCATCATACCAGACTGAATTTTTTGGATTGGATGATCAATTCCAAACTGGCTGGAAGACTTTGAATATCTCCTATGTGGGGACAGGTACATAAATCTTTCTCTTTTTTTCTTATTTCTTCCTATTTAGTAAGCAACACTAACAAGTCTATTTTGAAATGATGGCCTCTAATGAGAGGATTTGAGAATGGCAGAGCCAAAGGGCTGGAGTATGAACAGAAACTTGTGTCACACAGCAATTCAGGGTGAAGATTATTTCCTCATCTTCATTTTGAATGTTTCAGCTGCTCCAAATATCTGTGGGGAAGGTTCATTTGGTTTGGAAAGAACAACACTGGCAGTGCTTATCCGATTTTTTCACTGCCAAACTGTACTCAAACCCAACATTTGTCAGGACTCCGTTGCCAGACGCGTTCCCTGACGAAAGCCTCGTGTTGTTGATGTTATTTAGTCTGGAAATTGTGTTTCATTTCTCTGATGCCTTCATTGCCCAGTGGTGATGAACGATATTTAACCAGCTTGTGGGGCTGGTGTGTGTACAGAGATAACAGCCCCTGCCATCAATGCTCATTATCGTTGATGAGGTGAGGTGGGCTCAGTTGTGAGTTACTTCCTTACACTTCTTTTCCCTTTGCTTCATTTTTCAAGTTCAGGGCAAATTAGTTGGATTCCTAAGCAGATATTCTCCACCTAGATTTTTCCTGTGGTTTTCATAGGAATTTATCCATGGGAAGAGTAGTCTATCAAGTGGATTTTTGGGACTGTGTGTGTAGAGCAGGTAGGAAAAGGATGGTGGTGTTCAGATGTCTAAAGGTCTCCTAAGTTTGTCCAGAAAACCTGACCATTGGAATTGTCAATAAAATTGCATAAGCATTAAAGCAGGACTTGTAATTTTTTGGTGTTTGGCTTTATTTAGCTCCTGCCTGATGAGGTTTCACATGCTGGAGAGATCTGTGAGGTTTCCTCTTGGTTCCTGCTTGTTGATGGGGGGGTAGTAGGTGCTGAGCACCACCCATCTGTGGCACCACAGTGAGAATTTTCCCATGGAAAGCCAGGGCTTTCAGTTCCCCTGCTCACCTGAAAAATTAGGTGGTGAACATGGATGTTCTTGCTTTTGCTTCCTCCCTTCCTGCATTTTGGGGTTCAGCCTGGAGAGGACTCCAGGGAGACCTTATTGCAGCCTTCCAGTATCTGAAGGGGACCTCCAAGAAAGCTGGGGAGAGACTTTTTCCAAGGGCTTGTAGTGATGGGACTCAAGGTAATGGCTTCAAACTGGAAGAGGGGAGATTAGGTTAGAAATTAGGAGGAAGTTCTTCACTGTGAGGGTGGTGAGGCACAGGAACAGGCTGCCCAGAGAAGCTGTGGATGCTCCATCACTGGATGTGTTCAAAGCCAGGCTGGATGGGGCTCTGAGCAGCCTCCTCTAGCGGGACCTGTCCCTGCCCATGGCACAGGGGTTGGAACTGGATGATCTTTAAGGTCCCTTTCAACCCAAACCATTCTAGGGTTATACAAAATGATCCTACTCCAGTGTCTGTGGTGGTGCTCAGCTGGGAAATCGGGAAGCCAGTAACAGGGAGAGGTTGTTCAGGTGAACTGGGGTGGTGGGAGCAAAGAGATGGGAGAACATACAAAGGAGTGTGAGATAAAACACTTTCTTATCACTCACAGGTTGTCTGGCAGGGTAGGTTTATCTGCTGTCTGTGTTCTGCCTGGGTCAGGAGGATCAGCAGAGCAAATAGTGGCATGGTTCTTGTTTGGGCAGTAATGCCTCTGTAGTCCCACAGCTACAGATCTAAAAATGAAGAACAACTAAGAGCCCCTCTGAGGTGAACAATATTGTTGGTACTTTGCAGGCTTGGGGCTTTTTTTCCCTCTCCTGGTATGTTGACAGGGTGATTTCTGGGGGGGATATGAGCACCCCTTTGCAGCTGCCTTTGCCACGTTCACACCACTCACTGCCACACAGAGCTCCTCAGGTGGCAGCACCAGTGGGAGGTGTCCTCGTTTCCAAGGGAAGATGCTCAGGCATCCTCCTTATTTCCATCTCTGTCTTGTTCTTGTCACTCCATCATGCTGTCATCTTTCACTCCTCACCCAGGCTCTTGGATCCCAGCTCACTCGAGCAGTTTAGCCAGTGCTCCTTCCCCTTTTCCCTGTCCCAGTATGGCCAAGTGGACCGCGTGCTTCTCCCATCCACCGTACCGGGAGTCACCAGGTGGTGCTGTTTCCCAGGGAAATGTCCTGCCTTGCCTCGCAGCACCGTCCAGCCTTTGTGGAAGGGTTTTATGGTGTCTGGCTTTGTGGTGGAGCTCTCTTCGCTGTGTCAGGTAGCGAGGGGTCTTGCTTCTTGCCACGCATTCAATCTTCAGGCAGTTTTTTGAAGCAAAGCTGTTCCCTGTGACTGAATCATCAGGTGCTTTGATGCTGAGGTCCCCAAAAGACTGGGCTGTTCAGCAGCTTGTGGCTGCCCTGTTGCACTCAAAAGCTGCTTTACTGTGGTGTAAAGCACGAGCAAGTCTCCCTCAGGTTGTCCTCAGGCTTTGGCACTGTTGGGTCCCCCTCATGCAGTGGGAGGGGTTTTCACTTGGCCGTGGGTCTCTGCTGCTGCTCCAGAGGAGATCTGTGTGTGTGAATGATGCCTTGGAAGGTGCTCCTCTTGTTTCTCCTTTCATCCTCTCTTCTTATTAGTCAGCTAGATTGATACCACCTTATTTGCAGCTGCTTTTTAGAGATCACGCTCGTACTTGAAACTCCAGAGACAGTTCAAGACAAGTTCAGCATCTTTAGCAAATAGCTGGTGCCCCCAAAAGCCACGATCTGAGATGAAGGAATGCAAATAAACACAGTCTTCTTCTTCACCAGGCTAAGCAATTCTTCCTCCATGGCCATCCATCCCCCATGCTGTCGAGGGCGTAAGAAACGGATTGCTTGAGATTCTGCTCTTTGATTTCAGTTCAAACCCCCCCTTTCTCTTGGAATGGTGTAAGAAAAGACACAGAGAATTAGCTGGAAATGTGGTGCTGAGGAAGCAGTTGCTGAATGGTATGAATAACAACTGAAGGGTGTTCTCTTCTCCGTCTGCAGGGCGGTGTGGTTCCCGTGCGTGTCCCACGAGAAGATGCAGCTATGAAATGTGTCTGTTGGAATTAGAGTGTGGGTTTAGGGCTGGGGTTGGGGTTTTTTTGACCCAAAGTAGATGAGTTTTAAAAACTAGATGCTGCAGAGCTTGGTTGGCCACGGTGTTAATTTTTTATTATGTTTTAAAATATTCTAGAGGGTTGCTGCTCTTGAGTCACCTTGCAGAGAAAGAAGCTGAGGTAGCTGGAGTACTGACCCAGGGGCTGGGATTTCTTCATCGGCTGTGTTTCTGGCTTGCCTTCCCTTTTTATCTTTTTATTTTCAGTCTGTTGGAGTTATTTTAAAGAATATCTTTGAAGGGAGCTTCTTTGTTCTCCCTTTTCCTCCGCATCCCTCTGCCTCATCAGGAAAGATCCCTTTATGCTCCAGCACCAGCTTTGCACACAAAAGAGTCATCCAGTCCTGGAAGAGCAGCACGGTTTGTAAGCATGGGGTGAGGGAATGCACAGCAGCCACGTGGGCCACTTGTTGTGATTTCTTGGCTAGTAGATAGTTTAAGTGACTTCTAATCCTGCCAAGCACCGCTAGTGCGGTGTAAAGCAAGGGCTGATTAATGCCATGTCAGTCACTGAAATGTATCTATTATATACAAAAGAAAGATAGAGTCACAGAATTGGTTTGGTTGGAAGAGCCCNTCTTGACTTGGCTATTGACTGCCCTCAGGTCCTTTTCCACTCTACAGTGGAAGGGCTGGGGGAAGGTGTTTTAAGATTTAGGGTTTTTTTCTTAATTCCCCTTCTCTGCTTTGCTTGATAACAAATTAAACTAATTTCCCACTGTGCTGCTGGTGACAGTAACTGGTGAGTGATCTCTCCCTGCCCTTATCTCAACCCTTGAGCCTTCTGTTATATTTCCTCTCCCCTGTCCAGCTGAGGGGAGTGACAGAGCAGCTTTGGCAGGCACCTGGTGACCAGCATTAAGCCCTACCCAGTAGATATTTTTCTTTCTTAAAATGGCTTTTAGGAACATAAAGGATGCATATAAATACCAAGGAAACAAACTCAGCACTTCAGTATCTCTTAGGCACTTAATGGGTCCCTGTCACTGTACGGTCTGAACACTGCAAAGCTCTCACTGATTTAAATCCCCAGGATGCTGTTACAAGGTAAAATCAAGTAACAATTCTTTTCATTGAAGAGCTAGTGAGCTGAGAGCGAGCACTGGGAGGAAGGATTGTGCTCTGATAGAACAGGACTGACCTGGTTGGGGCTAGAAAAATGTCTCTGAACATGTGATGCGCTTCCTACGGGTAGAGGGAATTAGAGTTAATCCAATTCTAATGCACACCAGAGGAAAAAGTCTTATTCTGTGGCTGATTTGCTCTCTGCAGCACCAGCGTTGGCCTGAAATTAGAAGTGAGGAGAAATGGTGTGCAGGGTGGTTTACTGTGGGGGAATTCACACAGACCATCCTGGCTTCGTGGGAGCAATAGGCTGAGTGACTTAAGAGGTACCAGTATCACCACATACTATGAGTTTACAGAATCACAGACTGGCTTGGGTGGGAAGGGACCTTTCAGGGTCATCCAGTCCAACCCCCTGCAGGGAGCAGGGCCATCTGCANCCAGGCTGGACAACCCCAACTGGTTCTAGCTGAAGCCTCAGGCATTTTTGTGCTGGAGAAGAGGCTGAGGGCCAACGTGTCTGTCAAAGAGCTGCTCTTTGCCTTTCATCTGTGTGCTTTGCTCACTTGATACATCTTGCAGATGGAAAAAGAGAATCCAGCAAGAAGCTATTTGCTCTTCTTCCCAGACACCACTCCACAGCTCACAGCTACGTTCTCTCTGGGACAAGGACTGCACTTGGCAGGCTGAGTTCAGTCCCAGGGGTGTCTCTGAACCCAGGTCTCCTGAAAGGTACTTTGTGTTTTCAGACAAGTAAGTGATACCCAAATGCAGGGAAGGACAAAGGATGTGTTTAGGGCTTGCAAGAAGTTTTATTGGGTAGAGGAGTTCCTGGATTCAAATACTGCCCTTGGAAGTTGGTCAGGAGTCTGCTGTGCATAACTCTTCCTTCTATGTTCAGACTGTTGGTAAAAATCCAAAGCCAGTTTCAGATGCTCTTCAAGCTGCCTGCCACAGCCTTCCAGAGCAGCTGTAACTGGATTAGTAAGACATGGAAAGTATTGCAATGCTGCCTGCCTCTGATCATCTGAGTAACGATTCAAATGTCAAAGGCAGGACTGAATTGCTGCAAATTTAGCAAATTTAGGCTGCAAATTGCAAAGCTTTATTTTCTAGTTCAGCTCCTCGCTCGTTCATCTCCACTGGAATTTAAAAGGCAAGCTGGAATTCCACACTACATCACATGCCTTCGGCTTAAGGACTGGCATCTCCAGAGGCATTGAGGATGCAGGTTGGATATCTCGGGGCTGCCTGCCAAGGTCTGCCCGAGGAGTGACATTCCTCCTGAGATACCAGACTCCACTGGAGCTGAGCATACATTTCTGAGAAAGCCCAGAGATACTCCATGGTGCAGGCCTGGAGATGTGTCTGATGGTAGCTGATGAAATGCCAACCATTCCAGCAGCGCCGCGAGGCGATTACGCTGCTGTGAATCTTGAAATTCCATTAAATTCCTGCTGAGGGTAATGGGAATGGGCCAGGGGGATTCCACTGTGAGTCAAAACCAAAGTGTGGCTGATTCTGATGGTGGAAAGATGTGCAGAAGCTGAATGCCCAGTCAAAACCAGTCACCAGAATGAAAAACTCATTGAGTATTTTTCTTCCCCTAAAGTTTAAAACTTGTCTTCCTACCTTAGATTTACCTGCCCAGTTTCAGAGGTTTTCACAGAATCCCCATATGGTGGGGACTGGAAGGGCCCTCTGGAGATGCTCTGGTGCCACCCCCCTGCTCCACCCAGCAGGGGCACCCAGAGCAGGGGGCCCAGCAGTGCAGGGTCCAGGGGGGTGGGAATCTCTCCAGAGAAGGAAGGTGCCTTTTTTTGCTATTTAAAATATCAGATGCAACAACAGTTTCCTCCTTTTTGTCAACTTTATACCAATTCAAACATTTTCATCTGTACATTTAATGACTCCATGATGAAAGTTCTGCACTAGGCAAGGACCTCTCCTTCCTCTCTGGTGTGGCCCTGGCAGGAGTGAAATCAATGTAACAAAGAGGAGAATTTAGCCTGGGAAATCTTAAGCATAAACTGGTTCCTCTGCTGTTTTTCAGTTAGTAATGATCCAGCCAGGAAGTTTGTTCAGTGGCATGAATATGTGACAGGGAGCCAGGAACTGTTCCTTCTCTTAATCATCAGGAGCAGCCAGCTTCCTCTTGGAGCAGATCCTCTTCCAGGAGAGCAGGACAGCTTTCTGACTGGACCATTGTCCTGTATGTTTGACTGAGCCTTCCCTCCCTGTTAAGATGACACAAGGCATCATTATCTCACTGGAAGGCACCCTGAGATGATCACTGGTGAGCCAGATTTGACCACAGTTGTTTCTGGTGTGTGCACTTATGGCTCCTCTTGATCACAGAATCATAGAATCATTTTGGTTGGAAGAGACCTTTAAGATCATCAAGTCCAGCCATTAATCCATCACTGCCAACCCGCTGCTTGAGATATCAGAATTATTTAGCTTGGAAAAGACCTTGAAGATCACCAAGTCCAATTGGGAAAGCTTCAGAGCAGCTTGCTGGTAGGCTCCAGGGTTGTTGTGTGTCTGGAACCCAAGTTTTTGTTGGTGTGAGCAGCTTTGTAATTCCAGCTGTCTGCCCAATGAAGAAGAATTTTTGTGTTCTGAAGAAAGGTCAGATTTTGATAAGCACCAGCACAAATGGGCTCTGGGGGGCTCTGGGGTGCAGGGGACATCTGCTGAGTTCAGTGGAAGCCATGTGAGCTATGGGGTCAGTTTCTCACCTCTGGGAAAGGATGAAGACTTGTCACTTCCAGATGTTTCTCATATTATTTTTGGAACAACATCTGCTTTACCTGCTTTTTGGAGGACGTGGTATTAATCCCCTCCAGGTTGCTAGGGCATGGTCATCCTTCTGAGGTGTTGAACCTTCTGAGGCCTGTTAAACCCAGTCAGCATTAATGGGACCTCTGCCTGTGGATTCTCTCTCAGTGAATCTTGCTTATCACGAGAAGTGCTTTGGAGAGGTGGACATTTTTAATTAGCAAAAATCTACACAAACTGAAATAACCCGTGGCTTGAATCCTGCCTTTGTCTAAGCTGATGGAAAAGCTCCCATCCTTCCAAAGGAGCTGTGCCTTGGATCCCTGTTTTATAGAGTTCAGTTCTGCATTGCTTCTGGATAGAGGTTTTTGCAGCACCCATCTCCAGGGTATCTCAACCCTCTCCTAAAGCTGAAATGGGAAGTTAGTCATGAGACCCGTGGTGGTTACAAGCCAGATGTTCTTGTTTTTTATTTATTTATTTCCTCCTTACTTTGCAAGTGGGAGGACAGAAGATGGTTTCTTCAGCATGCTCATTCTTAGTGTGCCACCTCCTCGTGTCAAGAGCCATCTAGGATTCTTGGGTCATTTGCTTTTCCTGAAATCTTTAAAAGTCATAAAAAGGATTTTTGTGTGGTTTATCTAATTCGAAGTGTATTTCAAAAGCCCTGCCTGTTAAATTGCACGGAGGGTTTCTGCATAGTCAAGGATAAAAAGGCTCTTGCAGCAGTCTGCATAATTACAGGGCTGCTGTTTAGTCATCAGTCACGCTACATGTGGATTTTTTTTTCCTGTGAATTCAACATTTCTTTCATTTCAGATGCAAAAAAAAAGAATTTACTGGAAGGGTTTCCTTTGCTCAGTGCAATAGGACTTGACCCTTCTGAATCTGGCCATTAAAAGCCATTACAATATCAAGGGTAAAGACTAACGTTGGAATCAGAGATGCTTTTACAGGGTAGGAAAGAAACCCAAACATTGCTTGAGGGCTGGGCCCTGTGGTTGTGCAGAGATCTAAATGAGACTTGCAGATTGAAATTAAAGAGCTACATTTTTCTGCATTAGTTTTTTCTGCCAAGGTAAACGAGCCTGAAAGGATGGACAGAGGGATATGCCAACTGCTATTTGTAATGGGAAAATGGGTTTCTTTTTAAATAGGCTGCTCAGATTGAACTTCTGCTTTCTTTCTTTATCCTTTTTTTTTTTTAACCTTCCTCTATGCTGCAGCAAATCAGCCAGAAGAGATCAGCAGCTCTGTTGTTGTTTGCCTGCAAATGATTTGCCAGTGTCCTGTAATTCAGCTGGCTTGAAATATAGTCTCATCTCCTTCAGAATCTTGGACTGGTCTGGGTTGGAAGGGACCTTTCAAGGTCCTCTAGTCCAATGCCCCTGCAGGGAGCAGGGACATCAGCAACCAGAGGAGGGTGCTCAGAGCCCCGGCCACCTCCCCTGCAATGGGGACAGGGATGGGGCAGCCCCCACCTCTCTGGGCAGCCTGGGACAGGCTCTCACCACCCTCAGCATCAACAGTTTTTTCCTTCTCTCCAGTCTAAATCTCCCTCTTTTAGTTTCAAACCATCCCCCCTTGTCCTGTCCCAACAGGCCCTGCTCAAAAGTCTTTTGCACAATCTTTCTGCCAGGCCCCTTTTGCACAATCTTGCTGAAGGGCCCCCAGAAGGTCTCCCCAGAGCCTTTCCAGGCTGAACCCCCCCAGCTCTCCCAGCCTGGCCTCCCAGCAGAGAGGCTCCAGCCCTCCCATCACTTTTGTCACCCTTTACAGTAACATGTGTGAGAAGAGCCAAGCAGGGTGGTTCTCTCCAAGGAGTGTGGGTGGGAGAACTGGGTTTTGTGGGAAGCCACTCTCCATTCTGGTGCTCTCAAAATCCTCATGCCTAAATATCTTCATAAGGGATGTTGGAAGAGCAGAGAATGTCTTTTGGGGGTTAAAATGTAATAGCAATTAGTCATGCTTGCATTGGTTCCTTGCATGTATCAGAAATGTCTGCTATGGCTGTGGATTTCCATCTCTATTTCACTGACCAGTGGGAGTTTCTGAAGTCATAGCTACTTCTTCTGGTGAACTAACAGCAGTTCCCTTACTGGGAATTATGTTTCTACTCCTTTCCTTCCCCCACCACACCCCTCTTGCTTATCTCTGTACCGTGCAGTTTGGAGCTGGTGTTTTGTAAGCATCCTACGAGGCGTATGAAGAAGAAAGGAGAAAAGCAAAACATGCAGTTGGTCCCATGAGTGATTCAGCAAATGCATCATAAAGAACTTGATTGAGAAGAATTTATTTTATATTTATTCCTCCCTTGCCACTCCTCTGATGGAGTGGTACACTCTTCATAGAATCCTGGAATGGGAGGGGCTGGAAGGGACCTCTGGAGATCACCAAGTCCAACCCCCCTGCCAGAGCAGGGTCACCCAGGGCACCCACACAGGAACAGATCCAGGGGGGGCTGGAAAGTCTCCAGAGCAGGAGACTCCACAACCTCTCTGGGCAGCCTGGACCAGGCTCTGTCACCCTCACAGGAAGAAGTTTCTCCTCATGTTGAGGTGGATCTTCCAGTGTTACTGTGAAGCATCCCAGGATCTGTTCACTGAAGTGTGAGGTAGCTCCTGGGGACACGTTCTCAGCTTCTGAAACTTGTCCAATCCACTCAGCTCTGTGCTGCTGTGACCTTTTACAATAAGCTGAAATGTTATTCCTTGGTGTGTGTTTGATGTTATATGTACCAACGTGCAGTGAAACAAAACCCAAACAGATTAGAAGGGTGCAAAATACTGGCAAAAAGCAGGACTTGGAGAATGGAAAAATGAAGTCATCTGCATCTAACAAGTCTGTTAGAATCCTTTGAAGAAAAAGGAAAAAAAATGGGAGTGATGTTAGAAAAATGGATGTGAGAAGGGGAAAACCTTATAGCCAAGGGCAAAACTGATCATAGAATCATAGAATGGTTTGGGTGGGAAAGGACCTTTCAGGGTCATCTGGTCCAAGCCCTTTGCACTGAGCAGGGACAACCAGAGCAGGGTGCTCAGAGCCCCGGCCACCTCCCCTGCAATGGGGACAGGGATGGGGCAGCCACCACCTCTTGGGGCAGCCTGGGACAGGCTCTCACTATACTCAGTGTCAAAAATTTCTTTAGTGTAAAACCATCCCCCCTTGTCCTGTCCCAACAGGCCCTGCTAAGAAGTCCCTCCCCATCTTTCTGCCAGGCCCCTTGAAGTCCCGCAAGGCCCCCAGAAGGTCTCCCCAGCTGGAGCCTTCTCCTCTGCAGGCTGAACCCCCCCAGCTCTCCCAGCCTGGCTCCCAGCAGAGGGGTTCCAGTGCTTGGATCACTTGGTAACCCTCTGATCAGGTGGTAGCTTTGTGGAGCCTTAGCCAGGAGGTGCAATCTCGAGGCATTGCTGAGGAGTGAATGCCTTTGCTTCCTGCCAGCTTGACCTGAAAGTTAGTTCTCTACAGTCAGTCAAACATAAGGTCTGATTGGTAGTAAAAGATTTCTACTGTGTTTTCATGTTGTTGGATAATGTTGATGCAGCAGGATTGGCTTTGCCTTCAGGCAGGTGAGCATCTTGTCGGGTGGGTGTGAGTAGAGTAACATGGGCTGAAAACTGTCTAAGTAGTTCCAAATCCCACAATGGAATGATAATCGCTGCCTTAAGTAGGAAGCTATTTCTTTTTTACTTCCTTCCCCTCTGTGATCTAATTATACACTGGTAGCTGCCTGTTTGTATCCTCCAGGCACCAAAGCAGAAGCTGGGAGGGCTTGTTTCAGTTGAACCCCTTGGTGCAGTAAATGGCCTGTGTTCTGCAAAGCACTGCCCACTGGCTGCAGCAGCGGTTGTCCTGAAGACAGGTTCATTTTTGGTCCGAGTTCATTGGTTTCAGTGGAGTTACAACAGAGGTAAATTCAGCTCTGGAGGGTAATCCAAGCACCCCCAGGAGTGAAGTGTAGGAATGGCTCTAAATAGATTGAGAGCAGCCCTGGGGAGAAGGACTTGGGGGTGCTGGGGGGAGAAGCTGGAGCTGAGCCGGCCCNAAAGAAATTTTTTCTATTGAGGGTGGTGAGAGCCTGGCCCAGACTGCCCAGAGAGGTGGTGGCTGCCCCATCCCTGTCCCCATTGCAGGGGAGGTGGCCGGGGCTCTGAGCACCCTGCTCTGGCTGCAGATGGCCCTGCTCCCTGCAGGGGGTTGGACTGGATGGCCTTGAAAGGTCCCTTCCCAACCCAAACCAATCCTGATCCTGTGATTTGATTTGGTGTGCTCGGCGTATGCTTAAATTTAGCTGTTCTCCTCATGAGAGATGTGAGAGCATTAGAAACTTAAAAAGTTCCTTTACTGTTACCATGAAACATTTGTAAGAGCCACGACAAACTGAAAGATGAAGAGGTTGGAGCTTCCAGGAAAATGAGCTAAGCTTTCACCCATGCTTGTGGATGTCACGTCCCTGCCAGAGACCGGGCTCCTCTTGCTCGGGAGCTGTAACTGCAGTTGCCCTTTTGAGTGACCTGTCAAGGCAGCTGAGGAAAGGACAGAAAACTACAGCATCACTACATCATGGGAGCCAATGTCTCCTTTCAAACCCTGTGGCAGAATCTCTGACCCTGCGAGTGGGAAATAAAATTCCTCACACACGGTGGGTGGTGGTTCTGGTTTCTCTGCAGCGTTTGAGATCCAGAATAATAACTAGATTCTCCATTTCAGTGCAGAGGATGGGTTTTTTTGGTTGTTTTTTCATGTGTTCTGCCATCCTGGTCTAGTAATTACACCGAGACATCGTCTGGAATTGATAATGAAGGCAAAATTTGGGAATAGCAACGGGATGTGTTGCCCCTATTGATCAAAGGGTACAGGGCTGCTTTTAAACACAGCTCCTCGCTTTGATCCTTCTTTTTCCTTTTCCTATTGATTGAGCACAGTAAATAAACAGCCAGCTGCGTAGCATGAGCATTTTTTATGGCTTTTTAAGCTGACTAAGGATGGCTTTGAGTTTAATATGAGAGTTTAAATGATGGGTTTCTAGTAAGCACAGTCTCTAAAGCCTTCGCCTGTCGGGGCGATGCAGATTCATTAAGTATGGTGAAAGGAAAGCTAAATACAGACATTCTTCTGCTGCCTTATTCAAAAAGAAGTGAAAATAGCACAAAAAATGATTACAAGAAAGGCAAAGGGGTTTTCTTGTGTGTAGTTAGGTGTGGAGAAAGGCTGCTTTTATTTTCTTACTCCGTAGTTGCGTGCGAAGCGAAGCTCGTGTACGTTTGTCAAGTGGCTTCAAATGCAACTACAGATGGAAGTACCAGGTGCAGTCTGGTCCTTCTGGAATCACTCCTGATGAAATGAATAGAAGACATTCCATTGGCTTTTTAATGAGTTAGATTGGCCCCTGGGCTGTCATTGTTCACGGCTTGGAAAGGTCAGGATCGATTTCCTGCCATCCTTTTTGTCTCTGAGGAGGCTCTTTGGAGTTGTGTGGGAGATGGAGGGAGATCACTGTTCCTCTTCTGTGATAATTCTCCATATAATTTAAGTTCCTCTGCCTGCCATCCAAGGCTTTGTGGAGGAACAAAACCAAAGAATGCTGCGTTTTGGGGAAGTTGTTCAGATCTTAGAATCACAGAATCGTTAAGGTTGGAAACGACCTTCAAGATCATCCAGTCCAACCATCTACTAAACATCATCATCACCACTAAACCATGTCCTGCAGTGCCACATCTGGATGCTGAGCCCATTTCCTCTCATCCTATCACTGGCTACCTGGGAGAAGAGACCAACCCCCACCTCACTACACCCTCCCTTCAGGCAGCTGTAGAGAGCAATAAGGTCTCCTCTCAGCCTCCTCTTCTCCAGACTAACAGTCCTAGGTCCCTTAGGCATCTTCAATGCCTAAAATATAATTTCTTGTGTGAGTAAATGGCCACGCTTGAAGTACTGCAGCTCTTGCCACAGGAATATAAAATCCACCCCCAAAAGCACAAGGCCTGGGGAGAAGGGAATGTTGGGAGGACGACCAGGGAGCTCCATTTGCAATGCTGACGTTTGAAAAGGGCAATCCACAGGCTGGCTTTCCTTTGGTAATGTTTGTCCTGCCCCACTTGCCACCAGAGAGGATTTAATTTCACAAATGGACATTTGGCTGTTTCTTCAGGTGGGGTCTCCTGAACTCACTGCTGTGCTTTCCTTTATTTTCAGGATACTGGGGTTGGGAAATCGAGCATCGTCTGTCGATTTGTCCAGGACCACTTTGACCACAATATTAGTCCTACTATTGGGTAAGTACCACACATAGTATCTTCTTAGGTCTGGATATCTTTTAATTCAGTGCAGTCTGCTGAGCTCCTTTCTTTTCCTTACTTTCAAGGCTCTGCAGACTGTAGATCTTTTTCTTCTCCAGCTTATCAATCACACTCAACTCTTGACTCTTCTTTAATGGCTTTCAGTTCATGTTTGGAGAGTCTGCTCCAACCCAGGTCTGCTCAGCTCTTCCCATTCTGGGAATACTGAGGAGCCCAAAACTTCCTTTACTGCAGCAGAGTCTGGTATGGAGAGGCTGAGGGAGCTTTGCCATTGTCCTGCTGTCAGTGGAGTCTCTGCAGGGCGTCTCTTTTCTGGGGCTGCCCAGAACCATGCTGCACTGGCTTTTTGTGCATGAACGTGACTTCCACCTCTTCTCTTTTGTTTCTCTTCACCCATCTTACACAAAGAGATTCTTGCTGCTTTCCTTTTTTTCTGGTCTTGTCAAGAGCTTCCAACTTAAGATTTTGCTTAAGACTTTAGGCTAAAATCACTTCAGTAGAAGCTGCATGTGACCAGCAGGAGCATTTGTGTTCCTGGGTCCGTACACAAATGCCCTCTGAAACTCAGAGACATTTCCCCTGCTTTAAAATACATACACAGCTATCATACATTTCATCTGAGAAAAGGGAGACTTTCACTTCTCTAGGGTTACCAGGGTTTGGAGTTTCCCCATATACAGTCTAACCCAGCAGAACTGGTCTGTAAGTTCTGCATTTGTAGCCCAGCAGCCACTGGCACCCTGGGCTGCACCCCCAGCAGCGTGGGCAGCAGGGGAGGGGGGGTCCTGCGCCTCTGCTGCCAGGGCTCTGCTCNGGGAGGGCTGGAACCCCTCTGCTGGGAGCCAGGCTGGGAGAGCTGGGGGGGTTCAGCCTGCAGAGGAGAAGGCTCCAGCTGGGGAGACCTTCTGGGGGGCTTTCAACACTTCATGGGGCCTGTCCAAAAGATGGGGAGGGACTTTTGAGCAGGGCCTGTTGGGACAGGACAAGGGGTGATGGGTTTGAAACTCAAAGAGGGAGGTTTAGACTGGAGAGGAGGAAGGAATGTTTTACACTGAGGATGGTGAGAGCCTGTCCCAGGCTGCCCCGAGAGGTGGTGGCTGCCCCATCCCTGTCCCCATTGCAGGGGAGGTGGCCGGGGCTCTGAGCACCCTGCTCTGGTTGCAGATGGCCCTGCTCCCTGCAGGGGGGTTGGAGTAGCTGATTTTTCAAAGTCTCTTCCCACCATCACCATTCTGTGATCCTACATTCAGAATGTCAGTCACGTTACAAATTTTGCTGGTTCCTTCTTTTCAGAGCATCCTTCATGACTAAAACTGTGCCTTGTGGGAATGAGCTTCATAAATTTCTGATCTGGGACACTGCTGGTCAGGAGAGGGTGAGTAGCACTTTGCAGGATGTCTTTTGTTCTCCCTGTCTCATTTGATGTGTTGATGTTCTTTTTCTAAACCTTTCATCTTCAAAAGACTCTTTAAATATAAACCTGAATCTTTGGAAGGCTGTGAAGCAGGTGGTCAGTGGTCACCACCTATGTAGGTTCCATTTCACAGTGCAGAGGGGGTGGTGGTCTGAGCTGAGGTGGTGACTCTGGGGGTGTCCTGAGTTGGGACACTGAACATGGGCACAAGTTGTGTCTGCTGTTATTAGTTTGGAAGTTACTACCAGCCACCTGAACTGCTTGGGGTTTTTGTCTTGAGTTTCCAAGGGTGTGAAGTGATTGCTCCAGTTAAGTGGCTTTTCCTTTGCCTGTTGAAAAGAAGCTGTACTGGAGTTTGTGGGTGTTAGCTGGTGCTGGCTGTAGGTCAGCCTGCTGGGGCCTGGGGTTCTGTGAACAGGCTCAGGGCTGGAGGGTGCTGTAACCACCTGTAGAAATGTGGAGTTCCTGTAATATATAGAATCACAGGATGGTTGGGTTGGAAGGCACCTTAAAGACCACCCAGTTCCAACCCCCTGCCATGGGCAGGGACACCTCCCACTAGAGCAGGTTGCTCAGAGCCCCATCCAGCCTGACCTTGAACACTTCCAGAGATGGGGCATCCACGACTCCTTGGGGAAACCTGTTCCAGGGTCTCACCACCCTCAGAGTGAAGAACTTCTTTTTTTACATGTCATCTAAGTCTACCCTCTTTTAGTCTGAAGCCATTCCACCTCATTCTATCACTACATGACTGTGTAAAAAGTCCTACTCCAGCTTCCTGTAGGCTCCATTTAGGTACTGGAAAGCTACTATAGAGTCTTGCCAGAACCTTCTCCAATCTGAACAACCCCAGTTGCCTCAGCCTGTTCTCAAAGGAGAGGTGTTCCAGCCCTCTGACCATCCTCATGGCCCTCTGGACTTAACTCCAGTAAGATCTTTACCCTTCTTTACCTGGGTATCATTAATGAATTAATGTCAAGGTCAACCACAGCTCCTGTCTCTGCTGGCCACTGTTGGGGCAGTGATGTAGCTCTGCAACTTCCTCCCTCTTCCCATCACACACTCACTTCACACAGCTCAGCCGCCTCGTCCAGCAGTCCATCTCCAGCCCCCCTGCAGATGTTCTGGGTGTCCTGTTTCTCCTGTCCTTGGTCCTTCCTGTCAAGCCAGCCCCACAAAGCTCTTCAGTCCTGTCCCCAAACCCTTCCTAGAACCCAAACCACTGAGCTTCCCGTGGTGTAAGAGCACGGTGGACCAGTGCCAGAAAGATGTTACAACCAGCCTGTTTAGGAGATAAACTCCCATGGGCAAAGAGCCAGAGGTTGCCACCACTGCATCTGCATGGAATGACCTTGTGGAAGCATTCAGTGCACCAAGAATGGGACCTGTTCCACAACGTGGGAGCCTCTAACTCACTCAAGCCTGCCCATTTCCATGCCCCATTCCTCTCACCTTCAAGGCCAACAAGCAGAAAACCTTGGTGTGGAGAGAAGGAAAGGTGAAAATCAGAATTGTCATCAGCTTATCCCAGCACATCAGGTTCTCCACAAGAAGAAGCATAGGGAGGGCTACAAAGTTCCTGACATTCTCAGCTGGCAAAGAGCAAGTGGGAAAATGTTAAATGCAAAAGCCACTGGCAGATACCTCTCAGCCTTTTGTGACCTCGTGGAGTTTTCCCTACATGGCTGGAGGCTGAGATTCCAGTTCTGGGGATTCACAAGCTGAATAAAGCAGGAAAGATCAGTCTGTTTCCAACCTACAGGAGGTTTTGGCCAGTTACACCACAGAAGATCCAAGGATAAGAATGTTTTTCTGGGGTATGTAAGCTGGTGGAATAACCTCCCTGGGGAAGTGGTGGATTCTCCAACTTTGGTCTCTTTTAAGATTGAGCTGGGCCAGCTTCTCTCAATTGTACCTTTCCCACCAAAGGTTGGACCAGGTAATCCTGGAGGGCCCTTCCAACCTGGTGTTCTGTGATTCTGTGATTGAATTCTTAAAGTGAAGAGGGAAAAACTGCAACATTTTAGAATCATCTTTAGCAGATATTTTATATATGTTGAAACCAAACTTTTGGAACCTCACAGAAGTCACCTGTGTTTTGCCCTTCTGAAGTCTTCAGTCATTAAACACAGGATGAAAAGTCACGACCCCTAAACCACAGGTCACTCTCAAGCTTCACATGCTTTTGTGGAAGCTTAAGAGACCCATCCACCTGCATCTCAGAAAGGATTTGCCCTGCTTGACACTCACTCTAAAAGTAGTAAAACTGACACAGTCACTTACTGGCTCTGATGCCACCAGTGCTCTCACAAACCCAGGCTCTGCCAAATTGCCTCCTGACCTTTGAGCTGTGCACTGCAGGGAAGTCCTTACACCACGGACAGGGAATCACCTACACGCTGACTGGGCTGTGGGCTGCCATCAGTCACCTGGATGAAACCACAGAGCATAATTCAGGCTGTGTCTTGGCTGCAGAAGTAACTTGAGTCATTGATAGTTGGGGTTAACTCCTCTCAGGAGAGTCTGGTTTCAGAGGAGGAATCCATAAGCTTAGATCCATAAGATCAGGTTGCTCAGCTTAGGGGAACTGTCCCAGTCAAGACTGTGGCAAGGACAAGTCTATTGGGGCCTGTCAGAAAGATGGGGACAGTCTTTTGAGCAGGGCCTGTTGGGACAGGACAAGGGGGGATGGTTTAAACTATAAGAGGGGGATTAGACTGCAGCTGCAGAAGACAGTTTTTGATGCCAAGAGTGGTGAGAGCCTGGCCCAGGCTGCCCCGAGAGGGGGTGGCTGCCCCATCCCTGTCCCCATTGCAGGGGAGGTGGCCGGGGCTCTGAGCACCCTGCTCTGGGTGCAGATGGCCCTGCTCCCTGCAGGGGGGTTGGACCAGGTGACCTTGAAAGGTCCTTTCCCACCCAAACCAGTCTATGATTCTAAAATAAGTCCTTCTCTCAAGGAGTATTTTCACCCACTGCCTTGTGACTGTTTCTGCATCACCAGGACAACTCCTGTCCCTCAGAAAGAAGGGGCTGTAGAGCTCTCACCAGTCAGCCTTTCCTGGCAATAGAGCCATTTAAAAATGAAAGAAAAAGTAATAATCTGACAACTCAGGTTAATCCCTCTCAAGGTTTAAATTGGGCTCATTAATTGCAGCTCCATCTCTTAAACAAAGTGAAAAATCCCCGAGTTCACCACAGTCAATTTAAAAAGGACGGAGAGAAATTTTCCTGCCCTAGAAACACAGCCCTCGGGCTCCCAAACTGTTTGTGACGATATTCCTCAGCTGGCAACACGGAAAGCTGGCAGCCACCCAAGGAATTCAGACAAAGCCATGTAATTAGGAACTACTTAGGGCACCACGAACCGAAATATATGCAAATAAAACCATCATTAACCAACTTGAGAAAAGACTCTTCACAGGGGAGGGAACCTCTGCTAACAAGAAAGGAATTGTTGTGCATTTAAGTCCTGGAGTCCACGGTAACAATTTCAAGCTGATTTGGGGGGAAAAAAAGTGACATTTGGATAATGGAAGGGGAGGGAAAATGAGTGTGAGAAGCAAAGGAAAGGGAGCGTGTCCGATTGCGCAGCGGCGCAAAGCCACCGGCTCTGCGGAGACACAGGAAAACTGGGGGATTTTGTTCAGTGTGCTGCCAGTTCCACATCCTCCCCACCCACAAAAAGGGAAAAGAAAGAAACCCACAATATTAAAGGATTAAGAAGCTTTCTCCTTTTGTAATCAAGTACAATGTGAATTATCCACGTGCCCTCTCCAGGGTTTTCTCTGGGAAGCGGGCTGAGCGTTCTCTCCTGCCAAGGCTACAATGGGAATGCTTTTGATTTCCAGTTTCTGCTGCATTGTTGTTGTTCTGCAGAACTGACAGTTGCTCGTTGTCTCAAATCAAATGGCAATTCTGCTTCCTTCTCTGCCTACAATTCCAAGCTTCCTGATAAGAAATAAAATATTGTATCTATTGTCCACATGAATCAGAAGTTATCTGTGCTCCATGACCAGCCTCTGACTGGCTGGCCTGTATGTGAAGGTTCTTTACATAACTCAGGTGTTCTCTGTGCCCAGGCCAGGCTGAGAGCCCTGGGGCTGTGCAGCTGGAGAGGAGCAGCCTGAGAGGGGAGCTGAGAAATGCTGAGCAAGAGCTCAAGGGCTCTTGAGGGGGCAAGAGGATGGGGCCAGACTCTGGTCAGAGGTGCCCAGTGACAGGACAAGGGGCAACAAGGGACACAAATCCGAACTCAGGAGATACCATCTGAGCAGGAGGAGCAAGTTCCTTGGTGTGAGGGTGATGGAGCCTGTGCCAGGCTGCCCAGAGTGGCTGTGGAGTCTCCTGCTCTGGAGAGATTCCCACCCCGCCTGGACCCTGCGCTGCTGGGCCCCCTGCTCTGGGTGCCCCTGCTGGGTGGAGCAGGGGGTGTCACCAGAGCATCCCCAGAGGGCCCTTCCAACCCCCACAAGCCACAATTCTGTGTTCCTACAAGCTTTTACACTCCACTGTGACCAGCATTTCCAAAGGCTCACAACATTCTAGGTGACTGTCTGAAAGTTGAATCACACCTCAAGGGGGTGCTGAGTCCTTCCAGTTGGCTTCTCCAGTCCCCCAGGGGATGGGGCTCCCTTGCAGAAGCAGCCACATGAATTGCCACCTGACTGAAGGTGACCAGAAGGCCACCAACTTTCCCAGAGCCCCGTGAAGGATTTGGAATATGTTGTGCAAGCACAGAAAGTGTTCCCTGGCCTGCAGAGGTTGTAGTTCTCAAATACACAGGAAGAGCTGTAACATAATTTCTCTGCACTAGATCCTGAGCTATTTGATGAGGTTTGTGGAGGTCACTGCTCATCACTGTTGGATGCAAGAAAAAAAGGAAAACAGATGTTTGAAAAATGATGAGCTTAAAAAAAAAACAAAATTGAGAGGAAACATAAGGGACTAGATGGGAAGGATGGATGTGGTGTCCAAGAGTCAGAGCTCAGTCACAGATTTCCTGTCTCAAATGGGGCATCATTTAGTGCCTTAAATACAACTTTATTAATATTCACCTACTTCTGAAATAACTTTGAGAGCCTTAAGACTATGTGAGAAAATAGATTTAATGCTTAAATAGCCCAAAATTAGGTCTGTGTGTTAAACTAAAAGGAAAAAGAACAACAAACCAACAACAGAACAGAGCAGGGTGGTGAAGGAAAGAGAAAATAACCTGGGAAACTCAAACCATGGGAAGAAACCTGGCCCTTTGCTACCTCCTGCAATAATTAGTTTGTTTTCAGCTCCAGACCATGCAGAAATGGAACAAACAAGAGTGAAGGGAATTATGCTATAACACAAATATGTTTTTCAAGATCCATTTCCCCATCCTAACTAACAGACTGACTGGCCAAGAGGCAACAGATTCCATCAGGGCCACTTTCCATCATGCTGCACGTTGTGGATAAAAGCACAAGCACTGCCTGTGCTCAACAGCAAAACTCTTCCTTGCCTGCATTGCACGGCCAAGGTATGGAGAGTGCAGGGCTGGTGTCAGGACTGACATTACAGCCTCTATCTGCACCTCACTCCACACCAACCTTACATGACCAGCTAGGTTTTTCTCTGAACAGGAACAGTCCCCATTGCAGGTGAGTTTGGCCAGGGCTCTGAGCACCCTGCTCTGGTTGCAGGTGTCCCTGCAGGGCTATTGGACTAGAGGACCTTGAAATTTCCCTTCCCACCCAAACATTCTATAACCTCTGACCNCCTCTATCTGCACCTCACTCCACACCAACCTTACATGACCAGCTAGGTTTTTCTCTGAACAGGAACAGTGGAAATTCACAAGAAAGTCTGAAGATACTTTAAAACCTTTCAAAACTCTCAAGGTGAATGTGGGGGCTGCACCCCCAGCAGCGTGGNTGTGCCTCTGCAGATGCTTGAAAAAGGCACCACATGGAAAAATCTCATCTGAATTTAGCCCTTGATGTCAGAAGTTGCTGGTGAGCACTCTTGTGACCCTGCTTACTCTGTGCATCCTTACCCATGCTCGTAGGCAGAAGGCACAAGGGATGTTCTTTCCAGCCTAGTGCTGGGGGAGGCAGGGTTGTTGTTGGTTTTTATTTGTTGGTTTTTTTTTCCTCTTGGCTGTATCCTTTGGAAGAGCCAGCCCTGCTGTGGCAGGCAGCCAGGGCTGGGGTGTAGCACGACGGGATGGTGCAAAGAGCTGCTGCCATGAGTTAGCATTCCCTGGTGTGCCTGGCAGGTCGAATGAGCCCGGGCTGACTCCAGCAGCATTTGTCAGCCTCTGTATAAACAGACTGGAGTGGTAGTGCTTTTATTTTTTTTATTTATTTGGCCTCTGTTTTGCTTCCTAAATCAGCTTCCGTGTTGTGGAAGGCACGGTTCAGAGGCTCACAGTGCTACAGCTTGGGTGGGATTTAGTCATGTTCCTGTGAATTTGGTTTTTCTCAGTACTGTGGTAGGGCTGCTCTGTGGGTTTTTCTTCTTCTTTGCAGCTCTGGTAGTGCAGAGGAACTGTGAAAAGTGTCACCTAGGACCAAATACACCCCACTGTGCTGAGATCCACAGGAAACAGCAAAATACTGCAGAGCTATTAAATAAGTGCCATAAATTCATAGATCATTGATAGTTTTGTATGGGAAAGGACCTTTCAGGGTCTTCTGGTCCAACCCCCTGCAGGGAGCAGGGCCATCTGCACCCAGAGCAGGGTGCTCAGAGCCCCGGCCACCTCCCCTGCAATGGGGACAGGGATGGGGCAGCCACCACCTCTCTGGGCAGCCTGGGCCAGGCTCTCACCACCCTCCTTGTAATCACCCTTAATTCCTTAATGAGTGGTTAGTTCCACTTTTTTTCCCTTTGCAAGGGCAAAGCTTCTGTTGAGTTCAGAGAGGTGACCAGGTGAGGGGACCCAGAATCTCAAAGTACTCCTGGAATCAACAAGAATGAGTCTGGTTGTGCACACCTTGCACTGGCATCACCTAAGACTGAATTTGTCCTCCGTGCTGCAGGGCTCTACAGCTCTAAAGGTTGAGCAGCTTCTTGTTGGATCCTGAGAGACCAAGGAGACCTTCTTGCAGAGGAAATTTCATAATGTGCATGTGGCTTCACTTCTTCTTCCTTATGGCAGAAATGATGAACCACAAGTGCAGTGTGGCTGTGCTGGTAGAGAAGCACAAGTACAGGGGTGCTCTGAGCCCAGGGAGCATTGCCCTGGTTCTTCTGCAGCCGTGTAGCTCCTACTGGCAGGGACCTTTCAAGCCCATCCAGTCCAACCCCTGCAGGGAGCAGGGCCATCTGCACCCAGAGCAGGGTGCTCAGAGCCCCAGCCACCTCCCCTGCAATGGGGACAGGGATGGGGCAGCCACCACCTCTCTGGGCAGCCTGGGCCAGGCTCTCCCCACCCTCAGTGTCAAAAATGTCTTCCTTACATCCAGTCGAAATCTACTGTTGGTGGAAAATGGGGGGGATGAAATTCAGTAGTGTGAGTCACCTTAGCTACTTCCACCACTGAATTTCATCCCCACCATGACACCTCCCCTAGAGCTGCTTTTGGCTGCAGGGTCTGGAAGGACCCTCTCCCTGGCAGGCTGGGTTTGTGACCTGTGTCCCTAGGTCAGAGGTGAGGGTGGCTGCCAGAGCATTTTGGGTGGCCCTTCTCAAGAGGCAGAGCCATTCTCATGCCAGATCTCAAACTACTCCTTATTCTCCCAGTTTTCCTGGGAATTACTGGATACAGGAATACTGAGCTGTAAATCAAGGTTATAGCCATTGTCATTTAGAACACAGAAGGCAGTCCTGTGAGGTTTGGTTTTGTGAGCTGATTTTTTTGTCTGTCTCTTGGTTTGGGTTTCTGTCCCACATTTGGTCCTTGGCAGGTGAAAAATCTGCACATTTCTATTTTCTTATCCCTTTAATTAATTTTTGCATGATTCTCTTTTCCAGGTTATTAGGCCAGTGAAAGGTTCAACAGCACTGGGGTTTGCACACTGATTTAAAGATAACAGAAAATAACAATGGGGGGTGGGGGGAAGCATCAAATAAATGGAGTTATTTACAACATATTTTTCCTGGTGTGTTTGTGCTATCAGAAAATCCATGCTCATAAAACTCATTTGTTACAAGTCTATTATTAGATCACAAAACTTACTCTGAGGTGCAATTTTTCAAGCCCTCTTGATTCATTCAGCATTGCCAAAGAGTCTTTTCCTGTTTCCTGGTGGACAAGAGTGATTTCTTGTGACTGGAGCATCACGTATCATCAGCTTTGTTTGTTAGGCTGTACAAAAGAATTGACAGAGGGGGTTTAATTTGGGTTCTATTTGCTGTTCTGTCCTCTGATAACTCATAATGGTTGTTACTTGTGTACTTTTGGTTGTGATTAAAGAATTTCAAAGGACTGGTTTTCTCCCCTCACAGGAAATTGTGTTCAGATGCTTTGCAATCCAATTTTGGTCACTTAGAGCAATGTAAAATATGAGGTTTTGAGTGTCAGGCTTATCCAAATAGGAATATAAACTTGGATGCCAGAGGAAATCTATCACCTGATACTAAAAAAAAACCTTAAAATCCTGAAGCTCCATGACCAAATATGGATTAAATGTTTCACAGAATCAAGAGTCCCAGCATGGTGGGGCTGGAAGGACCCTCTGGAGATGCTCTGGTGCCACCCCCCTGCTCCACCCAGCAGGGTCACCCAGAGCAGGGGGCCCAGCAGCACAGGCTCCAGGTGCCTTGGGAATCTCTGTGGACAAGGAGACTCCACAGCCTCTCTGGGCAGCCTGGCACAGGCTCCATCACCCTCACACCAAAGAACTTTCTCTTCCTCCTGTTCAGATGGAACAACTACTGACCCTGGGCACCTTTCCTAGCCCAGCTTGCTGTGGTCTTG
>VWZY01008866.1:45765-66354 GCA_013399075.1 Chloroceryle aenea
CTGGGGAGACCTTCTGGGGGCCTTGCAGCACTTCAAGGGGCCTGGCAGAAAGATGGGGAGTGCTCTTTGCTAGGGAACATGACAGGACATGAGGTAATGGCTTTAAACTAAAAGAGGATGGATTTTGAATTTTTCCACACAAATTCAATTATTTTTTGAAAATTTAGTTTGTTTTCTTCTATTTCTAATTATTTCTTTTTATTTTTAGGGAGGTTCCTATGAAGGATGCCAAAGAATATGCAGAATCTATAGGTGCCATTGTTGTTGAAACCAGTGCAAAGAATGCTGTTAACATTGAAGAACTTTTCCAAGGAATCAGTAAGTAAAGGCTCTTTTTGTTAATTTATTTATTTGCAATTGTTTGGAGGTCTTCTGAAAAGAGCTGCCTCTTTTGGAGCTAAAAACTCCTTCCCCTGTGACATCAAGAAATCCACTGGGCCAGTGGTACAGCTGCTATGTAGGTAGATGTAAGCTAAGAATGACTTTGCATACACCAGAGCAAAGTGCAGTAGATAACAGACAGGGGCTAAGCCTCTTCCTTCTAAATCTGCATATAAATCCTGACCTGGGTTGTATCTTCTGCTTCAGACCAAGGCTGCTGGAGAGGGGATACTGCTGATCTTATCACCACGGTGATAAAACTGAACTGGTGAGAAATGTGCCTGGAGGGCTGTGATAAGTAGAAAACAGTTATTACAGGGGAATCTGTTGTAAAAACAGAGTAATTTCTCTCCAGGTCTGTTAAACAAGATGATGTTGAGGTTCCTCACGAGGAGAAAAAGACCCATCTTAGAATCACAGAAATGTCTGGGTGGGAAGGGACCTCCAGAGGCCATCCAGTGCAACCCCCCTGCACTGAGCAGGGACATCCTCAACTAGAGCAGGGTGCTCAGCGCCTTGCCAAGCCTGACCTTGAATGTCTCCAGGGATGGAGCCTCAACTACTTCCCTGGGCAACCTGTTCCAGTGCTCCACCACCCTCATAGTAAAGAACTCTTGTTCAGTTTTCCTTCTTGGGGGTTCCAGTTTTGGCTTCCAGCTGCGAGTGGGAAGGACCTTGTGGTCTGGAAGGGACCTCAGGAGACCTTCAGTCCAACTTCCCTCTCCAAGTGGACTTGACAGTGAATTCAGAGCAGGTTGCTCAGGCCATGGTGCAGCTGGGCCCAAGAGCAGATGTTCTACAACCTCTCTGGGCAGCCAAGTCCAGTGTTTAAATTATTGTCCCAGTGATGTATCAAGTCAGAACCTCTCCTGATTCACTTCACAGCCACCATCACTCATTCTCCTGGATGCACCTCAGTAAACAGCTTGGCTCTGTCTTCAGCAACCCTTCACATAGGCACTGACAGGTGCCTGACCTCATCTGGTGCCTCGTGAGAACTGATACTCCTGGAACACACTTTTACCTCCTTTCCAAAAGGAGGAGTGTGGAACATGGCTGGCTGGAGGATCAGGTTCTTCCTAGCAATGGTTTCCTTGATTGTCTGCCTCTGATAGTTGTGAATGTTCTCACAGAGGAACTCATCCTTGCCACGTAATTAGATAATTAGTCTCTGCCTTTTGATAGGCAGTGCTGCAGCTGGCAGCCTCCTCTGTCCCTAATAATGGATATAATAGATGAGGAAAATCAGCTAAATTAAGTTTAGTATGAACTAGATACCCAGGCAAGTGCACTTAATTCCACAGGCAATTATTTCTATATATAGAAATATTTGGTCCCAGTGGATGTACTCCTGACCTTACCAAGAACTGAGCAGAGAGGAAGGTTGGGAGTGAATGTTTATAGAAATAGAGTGGAAACTATGGGAAAAATGCTTAATTAGCAGGAAAAATAATTAGTATGGTTGTGGCTGGGCAGAGGGTAGGGATAACTTTCTGATGTTTTACAGCACTTCAGCCTTTGTGCAGGTTGGAAGAAACTCTTGGGATGGGAAGTTGTGTGGCAGCGTTTCTGCCTCCTCAGCGTTCCCAGTCCTGCTGCGGCCACGCGTCCGGCCCCGTGGACGGATGGTGTTTGTGTGGTGCCCTAGAATCATGCTGCAGATTGAGTTTTGCTTGCACACTGCCTCTGAATCTTGGAAACCCAGCATGGTGGGGGTTGGAAGGGCCCTCTGGAGATGCTCTGGTGCCACCCCCCTGCTCCACCCAGCAGGGGCACCCAGAGCATGGGGCCCAGCAGCGCAGGGTCCAGGCGGGGTGGGAATCTCTCCAGAGCAGGAGACTCCACAGCCTCTCTGGGCAGCCTGGCACAGCTTCCACACCCTCACAACAAAGAACTTGCTCCTCCTGCTCAGGGGGAACCTCCTGGGTTCAAGTCTGTGCTCATTGCCTCTTGACCTGTCCCTGGGCACCACTGACCAGAGTCTGTCCCCATCCTCTTGCCCCCTAAAGGGCCCTTTGTCTCTTGCTCAGCATTGCTCAGCTCCCCTCTCAGGCTGCTCCTCTCCAGCTGCACAGCCCCAGGGCTCTCAGCCTAGCACAGAGATGCTCCAGCCCCTCAGCATCTTCTTAGCTGATGGACTCTCTCCTGTAGTTCCTTATCTCAGAGCCCAGAACTGGACTCCAGATGTAACCTCACTAGGGCAGTGTTTGTGACCTTCTCTTTGTCCTGCTGTAGCAGGGCAGCAATGTCTGTTTCCCCTGGCTCTTGTAGGTGCACTGTATGTGTTGCCTGTTTTGCAGCTTGGATTTGGAAAGATATTCCTACATGTCTGGAGAATTTCTCCATTAAAAGCCTTCTTGCAATTGATACCCTAAACAGAAAGGGTAGAGTAGGTTATAATTTAGTTATAATAATTTACCTCCTGCTTGCTTATGCTTTTCAGTTCCCAGGGGTATTTGAACACTATCATTTTTCCTTCCTAAGGTGTCTACCAACTGCCTCTTTTCCAGGGAAAATGTTATGAATGGAGTGAAATAGTACAGTGGGAAAAAAAATACTCAATAGTGTGATAAAAAGAAGGTGGAAAATAAAAGGGGAATGGGGATATTTTTCTGACAATGGGATAAATTGTGGAACAATTCTAGAGATTTTAGGCAGATAATTTCTAATATTATATTACACTATGTTTAATTTTTGCTTTTTAAATAAGTTTCTGTCTGGAGAGGAACAAGAAGGTTACTGAAGGCTTGCTGTGATTGTGAAACCTCACGTGGCTCTTTGATTTCTCTGTCAATGAAAAAATAATATTTTTAGTATAGTTTTATATTCCCCACTTGGGCTAAATTATCCTCAGTGCCTCTTCTGAAAGGTTTCTGACATAAAAAAGTTTTAGGATCATCTCAGATTGTGATGTGTTCCAGTAATAGCTGAGTGTCTATAGGATCAAATGTTATTAATTTTTTATTCCCAGCTTTAGAAGAATCACAGGCACAGCAGCTTCTTGTCCCTGGATTATATTTCAACAGCAGCAAAAATGCCAGGAATGTGTTATAGACAGGTACACTACAGTACAGAGTCCTATCAGTGAATGGTCTGGGTGGGGAGGGACCTTGCAAGGTCACCTGGTCCAACCCCTGCAGGGAGCAGGGCCATCTGCACCCAGAGCAGGGTGCTCAGAGCCCTGGCCACCGCCCCTGCAATGGGGACAGGGATGGGGCAGCCACCACCTCTCGGGGCACCCTGGGACAGCCTCTCACCAATCACAGTGTCAGAATTGTCTTCCTTCTCTCCAGTCTAAACCTCCCTGAGTTTCAAACCATCACCCCTTGTCCTGTTACAACAGGCCCTGCTCAAAAGATTGTCCCCATCTTTCTGACAAGCTCCCTGAAGTGCTGCAAGGCCCCCAGAAGGTCTCCCCTGCTGGAGCCTTCTCCTCTGCAGGCTGAANTATCCTTGGGGAGGCAGCTTCTCCACTAAAACCAGCTGCTTTTCAGGGACTAAACACACTGCCCCAGGTGTGCTGCCATTTAGTAGCAATGACTCCCTCACAATTTTCAGACACCCCTTCATTTAACAGCTCCAAGCCTTCATTACCTAATTCAGATCTTGTTCACACCCAGCTCTTTATCTTCAGCCTGTGTGTGTTGCTTGTTTCCTTAGCGTGAAGGTGCCCCAGATATGAAAGAGAAGATTACATAAAATCTGTCCTCCATAAATGAGAGAGCTGAGCTGTGTGTCCCAGGTTGATACCAGCCTGCATCAGTAGGTTCAAAGGTAAACAGGCAGTGGGATGAGTAAGCTGCTGGAGAATGGCCAACCAGGTGAAATAGGAAATAAACTTGTGCTTAAACAAAAATAAACAATGGGCCTGCAGTAGTGTTCTTAAAATGTGGCAAAACCCCCCCCAAGGGTTGTCCAGGGCTGGCCCAGGCTGCCCAGAGCAGTCCCCGGGATCCCTGGAGGGGTTTCCAAGCCCCCCGTGGAGCTGTGGTGCTGAGGGCCAGGGGTCAGGGGTGCCCTGGCAGTGCTGGGGGAATGGTTGGACTGATCTTGGAGGTCTCTTCCAACCAAAATGATTCTGCAGTGCTATGAAGGGTTGGTGATTGGTGTGCTACCAGAGATCGAAGCATTTCAGTGTCTTCTGTCTGGGCAGAGAGTGATGCCAGCCCTACGACAGGGAGAGACAGGCTGATGTTTAAATATCCAGATAAGGACATTCTTCCTAGACAAGCCTTCCTAATTAGAGCAGAGAGTTTCTGTCTCAGGATCCGACCTTTCATGTGGTAAATGCTCAGTTATAAATATATGAAGCTATTGATTTTCTGATGCCTTGCCAGCAGCTCATATGTTGAATATTTAATGTAACCCAAATACTCGTTTCCTAGAAATACTGAGAGATACAAAAAACAACAACAACAAAAAGCAAACAACCAAACCAAACCCAATCCCTAGAGGATGGTGTTTAACCAGTTGTATACTGGGCAAGCTAGAGAGGGATGTGTGATGTGTCTGTCTGTGGAACTGGGTGGGCACTGGATGTTTGCAGTGACTTGGATGGACTTGGGTGGGTGGAATTGCAGGTGGACACTTCTCAAGGGCTGTGAGTGATGAGGATGGTGCTTTTCATCCTGTTACTGCTGATTTGCTTTCCTGCAAAAGGCTGGACAAACATCACCCTAACTGATGTTTGAGATCAATATCCTCTCCAGTCGATGCTCCCTGTGTTCTGGGTTTAGTTCTCCTCTTGCTTTCAAATTTCAATGAAGGAAGCAAAACTTAACTGCCCTTTGGGCTGCTCCTAAAGTAAAACTCGTGAGGTCCTGGATGTCTCCAGCCAGAGGAGAGCTCTTCAACATAGGCTAGTAAATAAACCAGAACAGCCCAAAGTTAATTACAGAAGGATCTCAAATCAAGGCTGGATCACTTAGTAATTAAAGTCATTAGGAATTCTCTTGTTTACTTTGATGCAGGTAAGATTGAAATCTTCTTTTTTTTTGTCCCCCACAGATTTTAATTAGATGAGGAAAATTTAGTTGCATTGCTGCTTCCCCCAGCAAGAGCTTTGGTGTCAGCAATCTGCTTTGGCTTTTAAAAATAAACAACTAAAAAGGCTTTATTTGCTTGTGTGGAGATGCTGTTAGATATGTTATTAGGAGAATTAAAATAATTACAACTTCAAGATGTTTGTAGTTACGCAGTATCCTTCATTGAAACATCTGTGACCCTGTGTGGAAACTCAGAAGGTGAAGGCACCTCAGTTGTGGAAACCCTGCTTGGCTGCCAGGACAGGGAGGAAAGGAAACTGGAGACTGGAGGGCTGGGCTTTATGACCCATGTGAGAGACCTGGGGAACTTCTGAAATACCAGTGAGTCTGGTTTCAAAGGAAGAAAGGATTTGGGGAGATAAGAAGTGTGACTGTCATAAGACCTGCAGGTGGAGAAAGAGCCCTCTATGCAAATGCCCAGGCTGTTGGGTAGGATGTGCCTGCTTCATTCTGCCCTGTGTTCAAAGATGGTTGTGATTTATTAGTCATAGAGTCATAGAATTGTTTTGCTTGGAAGAGACCTTTGCAATCTCAAGTCCAAACCTTTACCCAGCACTGCCAGGGCACCACTGACCCATGGCCCTCAGCACCACAGCTCCACGGGGGGCAGGCCCTCACCTAGAAAAATCAGGAAGAGGTTCTGGTCTTTGTGTAGCTGTTGTACCACTACTGGAAGTCTGCCTTGGGGGAATGATGGGGAGGGTTCTTTATCAGGAGTGCAGTGATAGGATGAGGTGTGATGCTTTCAAACTGAAAGAGGATAGATGCTGTCTCCCTTGCTTCCCTGCTCCAGTTTGCATTCTTCTTCCTTCCCATGTTGTTCCCCTCTTGTCCCACCCTCCCATTTCCCAGTGGCTTTGCCTCTGGCACCCTCTGAACCTCAGCTCCCAGAGTGCTGATTAAACTCTTTACGTTAACAAACCTCAGATTCAATAGCAGGAGCTGGAACTCTACCAGGCCTAGGAGAAGACTCTGACCTTCATCCTGGACTGCCTCAGCCCAACTCAAATGTGCCAGAAAGGAGGAGATGTCACTGGTTTTATGCTTCCCACATCAGCCTGGATGGTTCACTTCAGAACCAGCCCAGTTTCTGTAACCCTACACAAATTGCAGTGGGAGGACCTCGCTCCACGGAAAAATCAGCAGTGGGAACCAGCTGGGACTTTTGTTCTCTTTTGGTATTAGTAGGTCCCTAGGTTCCTCATTTCACCAGGTCAGCTGCAGTGTTCTTAGATCAATGTACGTGCATCTGTTTTCCTCTGTGCAGTTCTCCCTGGAGGAGGCTCCAGGGAGACCTTCTTGTGGCCTTTCAGTACTTAAAGGGGGAGAATGTCAGAAAGCTGGGGACAGTGTTTTGATTGGGGCCTGATGGGACAGGACAAGGGGGGATGGTTTGAAACTAAAAGAGGGAGACTTAGACTGGAGAGAAGGAAGACATGTTTTACTGTGAGGGTGGTGAAACACTGGCCCAGGTTGCCCAGAGAGGTGGTAAAAGCCTGAAAACATTCCAGGATGGTGCTCTGAGCAACCTGCTCTAGTTGCAGGTGTTCTAGTTGCAGAGATTCCTGCTCACTGCAGGGGCTTGGACTAGATGACCTTTAAAAACCCCTTCCAACACAAACCATTCCATGATTCCATGTGCTGCTGGTGGCCTTTGGCAAGCTGTCTAGTTGTGTCCTCGGCAAAATAGAGAGAAGAGAAGAGACTATTTGTGGTCTAGTTGAGCAACAGATGAGTTCAGTGTCTCGTGGACCTTTTGAGCTGACTGTATCATACACAGAGAGCAGTCTTTGGTTTGAGGGGAACAGAATCATAGAATGGTGTGGGTTGGAAGGGACCTTAAAGATCACCCAGTTCCAACCCCCTGCTGTGGGCAGGGCCACCTTCCACTAAAGCAGGCTGCTCAAAGCCCCATCCAGCCTGGCCTTGAACACTTCCAGCTTGTCTTAATCTTTTTATTTCTTCAGCAGGAGAATTGCAGGGCTGGATGTCAGAGCAGTACTGCTCCTTTCTGACATCAGCTGCATGAAATGAACAGCATAAATTAACAGTGCTGCAGGTAGCCTGCTACAGGGGTATTTTTCATTGCCCTGGAACAGAGGCAGTGTACATCAGGGAGATGCACATTTGAAATGAGTGAATACTTTCTAAAATTAGTTCCATTTATGACCTCTGTTGATCCTGACTCGGTGCCAGCTCCACTGGGGTTGGTGTCAGCAATATTGCTGCCATATTTACCAAGAGCTGAATGACAAGATGAGGTGATCGTGGTGCTTTTAGGCAGAAACCCTGATTGGGCTGGTTTAGAAGCAGGAGGGGTAGCTGCAGACTCAGCATTTCCCTGCTCATCCTTCGTGGTTTGCTTGCTGCTTAAACCTTTCTCTGTTACAGTGTCTGCTGTCAGAGAAGATCATTGTTCAAACAGATTTTTTTTGGTTATTTTGATCCACTTCCTCTGACCCTGGGTGCAAAACCAGTGTCTCATTTGCTGTGGAGCTGGTTCTCAGGTGTTAGACTGGGGTTTGTGCTCCAAGAGTTTCTCCTGTTGATGGTGTGTCAGATGGGAACAGCTGCTGAGCAGGGATGAGCCTTGTTACTAAAACATTTAACCTGATGGTTTAATCCATCTCAGAGAAATAATAAGTGAGAGAAAATTCACCTACTAAAACCAAATCATTCTCAAACTTGAAGAAAGTTTAGATTAGTTAGAGGTTTATTTCCCTGTGTTGAACTTGGGGGTGATGGTATCCACACAGCAGAAAACATGGCTAGTTAATGACAAATGGCACTGAAGTTCAAAGCCCAGAATAACTAATCAGCAAATATTATATCTAGAGATTTTTTTTTTCCTCTTTACTCTTTGTAGTTGTTATCTGTGTGGTTTTTATCGTTTGGAGAAGTGAAATGAATCAAGGTGATTCTTAATGCCATATATCCTGTCCTGCTCTGACCTGGGCTAAGAGCTCTCTGCCCTTGAACCCCACAGTGGATTTGCCCCAGAGATAATGGCACCTGCTCCTTTGCATGCAGGCCAAGAGGACTGCAGGAAAGCCTTAAACTTGAATGAAACTCTGCATGAAAAACGAATAGAAGGAACACAGTTGTTTAATGTGAGAATTTAAACTGAAAGTGAAGCAGGTTTGCCTCTTCCAGACTTGCTGGCAGAAGAACCAGATGGTTAGAGAGTATTTCCTTAATGGCAGGTTAAAAACTGTTAGAAACTGTTGATTGCAGTATTTTTTAGCTATATGGTGCTCTGAGTGAGACCAACAGGGAGTTATTTTATCTGGGAGTGGAAAGCACTTTGGAAATAGTAGGTACCTAATGCAGAAGTTCTCTACTCTCTGGAGGTCTCTACGATGACAGCATTACCTCCTTGGAAAGCCTCTCACAGCTACAACCTTCTTCTGACTCTCCAGAGCTTTAAGCATTAGTGGAATCCAGACAGAACCCACAGAGGGAAGGTGTGTGACAGCTGCTAACCACCCATTCTGCCTTTTATTTTACTTCAGGAGGCCACTTACAAACCCAAAGTCCAAACAGGATGTGAGCAGGGTGTGAACCATACCTGTTTCTGGCTCTGCTGGACCAAACACAGAAGCTTTAGCTTAGAAACATGAGGAATTTTCTCCCTCTCATTCCAAACCCCCAAGATCATCCCCTTCAAAAGCCACACTTGTGTTGTGTAACGTTCCTCTTTGGAACTGAAGAAGGAAGGTGAGGTTTTGATGGGTTTGAGCAGAGGTAGTTTAGGGATGAGTTTCACAGATGAAATTTTGCTGCTTGATTTCACAGCGATTGGATTTTACCCGAATGTTTTCAACTCACCCTCCCACAACCACTCCCCCAAGTAATTTGTAGGACTCAGGCTTCCACATGGGTACGTAATTCATGGAACATTGGGCAAGAGAGAGCTGTGAAGGCCTTGTGGCAAGAGATGAGGAAATCTGAACTGCAAAATCCACCTGGATTATGATGAGCTGTTCACGGGAACTTTATTCTCTCCAAAAGTGGCACATCACAGACACTAACTATTTTAACTCCTGTTATTTAGCATGGGTAATAGTAAAACCAGGAGTAATTCATAGGAAATAGATTCAACTACAGAAAAATTTCCCAGGAAATCCACAAGGTTAGGAGAAAATATGTTGCCGTGACTGTCAGCCCCCCAAGATACCCACAGAGAGATCCCATGGTGGGTTTAATGGAAAAGCCAGGCCCACACCAGAGGCAGGGGATAGCTTGGACCTGGGAGGATCTTATTTTTCCATGTATAATTCTGATTCTGAAGCAAATTGTACGTTGCCCATGGGTAGGAAGCCAGTTAGACAAAAGATGTGGCGGTACTGAAAGGGGGAGGGAGTTGGAGCAGTGCCTTCTGCCCCTGGGAGAGAGCTCCAGCTCTCCTGTGATGGCTGAAATTCTTTCAAACACTTAAAATAATCACACCATAAGATGATTAAATATCAGGAGAGTGTGGGGGTCGATTGGCTGGTGTTAAGTAATCAAAACCTAATGGAAAGACACCGAGTCCCCTCAAAGGAGGGAGGGATTCAATGAAAAGAACAGATTTGCTTTGCTTTTTGAGGTACAAGCAGCACCTGTTTAGCTGCAGCACTTTGTGGTACAAACTCTAGTGTACAAGGACAAAGTGCCACGTGGGTTTAGGAAGGGCAAGATCCCATTAAATTAGCACCATTCACATTTTAAGTTGGAATTAGGAGAAAGGTGGCAATTTTCTCTTAGTTGTAAGGTGCTCAATAAGATAACTCTATTTTCTTTTAAGCTATGAATAATTCCAGTGTGCTTTGTTTCAGTGTACTTCATGCATCTATTATAATGGACTTGTTAAATGTGAAAATATTCTTTCAGGAGCAGAAAAGATTCCATGTAGAGAGGAGATGATGTTTTTCTGGTGCAGTTTCCCAGGTGCAATTCTTCTCGCAAGCTAAACAGTTCTGTTACCTGCATGTGTTGTTACTACTGCTGGAAAATTGAATTCACTGCCTCCTCGTGTCTTTCAGGTCGGCAAATTCCACCCTTAGATCCTCATGAAAATGGTAACAATGGAGCAATCAAACTGGGAAAGCAGACGTCACAGACGGGGAGGCGGTGCTGCTGACCCAGCTGGATCTTTGGAGGTTTACTTGAAAACCAGCACCAGTTGCTTTCTCCCTGAGAAAGGACTTTGTGGTCTCAGTGACGTGGATCCTTATCTTGAAAGCAGTAATTTCAATACTTCCCAGGAGCAATAAGGCAAGGACCAGAAGCAGGAAGCTTTACTTCAAAGGAATTTTGCAGAACCTAGTTGGAAAATCCTCTCTAATATCCTGTCAAAATTACAGAGTGCTCCAGTTCTCTGTTTAAACCAATGACTGGGTTGTTTGGGGTTTTTTTTTTAATAAAAAGATCCTTTTATATAAAAAATTTAGATTCTCTGCAAAAACTTCTTACATTGCAAAGTGGACTTGGCATATTTTTAGAGTTTTCTGTGTAATAATAGGTGAAAAAACCCCATAAAACCTGAATTTTGGCTTAGAGTTTCTCTGCCATCTTCCTAGCTGGACTCTGCTTCAGTGTTTTTCTACATCTGTAGCTTCATCTCATCCTTTCAGTAAACATCAGCAAGAAATTGACTGAATTTGCTAACCAGAAAAAAAAAAAAAAAGGATCCAAAGGACAAGAGAGTGCAATTTTTACAGGCCAGAAGTCAAAAATCTGTGTCAGGGGGTGCTGTGTATGTGAAAGAAGGAGCTGTCCTGAAGGAGACACCGTTCCAGCCTGCTCTGGAAAGCAGTGAAGATGCAGCCACCCTGCTTTGCCTGAATTGATCCCCTTTCCAGGGCAGAGGCTTCATTAATTACTGAAATCATAGGAAGAACACAAACACCAGCATAACCTCCACCACTTACCAGGCTTCCCCCAGATCTGTGCCCCAGACCAAAGATGTCTCTGCTCAAAGATGCCAATTCCTTGGTTTCTTGGTTGGGTGCCACAGTGCCCAACTCCTCGTGGTCTCACTGCCATGCTCCAGGAAGTCTTCAAGTGAGAAGAATGATATTTCTGGACAAAAACAGCATTAAAAGAGCACAAGATAGTTTGGGGTTAAAGGCTGGAATCTAATAAAACAAAGCAGAATGTTTCTTAACAAATGCAATCCTGTGAATTTGTGGAGTGGGCTCCTTACCTGCGTGAGGATGCAGGGACAAGACCCACTGTGTGATACCTTTGAAGCTTGATGGGCTTGAAAATTGCAGTGTAGGAACAAAAAAATCCAATAGGTGGTAGAAATAATGTCAAACTCTGTGTGTTCTCCTCTTGCATCTTTTATGAATGTCTGTGACTGAGATGAGAAAATCCCAATTTATCTTCTTGATCAGCGTGATTGGAAATCAGAAGTAGGGTAGGAAATGCAGACTTCAGAACCAGAGCCCAGCCTGCATTCCACAAGAGGAATTTGTTCTCTTGTGAGGAGAATTAACCTCGCTGCATACAAAAAGCCAACAAAAGGGGAAAGCAACTTTCTGTAATAAATCATCAACAGGCAGGCCAGAGCTGGGTTTCTGTGTTTATACATAAACCCCAGACCTTGCTGCTTGGTCATGAGATTGCTTTGATAAAGTGGCACTAATTATTAGGGCTTGAAACAGAGCCAGCTAAAATCAATGGGAACGTTTCTTTGTCCTCAGAGGGCTCAAAGTAGTTATAAGTGGGAAATGTCCTGCTGGGGTTTATCTAAGAATCTAAATTGAATTGGTTTTCTTCACATATAATCCATTTCTCAGATAATTTGGACTCCTTTGAAAGCACTCACTCGAAAATACACCCTTGGATAACAGACTCAGCTACCATGAGAAGGGGTGTTTTGGGTAAACTTTCAGTTGCCACCTGTACTAATACACGAGCCACGGCGCTGCTTCACTGCAGCAACTGTTTTACAGATAACCCAGGGTTCTTTAAGTGAAATCCAGCAGTTGTTGATAGCTGGGGAGGGAGATGGGCTCCTTGAGGGACTGTTTCATCTCATCCCAGTATAAGCAGCTCTCTGCTAGAGGTGCCTGGCTGTGGAGGGAGAGGTTAACCTGGCCTTCAGCACTAAGGAAATGCCCAACTTCTTGACATCACAGATTGATATCATTTATGAGATCCATAACCCAGTGCTGCAAGAGATCTGGTTCTTCCTAAATAAAACCCAGTCAGAGGCTTGACCTGTCACCAAGGGAGATTGAACCCACGTTTCAACCTTAGTTCAATTTACAGCAGTTATTTTTTAAGCTTTCATAACTCTTTGTGGCATATTTCTTTTTCTTTTTTTTTATTGTCACATCTCAAAACTCATTAAACCCTACCTGAGATGTCTGAAAGCTGGGTAAACAGCTCTGTGAGTACCCTGCATCCTCTCAGTTATGCTGGAGCTGGGAAGTGATGCTGATCCATACAGGATAGTGGCCTGAACAGCCAGCTCTCGACAGCTGCTGTTGCATGTGAATCAGAACAGGTTTATATGGGAAAATAGTTTAAATTCAGATGTTGTTACAGTGGATCTCCAGCAGACTTCTAAAATTCAAATGCTGGCTAAGTAGGCTCAAAGAGATTTTTTTTTTGTATTGGGTGGACCAAATCTAAATCACTTTATTCTGGTTTTAGTAAAAAAAATGATATTTAAATAAGGATTCTGGTTGTGTAACCTTCTTGAGGCTTGGGTTATGGTGGGCTTCAGCAGGCACTCTGAAGTCACAGGTGAAAAAATAAGGGGCTGGTGTGTTGTGTAGAGCTGCTCACATTTTCTTCAAGGACAGGGCTTGCCTTTGACACTGGTGTTGCCTCTCTGCTGTTTGTCAAAGTGCAGCTTCAATGTGCCTCTTCACATGGGAACCGTTTAAAAACGGGATTTTCAAATGTAAAATTCCTTCCTTTTGTTGCCTGTGTTGCTTCATAAACAGCCAGAAAAATAACATACAAAAAAACCCACCCCAAACTCAGAGTCAAAACTTCAGCAGCAGAATTCCTCTTAGTAGGTCAGGGGTGGTGAAAAGCTAAAAGACTGTCCCTGAGCACCTGACTCTGTAGCTGATCTGCTCTGATGATAATAATACTATTAATAATAATAACAATGCTGCAGTTCAGGGCTGGCCAGCTGGTGCTGGGTTTGTCCACAGTGGGTTTTTTCACAAGAGAGGGTTTGTCCACAGTGGGTTTTTCACAGGCTGCAAGTGCTGAGGGTGTTTGGTGCAGCTTCTCTGCACCGTGACTCAAAACTGTTGAGCATCCAGTTGCAGGCTACGTGATTTTCAGGCTCATCATGAACTAGTTTAATACCAGGAGTAGGAAGGAGCTGGTTTTCATATATGCTCTGCATATGTGTGTGTATATAAGTTCAGTTTTATATTGTTATGCTGACATGTAGTGTTTTTTCACTATGGTTCTCGTATAGTGCACATTGTATTCTGTAATTACCTTTTTTGATTGTTAATGAACGTTTAGGACTGAAAAGTTACAGATCAAAGGTAGCAAGAAGATGGAGACACACGTTAGGTACAACTGGTGACTTGTTCTTATGTGTGAAAGTGGCTTTTTATAGGAAAAGTTTCTCTTGCAGACTGAGAAATTGAAAAAAGCCATTGTTATCCAAGAACTGGGACTCGGAAGTGATAAAGTAACACTCAAAAAAAAAAAGAGAAAAGAAAAGAAGTTGATTATTTTTATTCATGGTACTGCAAGGTCCATGTAAGGTGCTGCCATGTAACATGGGTCTGTATCAGTCCCTAGAAAAGTCATCTCTTGTCTTCACTAATCCTCCACGGCGCGTGGTAGTGAGCGCGCACCCGGACTGCAGTCCCACCTTTCCAGTACAATGATCATCCCTTTTCCTGTCCCACCCGGAATTATTTAAACCAGAGTCAGTGAGGAATTGTCAGTTTAAAAATGCCTGCTAAGTTTTCCTCCTCTGTGTTGTTTCTGTAAGGGCTTTGACTGGGCTGGACCCACTCGCTTCATGTATGGGACGCTGCAATCTGTTAATACTTTACCTTCTGTTTTACATATTAATTGTATCATACCTAATAATATTTCTCTCCACCTGCCCCCAAAACATAGTTTTTGTGTTTTATTTAACCAACAATTAATGCTAATAAACATTTTAAATACCTCCAGTTTGGGGATGTCTCTGGTTTCAGTCAAGTCGTGCAAAATCAATCCCAGTTTTGACATCAGTTTGCTCTTGAAAAAGGGCTGTTGGCAACCTGGGATTTAAGGTGTGTGGCTGAGCTTTTAGCAGCAGCTGAATGTTTTCCAGGGGATCCTGCAGTGCAGGCAAACTTTGAAAAGCCAAAAGAATTTGACGTGAAAAGTTCTTCATTTATCCATGAGAAGGAGGTGCCTGAACGACCAGTATCAGCCTGGAAATTTGGAGTGGTAGCTCTCAGTAGAAAGTGATTTTACAGTTACCACTTGCTCTCAGCAGTGACCATGCCCAGTGTGGCTCATAAGACACTTCCCCTTTTTGCACATTTTTACTTTGGTGCCACATTTCATTTTTTTTTCCCCTACTTAATGTCCCTCGAAGTTGTTGGGAGTTAAGAATTAACACTCCCTTAGAAAAATCAACACTCCCTTAAGAAGAATGCAGTATTGCAGACTTCCTACTACTATTGTTTCAAGAGGTCTTTAAACTCAACAGGAATTTTCTGCCCTGGCTGAAACTCCTATTTCCAAAGTTGTTACCACAGCTACCAGGACTGTGAGTAAAGGGCTGGAGAATTTTATAAGGAAAGCAGTTTTTTGGAATAAGGCTTTTTTTCTAAGCAGCACAGTAAATTCAACACACACACAAGAAGCACAGTAACTTGAATAACAGCACAGGGCACCATTTCTCTAGGTATGGAGAAACCAGGATTTCAAACAGCATTATGGGAGTTGTGAGTGTAGCTACTGCTTGAAGAAACCCAGCAGGATCCATTCCCTGCTTTAAAACATTATAATCACACTGTGGGCAGCAGGGGAGGGGGGATCCTGCCCCTCTGCTGCCAGGGCTCTGCTCTGGGGAGACCCCCCTGCAGTGCTGGGGCAGCTCTGGAGTCCTCATCCCAGCAGAGCCAGGGAGCTGGGGGAGTGGGGCCAGAGGAGCCCCAGCAATGGTGGGAGGGCTGGAACCCCTCTGCTGGGAGCCAGGCTGGGAGAGCTGGGGGGGTTCAGCCTGCAGAGGAGAAGGCTCCAGCTGGGGAGACCTTCTGGGGGCCTTGCAGCACTTCAAGGGGCCTGGCAGAAAGATGGGGAGGGACTTTTGAGCAGGGTCTGTTGTGACAGGACAAGGGGGGATGGTTTGAAACTCAAAGAGGGAGATTCAGACTGGAGAGAAGGGAGAAATTTTGGATGCCAAGTGTGGTGAGAGCCTGTCCCAGGCTGCCCAGAGAGGTGGTGGCTGCCCCATCCCTGTCCCCATTGCAGGGGAGGTGGCCGGGGCTCTGAGCACCCTGCTCTGGCTGCAGATGGCCCTGCTCCCTGCAGGGGGTTGGACTGGATGAACTCTGAAGATCCCTTCCAACCCAAACCAGCCTATGATTCTATGATACTATGACATTGGAAAAAATGTTATCTCTAGCTCTGCATAAATAAAAATGCACCCAGTTATATAACCATCAAGTGTAAAAAGTGATGTCCTTAATTCAAAGTAAGCCCTTCTTAAGTCTTACAAGTGTGTTGGCAAATGAGCAGTGAATGCTGATTTTCCTTTTGGTGTGGAAAGAGTTAAGCCCCTCAATGGCTCAGTCCTTGCATTATCAACGAGATGTGTTGTCTGGCTTGGAAACATCTTTCTGTAGTGCTTTGGTCAATTTAGAGTTGGGTTTAGCAGTGAGGGGTGAGCTGTAGAATTGGCTGGAACACAAACCTCCTCTGCTTTCCTTCTGAAGACTGAAGGTTGTGTCTCGAGGGTACTTAAGGAGAAGTATTTGACATTTTGGCCTTTAAAATCCTCACTACTGCAGCTTCACTCTTTCTGCAGAGAGCATCACAGGAGACCCTGCTGTGATCTCCTGAGCACTGTTCTGAAATCAGGGCAGCAAAGCTGATGAAATAGTCCCTGTGTCTGCTTCACACCTCCACCCCCTCACCTAATCTCCAAGAGGCTTTAGGCCACTACCAGGTTTGTGAAATGCCTGAAAACACTGAGCTGAAGGATTATTCATTTTTTTGTTTCCCTCAACGTTGTCCTACAGAAGGCTACAGAATAATTTTCTTAAAAGTGTTAAAACACTCATGGGAGGGTGGAGTGGCTAAAAGTGTTTGTAGAAAGGCCTCTGTTAGCTGGTGGTGGTGGCTCCTGAAGGACCTGGCGTCAGCAGAAGGAGACATTCACAGGCAGTGGCTGTGACCATTAATAAGATCTGCTTTTGATTACATCTAGTTCTTAAGAGCTGGAGCAGGGCTAAAGTATTGCTTGTTGTGGCATCCTGGGCTGGATGAGAAGGGCTGTGGTTAGTAGGTGGAGAGAGGTTCTCCTGCCCCACTGCTCTGCCCTGGTGAGGCCACATCTGGAGTGTTGTGTCCAGTGCTGGGCCCCTCAGTTCAAGAAGGAAGGGAACTGCTGGAGAGAGTCCAGAGCAGAGCCACAGAGGTGATGAAGGGAGAGGAACATCTCCCTGCTGAGGACAGGCTGAGGGAGCTGGGGGTCTCTAGCTTGGAGGAGAGGAGACTGTGGGGTGACCCCATTAATGTTTATAAATATGGAAAGGACAAGTGTCAGGAGCATGGAGCCAGGCTCTGCTCAGTGACATCCAGTGAGAAGATAAGGGGCAAGGGGTGAAGCTGGAAAGGAGGAGGTTCCATCTAAACATAAGGAGAAACTTTTTCACAGTGAGGGTGACAGAGCCTGGCCCAGGCTGCCCAGAGAGTCTGTGGAGTCTCCTGCTCTGGAGAGATTCCAACCCCACCTGGACACATTCCTGTGTGACCTGATCTAGGTGATCCTGCTCTGGCAGGGCGGTTGAACCAGATGATCTCTCAAGGTCCCTTCCAGCCCCAAACATTCTGTGATTCTGTGTTACAAACACTGTCCAGAAGTAAGACTCTTCCCTAGAAGCTGTAAAATCAACGTCTGATCACATTTAGGAGGTGAAGATGAGAAGGAATAAGTCATAGCACCATGTAGCATAATCCAACCTTTTTCATGTCTGAAAGATCTCTTTCAATTCTTTCTTCTCTTCCAGTTAAGAAGAGTCCCTACTGCAAAATGTCTGTATCTCATCTTGATGCAGATCAGTTTGTGTTTCCCCTTACCACTGCCATGTATTTCGTGGATTTACGAGGACAGACCCATGATGGTAATGTTCAGAATCACCATGTTTTTAATGGAGATGGTGCAGAAGTGTTACTGGGATGGTTTTGTAACACAGTTGTGAAACCTTGGAAGAAAGCACTTTGGCAGAACTTCCAAGTGTAAGAGAGATCTGTAGTAACTTGCACTGAGTGTCACACCAGTCAACAGGGTTTTTCATACGATGTCATTATTCAGTGCAGAGAAATCTAGCACTAGGGTGGAAGAGAATTCTGAGGCTTCTGGTTGGGTGTTAAACATTTAGCAGCTTGAAAAGGATTTTTTTTTCCTGGCTGTTAAATTACTCCAGCTAGAAATCATTTTTATCCCTGAGACTCCCTGAAGTATTTAAAAAAAAGGCAAGCTTTCTTTGAAAAGTACTGACCTTGTTTTCTCAAAACCTCCCTAAGAACCTGGGCTTTATCTTTCCCATCAGCTGTCAGAAGTGCTCTGAGACACACCTTCTTTCTGATGAAACACAAACCTTTCTGATTGCCACACTCCGAGAAGTTTAGACAACAAAAATAGATTTCCCCCAAGGTCCATTTAAGTCACGTTTACTTCCCTAGTCAGTGCCATTGCTGTTCCCTTCATGACAGTAAAATACAGGTTTAAATAAGATAAAGACCTAATGACTAAAGCAGGGTACTCTGGGGAAGTGATTTGTTAGGGACTGAGAGAAACCCCCTATGCTTCTGATTCCATATTGACAAGCAGAGATCCATAAGGAAGTCAGCTGAGGTGTCTAAGAGATGCCCTTGAGAAAATGAACATCACGTTCCTTCCTCTTTGCCAGTGTAACGTGGCTTGGGGGGAGGACAGAGCGTGGCTGTGACTGACTTAAATAAGAGAGGAATTAGAAGGTAGGAAGAGTTTTCTCTTGGCTTCTTTAACAGGGTTGAAATGTAGGTTAAGCACCTTAGAAAAGAAACCCCCACTTCTCATCATCTTGCAGCAGGGGTTGGATGTCCAGCTAGGATGGGCATGGACCTGGTGGAGCAGGGCCAGAGGAGGTGGTTGAGGCCCCATCCCTGGAGACATTCAAGGTGGGGCTTGAGGAGGCTCTGAGCAGCCTGCTCTAGTTGAGGCTGTCCCTGCTCTCAGCAGGGGGGGTGGATGAGATGACCTCTGGAGATCCCTTCCCACCCAGACAGCTCTATGATGCTGTGATCCTCCAAGAACCTGGCTGCTTTGCTGACAAATACACAGCAGGAGTTTTCACAGAGTCTTAGCAAGAAAGAGCAATGGATGCAACCTGGATGACGCAGTGCAGTTCAAAATCCTTTCCCAATATCCTAGCTCTGCAGAAAATCAAGGCAATCAGCAAACCTGGAATCACTACCAAACAGCCAGGTTGCTGTCTGTGTTCATCACGCAGGACAATTTTGCACCGTAGATATTTCCCAAAAAAGAGTAAAATGTGTAGCAGGAATCTAGTCAGAGCCCTCAGAAAGGGCGTTCAAAAGAAAGCTGTAAATTTTCCACACTATTTCTTGAGTCAGGGACCCAAATGAGACTGAAATAGCTTTCCTGGCACCATTCCCTTTAGAGATACTGTTTGTCCTTTGAGTTTTACCACAGTCTGTAGGTCATTCTTGGTTCTCAGGGCAAATTTGCTTTCAAGGTGGCAACCTGACCCTGCTGCTGGCACCTAACCAGCTCTCCTCCCATGGCACAGCCTTTAACACCGGAAAGGTTCTCCCTGTAGCCTCAGTGAGGAGGGACAGAAGTCTGAGCTGCTGACCTTTCTAATGGAGGTGACTCAGTTTCATGGCAGTTTTGAATACAAAGGAGGCTTTTGAGATAGACTAGAATTAGGAACTCGTAATGATCTAGGAAAGGGCTCGCAACAGATAAAGTTGTTTCCTTGTGACAGAGATAACAGAAAAGGAAGTGCCTTTTTAAAAAAGAAACTTTTCACAACAGTATTTTTAAAATATTAGTAATGTTTTCTTTAATGTTTTCAGGAGGTAGAATTTCAGGAGGGGAAATAGGTTTCTTGAAATGAGGACAAAGCCAGAATGTCACCTTAATTACAAAATTCCGAAGAGGGAAAAGAATGTTTAGATCTGAACAGAATGGACAAACAACAGGGGGATGTCCTACCCTGGAAGACACTCTTTGTGGTGGGTCACAACTCCAGTGAGGTGATAAGGAGCAAAAGCAATGCCTGCAATAGAGCATTGGATGTAGGCTAAACAGGATGTGACGTGATAAATGGTCACAGAGAGCAGATATCTGCATTTCAGGGCACAGCCACAGTAACCCCCTTGGTACTTGAGAACCCCAGCTAAAAAATGAGCATAAAGAAATACAAGAGTGTCTCGGGTGCTCAGACTCCACCTGCAAACAATGATACCTTTACCTGGGCATGTCTGAATTTACATAGCACAAAGTCCACTAAATAACAGATGATTCCCATTCACATGGTCCATGACACGCTGGTTCCTGAGTTGGAAGCCCTGGACAAAGGGCTTTGCCTTATATGTTCCAGGCCACTTACATAGATCCCCTGCCTGCATGAACTGGTTGTTCATGAAGCTTGATTTGGGCCATATGATGTCTTGGAATGATAGGTAGTTTTGCACGAAAAGGGCAAATTGTTCTAGAGAACACTAAGGAAAAAAGGATTGGAGAAGAGAAAGCTCCAGGGAGACCTTCTGGTGGCTTTTCAGTGCTTAAATGGGGCCTAGAAGAAAGATGAGGACAAACTTTTTAGCAGGGCCTGTTAAGACAGGACAAGGGGTGATGGTTTGAAACTCAAAGATTTAGCCTGGAGACAAGGAAGAAATTTTTTATACTGAGGGTGGTGAGAGCCTGGTCCAGGCTGCCCAGAGAGGTGGTGGCTGC
>VWZY01008866.1:77173-117157 GCA_013399075.1 Chloroceryle aenea
TAAAGTGGGGACGGGAAAACTCGCTACAGGAGTCTCCCCTCAGCCTGGCCTTTCCTCTCTTCCCCAACCCCGAGGGCCAGCTGCGGGCCCTTGTCCGAGCCCGGCCGTGGGCCTCTCCGCTATCCCCGTGGGGGCTGGAGCGGTTTTGCACCATCACCCGCACCGTGTCCCCGCCGCAGCCCGGCCCGCCGGCTTCGCGAGTGACTCCTCGCCCTTTCCCTCCCTCCAGTTGTCATGTTTCAGGCAGGTTCTGGCTACGTAAACAGGCAGCTCCCTCTTTCCTTGGGAATGAGGGGAAGGAATGTGCTTTTCGGAAGTTTCTGTGTATCGGGAGAGCGTGAATGTGACCGGCGTGACACGCTTCTGTCAAAAGAGATGCCACTTAGTGCTGGTACCATCTGGGGGGGATTTTTCTCTCCTAATCAATTAGATAGTTGGGAAGAGGAAGGCTTTTCAGAAGATGAGTGGTCCTTGAAAGGTAGAAAGGACATAAAGAAAAGCATGATGGAATAGGTAGTTTTCATTAGTAGTACCCTGTGATTATATTTCATACCCGTAAGGGGCATTGAGAGAAATCTCAGAACACTTCAGATTTAGAATCAGCAATGTTAGGATTTTATGTTTGGTTATTTTTTAAAGCTGTTAATATGCTCTGCACTTAGTTTCAAATTGTGCCTAATGTCAGCACATGTGCTTGCCTGATCCCATAAATATTTCTGGTTTATTTTCCATTTTTAGTAGGCTCATTTTTCAGTGTTTTAGAGGGACAGAGTGGAATTTATGATGTTGTAAAAATCTTTAAACGGGCAGCTAGAAGAAATTAATGTTTATGTTAGAAAAGAGCACTGTATTCCCCCCAAAATACCTTTGGCTGGCCTGGTTTTTAAGCAAACTTAACAAACTATATTTCTATTATTGATTCATCAAACCAGTTAAACCCTCAGATCTGTCTAATTGGTCATTAATTTCTTGATAGCTTCAATTATTATTACNGGCCGCCGGCCACTCTCCGTGGAGTGGAGCGGGTGGGAGAGACCCCGAAGTGAGCGATTAAAGCGGGGACGGGANATTATTTTTAATTTCACATTCATAAACAGAACCATAGCAGGAACTTAACCTTTTCCCCTTCTATTTTGTGGTGTTAAAATGCTGCTGGGTCTGGCTGCACTCAGATTTCCATACTCTGTATTCTTATGGCAGGAACAGGTTGGAAGAAAAGGGGATTTTTATTATTTATTTATTTAAATTAAAAAGCTACCGTGTCCAATTCAAAGCTTTCAGATGTTGAGCTGTCTTTGAGCTGGAAACAAGCCATGCTTAGGTGATGTGAAACAAAATGTTGATACAGGGACTGTAGAATAAATACTAGATTGGAGATTCTGTTGGTATCAAGCCCCTGTCAGTCAGTGAGTGATCTTTATCGTGCTGTGTGCTCACGTACTTAGAGCATGAATTGTGTATTCTCTAGGCATCAGTTTGGGGTTCTGACTAATGCATGTATTAGGAAGACTTCTGCAGAGCAGAGTAAGCAAGCCCCAAAATCTGAAGCATAATGAGACTGCAGTCTTAATACTTATTTTATTATTACATTAATGTGCTACAGGAGGAGCTGTCTGTGGAGAGAGCGTTGAGGGCACTCTCAATAAATATTTTCTACCTGCTGCTTATTCTGAGGTGCTTAAAAAGGCTTGTGGGCCACAGACTAACTCAGTTCTGAATTGCTGCCTTGAAGAATACAATACTGGCAGGAGGGAATCCTCACTAGTATCCTGCAAAAAGTAACTGCTTAGTAAGAGAATGTGCAGCTTGGAGTAAGTGTAACAGTGGAGGAAAATCATACAGCTTTGTTTCCAAAAAAAAGTTGTTTTTTTCCAGTGCAGCTGCTTAATCAAAGTTATTTTATTGGAATAATTATCCATTATTAGTATTGACTTAATACTGTTAATGTGTACATAGCAGAGATCCAGTTTAAGTCTAAACATCTGAACTGGATAAATAGTTTGGTTGTTTTTCTTGCCTCAGAAACTTAAAATGGATTTTCTGACCTTTAGGGTAACAGTGAAATATGTTGGTATGCTCCTCTCCAAACACTGATTTAAATGAAAAGTACTCAGGACTTAAGGAGTTGTTGACAAGGCTTGAAATTCATCACTGCCTGATGATACCATCTTTTATTATTTATTTTCTTTTAAATTCTGCTTTATTCAATCAGCAGAAGTAAAATTTACAATGCATTTCTCCTGAATTTTATTCCACCCAATTCAGGGGGAGGTTTAAAGAACACATCCCATGGTGGCTAACATATTACCTATTTCCCTTGGTGACCAAACAAATTAGAATCCTGGTTTTATAGCACTTTGTATTCCTAGAAATTTCAGTTATTAATAGCATTTTGAATCATGTTTAATTCCCTCTGCCTCTATGGTAGCTGGATTCTGGAACCATCGGGAATTCCTAAGGAAACCCACAAGATGAGTGAATTTCAGAGTGTTGTGCAAATGAGACAAGGGGAAAAATTGTACTTAAAGGTGATGAAACTAAGAGGCAATTGATCCACTACCTAATATCGATTTCAGAGACTCTGAAGCACTGAGGATTTGCCTTGTGGCTCTCGTATCCACACCTTCAGCCATATCACTGCCATAAATGAGATTTCCTCTGCATTTTACTCTGAGGTATTTTGTTTAGCTTCTCAAATCTGAAGTTTTTCAGGTTTGTTGGAGATTGGATAGGAAGAATTGAAACCTGGGACGCTTAAAAAGCAACTCATTTGGAAGGTGGAACATCTTCTGCCTCTTACTGGGAACCTTTTCATGTGACTCATGCATATAATCATTGTCTGCAGCTCTAGAAGATTATGGTAATCTGGAATTGGTTCCTTGTGAGTAAATAATACTTTTTTTAAATACATTTTTTTTTAATCAGTTGCATAGTTAAATAGCAGCACTTAGAAGTTTTCAATTCAAAGCTTTCTAGCATTTTGATGGAAACTCAGCCTTCATTAAGGCAAAAGAAGCTGGGTTTGCAGTTGTAAGTAAGGTGTAGTTAAGTTGATCTCAGCTGATGGTCCTTTTTTTGCAGAGCTTTGTGAAATCTTTCCATCAGTCATGAGATGTTTCTGCAGCACCTAATTGAAAATCAACACCGTGCTGATTTGGAGTCTTGGAAGATTAGTAGACAGTGTTCAGAATTTGAATTTCATGTGATTCAGAGGCATCTGATGAGCAAGTCAGATGTTTTAAAAATGAATATTCTAAATTGATAGCCTTTATTGAAGTTCCTGCTTACAAATGTGTGAAATCCAGTTCCGTTACCTCTGTAAACATCTCCAAATAAGGAGGCACAATTTTACTTGATTTCTAGCTTAGAATAAAAAAAAAACAGACTTAAAATCAGCTTTTCAGTATCTCTGTGCACAGTAGATTTTCACTTTGATGGTGAGTTCCTGGGAGAGAGCAGCGTACCAGCCGCTGTTTAATTTCTGATTATTAATCTAATTCATCATCTGGGATTATCAGTGTATCAAAATCAGCTGATACACGTTCAAATGACCCTTTCCAGGGGAGGTAAAGAGCACTTCACTTCAGGATTGTGGCTCATTCTGAAATACAGATTCCAACAGCCTTTCAAAGAATACAAACCCACTGCTCTAGATAATGTAGTAATCGTTCCGCTGCGATTGGTAACATGGAAAGCCACAGGCTGTGCCTTGCTGCAAATGGAGAAGGTGGAATTTAAAGGTAAAAATAGCTCAATGTTAAATGCATCCCCTACCCTCAAGGCCTGTTACCAGAATTGGCCTGGGCTATCTTTTAGTGGTGGCAGGGTTTGAAGTCCTCAGATGGGATCTTGCTGCCTTATTGGTGCGGGTCTTGATCGGGTCAAATTTCGTGGCTGTTTTCACTCTGTTCAAAGTACCAGAGAATTTGTGATGTCCCAACTTTCTGAGATAGGTTGAAAAAACCAAAGACAATTGGGTAGTCAGTTTTCTGCTATCTTCATTCCACAACATTTTTGAGGCTAAACAGTGGAAGTGCAGAGGGGAAGGACTGGTTGTGATTTCTAACCCAGTTGTGGCTTTTTGACACTTTGAAATGATTCCATTTGAGTTAATGTTTTTGTTGGCCAAATATTGTGCAATGGCATAGATTGAACATCCCATAAAATGACTTGCTGTTCAACAAGGAGTTTCTGACTTTCTTTTTTTAATCCCAGAAGAATACCTGGAGCTGTTTGCTCTCTCTACATATCTGTGCTTCCAGCCATTATTTCCTGGCTCAAATTTCATAGATGATAATTTAATTTTATTTTTTTAATGGTAGATATTAGTGAAAATTGAGACACAGAATGTGCAGAGGAAGAGAAAGGAAGATCATCTTTCTTTACTGGGTGTGGTTTAGGAGCTGATAGTATGTTAATACATCAGGCTCTCCTGCATTTAAAACTGGCTAATAAAAAGAGAGCTGTATTGCTCTGTGAAGTCACATGTATTGTAGGTGTTAGGTTATCTTTAGACACACCTCGTTTGCCATTTGGTTTAAGATTCATTACTGGAAGCTTTTCCCGTGATGCTAGAAGTGTAGAGCAGGGAAGGTGGGAAAGTTTCATCCTTTACCTGCAACGTGTAGGACTTTGTTTAGTGAGGCTGCAGTAAGTAAACCAGAGAAACACCGGCCAAATCTCACCCTCTTGTACTTCCAGTGCAGTCACTGGTATTAATGCTTCACCTTTATGTTATAATTAGTATAAAGTAGGCACTTTATTTTAATTCTGCTTGTTGATAGCCTAAGCAAGTGTTGTAGATCACTGTAATACATCTTTATTGTAAAAAATACCATATTGTCCATGAGCACTGTACCCTTGTTCAGTGCTGAGTTGTGAAGCAGAAGCTTCTCATGGATGAGAGGAGTTGTTTTACATGCCAGTTGATAGGGCTGAATATTCAGTGCACCAACTGTCCATTGGGGTGGGAGGATTTGTTCCTGTTTTGCCTTTGCTGTGGTTCCTATGTGTTACTTTCTGACCAACTTTGACTTTGGGAGATGGTTGTTAACCAGGTCTTTGTGACCGTGGTCATGAAAAGGTTATTCCACACTCAGCTTAAGAGCCATGAATTCCAGTTGGAAAAGGCTGCTGAAGAGAACTTGCTGTGTGTAAAGAGGGGGGGAGAAACAAAAATCACTGACTAATTAGATAAGTGTTACATTTTCCAGTGTGAAGGTTGTAAACTTACAAGAGTTTTATTGTCAGATGAGTCAGGTAAGTGTGTAGAAGCTGATTCCTTAAAACAAATAAATCAGCAAAATGGCTCTAGTGAGATCATTTATGTTGTGTTACTGTTGAAAATAAAAATGCAGAGACACAAATCAGAGGTTTAGCAACTTGGATTTCATTAAAGTACTGAGACTTTATGTGGTGTGTAGTGAGATCTTGGCCTCTCTAGCTTCTTTTACCTTCTTGTGGGGTTTTTTTTTGGTATTGTTTACAGTGATTGCAGTGTATTGTGAATTATATGGCAGTGTAGATGTTGTATTTCAGTGTATGGCTCAACAGTATTTAGAAATACATGGTTAGCTAAATTAAAATGTTTCCTGTTTACTTCTAAATGAACAAGGTCTTGAAAGTTAAGATAGTTTGCTAAATATTTTCCCAGTGTAGAACTTAAGGTCTTTGGCTTTTAATGACATGAATAAGAAAGAAAAGAAAAAGAAAATTAATTATTTGCCTGAATTAAAAAAAAATCATCAAATCAGAATTTTTCCCTCCTGTGTTTCTCAAAATGCAAGTCTCACTTGGAATAATCCTTAATTTAACACTTCAATGCTTGGATAGGTCTGACCTCGATAGTATGCGAAGCCTTAGAGGAAGGAATAATTAAAGAGGTGGAGATAAATGGAATAGGGAAGAAAACACAGCATGAGTGTCCTGGGTAGAATGTGCTGCTCTGATCTGAGACCTTCTCTCTCTCTCTCCCTAGGTCTCTCCCTTTTCATCTCTTCTGTGTGCATCCCCCAGACAGAATCTGATCTTACCACTGGGTTTACTAGATGTCATTGCTTTATTTCTTAGAATATTTTGGGTTGGAAGGGACCTTTAAATGTCATGCAGTCCAACCCCTGTGCCTTGGACAGAGACATCTTCCAACTAGAGTGGGTTGCTCAGAACCCTGTCCAACCTGGTCTTGAACACTTCAGTGTCCTTCCCTAGCAGGCTGCTCTTGATTCCTTCACCCCCAGCCTGTGCTGATGCTGGGGGTTGCCCAGACCCAGGTGCAGGACCTTGTTCTTGGCTTTGTTGAACTTCATGAGGTTCACATGGACCCACTGTTTGAGCCTGTCCAGGTCCCTTTGGATGATATCCCTTCCCTCCAGTGGATCAACTGCATAACTCAGCTTGGTGTTATCTGCAGACTTGCCCTCGACCCCACTATGCCATTGATGAAGACATTGAACAATATCAGTCCCACTGGGGATCCTTGATGGACACCACTTGTTCTCCACTTGGGCATTGAGCCATTGACTGTAGCTCTTTGGACACAACCACCCAGCTGATTCCTTATCCATCTAACAGTCTATCAAACCCCCATCTCTCCAGTTTAGAGGCAGGAATATTGGGTGGGACAGAATCAAAAGCCTTGCAGAAGTCCAGGTAGGAGACACATGGGGCTCTTCTCTTGTCCACTGATGTAGTCAACTTCATCATTGAAGGCCACTAGACTGGTCACTCAGAACTTGCCCTTGGTGAAGTCATAGTGGCTGTCTCAAATCACCTTTCTCTACTCCATGTGCCTTAGCATAGCTTCTAGGAGGACCTGACAGGTCATGAACCAGAGCAAAGGGGAGGCTTGTTTTGTAGTGAGGGAAGTACTAACATCAGGGTTTATGGCGTTGATGGAGCTTTATCTGAAGGCATCCCTGGCAACATCTAGTCAGAGAAAATGAAGCCAAATGGGAATGGTGCAAAGAAAAAGTTATTAACATAAGTGAAGTAGAATAGCTTGGCTTGTTTATCTTGGCAAAATGAAGCTTGAAAGGGGATCTGATTGCTGGCTATAAATACACCAGAAGAGGTAAGTGCTGAGGAAAAGAAAGGCAGTGCAGGCTAAAGGGTAGGATCAGTACCAAAATGAACTGGCACCCAGTGGTGGTGACTGTATCTAGATTCTTAAAAATGAGCTGAATTTCAAATCTGAATCACCTCAGTCTGAAGCTACCTTCTAGAACTCCTGTGGGCAAAACTAGTTTTAAATGAATTTGATGCCATCTTATGGAATGGTTTGTTTCATGTCAGCTTTAGAAGGCTTCTCCTAGGCTACAGTGTTCTTGCCAGTTTGGTGGGGTGGTGGTACCTAATCATCTACTTAGGTTAGAAGCCACTATGTCATGTGCTGCTCCAGTTGAGGATGCCTCTGCTTGCTGCAGGGGGGTTGGAGTAGATCACCTTTAGAGGCCCCTTCCAACCCAAGGCATTCTGTGTTACATTCCAAGGCGTTGGAATAGCTTGTTGAGATGTTTAATGCTTTTTTCTTTGGAAGAAGGGATGTCCATAAATTTAAAAATCATATACCTAGGAATAACCACTCCACACGTGATAGAAACCTAGTAGCTGTAATTCATAGAAGTATGATGTTGATTTAAGATGATTAATGTGTTAACAGTAGAATGTTAATGTGGCCACTAAGTCCAGGAGATGTAGTGAAAGTAAAAACTGTTTGGTTTTCAGTTTGGATGACATTCACTAGTCCAGTGTTAGCTACTCCTGCCCGTAGGAGGTTTTCATGCCAGATACACAAACCTCTGTTCTTGGAGCACACTGGGAAAAGCTCTCGGTGACAGCTTTTGGTTGGGTGTCCAGTGGAAAGACTGATTTTCTTTGTGCCACTACAGCTGTGATCTGAGATGATAACAGCAGGAATTAGAATACTTGTGGAGTTGGAAGAGTATCTGGGTGGTTGTAACTCCGATCAGAAAGGTGTATTCAGTGGGAAATTCCAGACTGGAGGATGCACACATATTTTAAGCTGCTGAATATTTGAGTCTTGTAAACAGCAGATCCGGGCTTTTCAGCATCACTGAAACCTTTTGTGAGCTATAGCAGGTTAAAATACAAAGCAAGATTAAAAGGCAAAAGAAAAAAGAGGTTTAGATTAGAAATTAGGAAGAAGTTCTTCCCTCTGTGGGTGGTGAGACCCTGGAACAGGTTGCCCAGGGAAGCTGTGGATGCTCCATCACTGGATGTGTTCAAGACCAGGCTGGATGGAGCTCTGAGCACCCTGCTCTAGTGAGAGGTGTCCCTGCCCATGGCAGGGGGCTGGAACTGGGTGATCTTTAAGGTTCCTTCCACCCCAAACCATTCTATGACTCTTAGAAAGAGAAAAGCTATTTGTTTATGTAGTTCTGTTCAGATCTACTTGTGTTGTTTGAAATAAGAGCCTCTGTAATTAACAAATTCATTAGTTATCCTGCCTTATGCAAGTGAAGAGAAGTTACTCCAGCAGGAGGGATTTATAACACACCTTGTACTGAATTAAATCAGTATTACATCTGTACTGAAGAATTGCTTGCACCTCTTACTTAGTATCAGGACTTTGAGGATAATTTGATGTTTTAAAATTTCATGTTTAGCAGGAGTAAAATATTTCTGTTATTTCAGTGGTGAGAGTGCTTTGGGGTGAATAACACTTTACCATTAGATTCTTAAAACTTTACCCTAGTCAAATTCTGAGCCACCAGTTTTAGTGTGCTCTTAATGTGCATTTGGTGAGAATAACAAAGTAACCACATAAAGCTCAGTTGCAAGTAAGTAATTCACAATAATTGGTGGTTAAATTTAACAAACATGATGCTAGTCACCTTTACTGGCAGTAGAGTGACAGTTCTGTAGTAACCACACTCTTTCAAGAGGAAAAACCTCAAGAATATTCATATATTGGATTGAACTGGACTCAGACTGCTAGGTTTGAAAGCTTAAGCTAAACACAAGCATTAATATCTTTGGATGAAGTTATTCTGTGTTACACCATCTTATTAATAGTGGGTTTGGTTGTTGTTGAGACTAAAGAACCCCCTGTCCATATTTAACATTAAATGCAGGATAATCTCCTCGTAGTCTGTATTTTATTTAACAGATCCAGTAGGTAGCATTCTCTGCACCAGAACTCATAGCAGTGATCTGTGGCTGTGCTTTACCCTAGAGATAAATGCTTAATGCATTTTTACTGTGGGTTTTTTGGCCACTAGCAACATCTCAGTAACAAGCTGGAGTGAATGTGAAATTTTGATGTGGAAAGAAAATGTAAGAAGAAAACCCACCGAGTTTGTTTGGTCTCATTTGCAGTGGCACCGTGTCTATTCCTGTCTTCTCTCTGCCAGAATGGCAGGCAAAAGGTTTCAATTCCCATTTGGCACCAAAAGGAAGCCTACAGAAGGTAGGAGAAGGAACTCAGAGAAATTGTCCCAGCAGCCAGGAATCAGATTAGGAAAGCTAAAGCCCTGGTAGCACTAAATCTGGCCAGGGATGTCAGGAGCACCATGAAAAGCTTCCATAGGTATGTTGGTGATAAAAGGAAGACTGAGGAAAATGGGAGCACTCTCTGAAAGGAAAGGGAGACCTGGTGCCCTGGGATGAGGAGAAGGCTGAGATACACAATGACTTTTATGCCTTAGTTCTTCACCAGCAAGTGCTCCAGCCACACCAGCCGAGTTGCAAAAGGCAAAGGCAGGAGGTGGGAGCATGAAGAACCACCCAGTACAGGAGGTCAGTTCAGAGACCATCTGAGGAGCCTGAAGGTGCACATGTCCATGTGAAATGCATCTGCAGGTCTTGAGGGTTCTGGTGGATGAAGTTGCTAAGCCACTATCCATCATATCCAACTTGGAGGAGCTGTGGCAGTCCAGTGAAGTTCCCAGTAACTGCAGAAGGGGGAATTGAGAGAGGTTATGTTTAGATTGGACATAAGGAAGACATTTGTTATGGTGAGGGTGTTAGGACACTGGCACAGGTTGCCTAGGGAAGTTGTGGATGCCCTGTCCTCGGAAGTGTTCAAGGCCACCTTGGATTGGGCTTTGATCTCATGGAAGGTGTCCCTGCCCATGGCAGGGGGCTTGGGACTAGATGATCTTTAAGGTCCCTTCCAACCCAACCCATCCTACGATGATTCTGTGACTGTTACACCAGCCCCCAGTCCGCTGTGTGTGCCAGAACCTGCACCAGCACCTCTGGTAAGCTGTATAACCACATAGTGGCTCTGCTTGCCCCTTTGACAGAGGAAGATGAGCTCTTACCATTAAAAAGTAGACATTGTCTTAGTATTTTTTAGAAGGAAAAACATCTTTTGACAGATCCACCATCAGCACAGAGCGTGTCAAGACGGGGAGCTGGGCTGAAACCCGGTGTTAGCCGTGGTGAGCAGCACTAGCCTAGGATCAGCCCCCAGGAGCTGTGCACATCGAGGTGTGTCACCTTGCTTACAAAGCCTCTTTTGCTTTCTGACATTTTCCAGGCAGGTTGAGGATAAGACTAATAACCATTTCTCAAGTGCCAGGGTGGAATAAGAAGTGGAAGGTTCTGTATTATTACTCTAATATACGGATATCTACCTGAGAGCCGTGGTTATTTATAGGTATTATTAATGCTACACCTTCACCCACTGATTATTCCTGATCCTTCATACCTATAATGTTGAAGTATTACTCCACAAAGCCTAAGCTGTTACGTTTCCTAGGCTATGAATAATTTTAACATAGGTGATTTGTTGAAGTTTTTCTTCCAGTTGATGGTATTTGAATGTTCATGGGCTTGGCATTTCAGGAGGAGGGAATTGTGTTCATTGGCAATGTGTGTTACAGATTCTCTTCAGATTCTTTTCACAGAGGGCTGACTATCAATTTCTTAAAACTAATATATGGAAATAAACACCATTCCTCTCACTTCCTTTGGTGCAGCTGTGTCACTGATGCTTTTTTTATTCAGAAAGTACCATAGAATTCCATTTGGAGCAATGACATATTTTGTGTATGTTTTAAGATTAGTTTTCTTACCTGACATAGCAAGACAAGATAGTCTGGACTTGCTTTCATTTTTAGACATCTTTCCTTCCTTGGTGGAAGAGGAGCAGGTCAAGGAATGTGGAAGTAACTGGACATCCTGAAGTCACAGAATCATAGAGTGGCTGAGTTGGAAGGGACCTTAAAGATACTCTGGGCTGCATTAGGAGTATTGCCAGCAGATGGAGGGAGGTTCTCCTTCCCCTCTGCTCAGCACTGCTGAGGCCACAGCTGGAGTGCTGGGTCTAGTTCCTCATTAAAAGAGACAATGTGGACGTGCTGGAGAGAGCCTAATGAAGGGCCACAAAGGTGATGAAGGGACTGGAGCATCTTGGAGAGAGCTGAGACTGCTTGGCCAGGAGAAGAGGAGGCTCAGGGGATCAATATGTGCAAACACCAAAGGGAAGGTGAAGGGAGGACAGAGCTGGACTCTTTCAGTGGTGCTCAGTGACCAGACCAGAGGTAGTGGGCACTCACTGAAACACAGGAGCTTCCCTCTGAACATTAGGAGGCACTTTGTGTGCTGTGAGGAAGAGCAGGCACTGGCAGATGCTGCCCAGGGAGGCTGTGCAGTCTCCATCCTCAGCAATATTCAGAAGCTATCTGGACACTGGGCAGCTGGTTCTGGGGTGTCCCTGTTTGGCCCAGGTCACCTTCAGAGGTGCCTTCCAACCTCAGCCATTCCGTGATTGCGATGTCAAATGATAGGAAAGAAAAAACCATTACAGTTGGGCCTGGTTAGAAAATTCTTTATTACATCATTTAAATGTAGATTGCCCAGGGCTATCTTAATTTAACCACTTCTTTATTCCATTGTGAGTTTCTAATTCTGGCAGACCGAGCTGATGGAGATCTTTCTCTGTTCCTGTCAGGTTATCATAACAGTCAGTTAACTTCTCAAAATCCATCTTGCTGGCTTTTAACTGCCAGTTTTCATCCTGCTGGCTTAAACTCCTTTCTCCTTCATTAGGGCTCCAACTGTCAAACTCAGTAAATGATTTTTCTTTCCCTGCCCAACCTGATTTTTATTGTGTGCTGAAAAAAAACCCTGCCCTGCCTTAGTTGTTGTGGTAAAGATGCCTTGAAGCATTCTCTGTGTTTCGAGTGCTCATGGTGATGAAGCAGTTGTGGAAAAACCAGCATCCCATTTAAAGCTTATAATCCCAGTAGGATTTGAAGTCAATTTTAAGGAGTTTCACCTCCTTTTGCCACTCTGTACATTTTTTTTATGTGGACTTACACCATTTTTAGACGTGCCCAAATATATCCTTTTACTGGGCCAGTTTACAGGTTAAATAAATTGTAGTTTGTATGAAATAAGTTTTCTGACAGAAGCAGCTTCAGTGTTAGCTTTTATAGCAGCTACAGTTCCTGCAGTGCTGAGGACAACACGTTTAACAAGCTGTACCATATAAAATGCTGTTTAATTTAATACTACATGCTTGGTTTTGTGCAGCTCTACAAGTTCTCTGCCTTCTAATTATCAAAGATTCTCTGTTGGTTAATAAAATGACAATTTCTCCTCCCATTTTAGGTAGAGGGTGATGTTCTGTGACAGGCTCTGTGGGGACATTAGCACAGACTTACAAATCTTGAATGGAGCTTGATAGCCAAACCTGTCCTCTTCTCTGGAGTTCTTTATGTTGACTCTATACAACCAACAATGAGAGGTACTGGCAGTGATCTCTGACCTTTCTCGGGGGTACCACAGGTTGAAGAGGTTTGTCTAACCTTTAACATACTCCTCCCATGATTAATTTTTTTTTTCCCTATGTTTGACCATCCCAGGCAGTAAAAGGGTGACATTTGGAGCTGAGGAACTGAAGGAGACCTGAATTTGAAGAGAAAATGAAAGCATTGACCAAAAAGATCTCTTGACAGGTCACAGAATTGTAGAATCATGTTGGTTGGAAGAGACCTTGAAGATCATGGAGTCCAACCCTTAACCCAGCACTGCCAGGGCACCACTGACCCCTGGCCCTCAGCACCACAGCTCCACGGGGGGCTTGGAAACCCCTCCAGGGGTCATGGGGACTCCACCACTGCCCTGGGCAGCCTGGGACAGCCCTGGACAGGCCTTTTGGGGAAGAAATTGTTCCTTGTGTCCAACATAAACCTACCCTGGCACAACTTCAGGCCGTTTGCTCTTTTCCTGTTGCTTGTTCCTTGGGAGAAGAGCCTGACCTCCCCTGTCTCCAACCTTCTGTCAGGGAGTTGTTGAGAGCCAGAAGGTCTCCCTGGGGTCTCCAGGCTCCACAAGCCCAGGGCCCTCAGCTGCTGTTCACCCCCCTTGTGCTCCAGCCCCTTCCCCAGCTCCATTGCCCTTCTCTGGCCACGCTCCAGCACCTCACTGTCCTTCTGGGAGTGAGGGGCCCAAACCTGACCCCAGGATCTGAGGTGCAGCCTCCCCAGTGCTGAGTCCAGGGTGGTGATCCCTGTCCTAGTCCTGCTGGCCACACCAGCACCGACAGAAGCCATGTCCTTGTCCAGTAATACATCATATTTTGGTTTTACTGCAGTGTAACAGGGAAGCTTGTGACAAGCTGGGAAACTTGGCAGTGTGCTTCTGCAGTGGAAAGTGGCTCTGCAGCATCTGTGTCATTTCTTCCTGCCCACTAGTTGTTGTGTTGGAGATAGGTAGTGGCCAGAGGCAACCCCAGCATTAGTGTCCCAGGCCTGCACCCCAACGTTGCCAGAATTGTACGTGATGTTTTGGGAGATCTCTGCTGTTTCTGAGTGTCATTGCTTTCTAAGGCCCTTGTAAATGAAAAAGACAGGGAATCTCAGCGTGGATTGTCACTGCTCCATTGGAAAGAGTTGGAATAACCTGGCACTCTCACAACTTTTTGTCAAGGAAGATGCTGTAACTGGTGTCTTGAATTTACAGTAATGAACTCCCCTTCCCCTTTAATGTAGCTCAGACTCCTAGAGGTTGTTAGTTTGAAATTAGAGTTTTGTAAAGGAATGATTTGTTGTGATTAGACATCAGAGTTACATCACAATAGCCTGAGGACTCTTCTCAGTGGTGCCCTGCAACAGGCACAAACTGGAACTTGGGAGGTTCCAGCTGAGCAGGAGGAGAAACTTGTTTGGTGTGAGGGTGATGGAGCCTGTGCCAGGCTGCCCAGAGAGGCTGTGGAGTCTCCTGCTCTGGAGAGATTCCCACCCTGCCTGGACCCTGCACTGCTGGGCCCCCTGCTCTGGGTGCCCCTGCTGGGTGGAGCAGGGGGGTGACACCAGAGCATCTCCAGAGGGCCCTTTTGCTGTGGTTAGTGTTAGAACAGAACCAGNTATCTGCTGCTGACTGCAGTCTGGGCCTTCTCCAGTGCCTGCTCTTCAGTATCAGTTGTGTAGGTGATGTAATTGCTGTCAGGGCACTGGGTTCTATATTGGTTTTGTATATATTTGTATATATTTCCTCATATTGTTGTTATTTATTATTTTCATTAAGTGTGGTTTAGTTTTCTAATGGCTGAGTCTCCCTCCCTTATTCCCTTTCTCTTCTCCTTTGGGAAGGGACAGAGGTTAACAGAGAGCATCTGTCATTTGTCTAGTGGCCAGCCCAGCCTCTAAACACCTTACAACCCTTACCATTCTGTGATTTTATTAGTTAATTTACCACAGCTTCTGAAAAATCCTACTGGCAGGCCCACAAGTTTGTTGTCTCAAGTTGCAGAAATGGAATTACTGAGCAAACAACAGCAGGTAAATACTCATTAAGTGTTTAGTGTGGTGGCTACAGTTCAACACGAGCCTGTCTGAGGTTTAAGTGCTCAAATAAATACATATTTTTTTAGTATAAAATATAAAAATACCCCCCAGTGTTGGCCTGGGTGTCGTGCAGGCAGTGAGATGCTCCTGAGAGGATAACTCCTCCCTGGTGGAGCTGCCCAGTTCTTGTGGTGCAGCCGGCGGGCGTTCGCCCCCCGTGGTGCGCGCCCCGCGCGCCCGTATCCATCTCTGCCTCTTCTCCTCCTTGCAGGCTGTGCCATGCAGCCTGAAACATTCCTCCTTCCTGGTTCTCCCTCTTCCCTGCCACACTTCTCTTCTTTTGCTCAAGGAACCGTCATGATTTAGGCTTTTGTGCTCAGGTTGTTTTGTGCCAGCTTTATTTCCCCGCTCCCCCAAGGGCAGAGGAATTTCTGTCTGTGTGAATGGAGGAACTTCACAATCCCCTCCTGCTCTCACATAGTTTCTTTTCTGAAGGCTGTGTTGTGCTAATTCAGATCGTGGGGCTTTTCTGAATGGAAAGAGAGATATTTTTTTTCTGATTTACTGTCCTGTGCCTGCTGCTGCCTGTCTGTGCTGGGATCAGCGCTGTCCAGCCGTGTGCCACTGCAGGACCAACACAGCTGGGCTCTGCAGGAACAGGGAAGTTCAGTCTGTTCCTTTTGGGTGCCAGTTTGTTACAAGCTATTTAATAAATCTGAGGGTTGCCAGTCTCGAGAGGCTTTATACAGTTTTGTTTTTTTCTTGAAAGCTTTTAGAAAGCAGGTGAAAGGTAAAAGCTGTCCGAAGGGTGCTCTAGACCTTGTAAAAGATATTGAAGCCTCTTTCATGATGATGCACTTTGGGAAGGCAGGCATGAGGGGACCTTTCATGTCTCAAAAGAAACAGAACATCTCCTTTTACTTCTTTTTTTTTATTAGTTTGAAAAAGTGTTATCAGTTTGTAAGTTCATTACTTCCTTATCTTGGCACAAGCTATTTTGGAGTAGTATAGCTCCTTCTTGTGACTGCACCTTTCAGAATGAGGACATGGATCAGTGGGTGTAAACTTGAGCATAGAAGGTTCCACCTCAACATGAGGAGAAACTTCTTCCTGTGAGGGTGACAGAGCCTGGCCCAGGCTGCCCAGAGAGGTTGTGGAGTCTCCTGCTCTGGAGACTTTCCAGCCCCCCCAGCTCTGTTCCTGTCTGGGCTGCCCTGGGTGACCCTGCTCTGGCAGGGGGGTTGGACTCAATGATCTCCAGAGGTCCCTTCCAACCCCCACCATGCTGTGTTTCTATGAAACCTGACTTGCCTTTTGTGCCCTTGCTGTACTGGCATCCCAGGGAGGTGATCTCTGCTGGGAGACATGCTTTTGCAGCTTGACATTGAAATTTTACCTCCTCTGATCCAGTCCTAGAGGCAATTCCTATCCTGATGGTTTAACATAAACAGTTTAGAGACTACACCACATTGAATGTGTAAATACATCAACGATGGCTTCTTTTCTGTGGAGCAGTTGGAGTATGTGCATGGACAGAGCTTCATCTCTCTTGCCTGTTGGGACTTCAGAAGATGAGGCTGGTGTCTCTTCTGTCAAGTCCCTAGGAGCTCAGAAGCCACCAGAAGTGGAAATCTCAAGAGATACCATTTCAGTATCATGGTGTTTTCTTTCTTTCTTTAAACATTTGAAAGAGTTCCAAGGTACCTGTACCTCCTATTCCTTAGGAAAACCCAGCAGGATTTACTTTTGTGTCTGACCGTTACCTTCTAGGTATTTAAAACATGAAGAATGATGTGGTAAAATTCCCCTGGGTGTTCCTGAGCCACTTGAGTCTGTCGTACTACTTAAGAGTATTTGTTGTTGCTGTCACATACATTACCCCAGCTAAGGTACAAGCTTAACAGATGAATGACTTCATCTGCTTTGAGAACTATGTGGCCATCAGGTTTATCTAAGAGCAATTTGTACTGTGTAAGCAGATTTCTTGGGAGAGATCCATGCATACTTAAAAAAATAACCTCAACCCAACCCTTTTTTTTTCTTCAGGTCCCTTTACAAGGGAGGTGACTACAAATCTTAAGCTACGAAATCCATCAGATAGAAAAGTCTGCTTCAAAGTGAAGACCACAGCCCCTCGCCGATACTGCGTGAGGCCCAACAGTGGAATTATTGATCCAGGATCATCTGTAATTGTCTCAGGTAAAACCAACCAGATGCAGGTTGGGTGTTTTCTGGTCTTTCATGAAGTTCTCTTAGCGCTTGATCTTCAAGGTCATTCGAATTATGTCAGCTATTTAAAAATACTTTGTTAAAGAATGAAACTGTTCCCCTTCATTAGTGCAGTGTCAACTTGATGTAGCTTTGGTAGTTCCCCAAAGCTACCACAGTACAGTTTGATTTTGATTCCCATCCCTCTTCATTCACTGCTAAATGTGGTTGAGGCCCAGAACTTGCTGTAGAGTTCAAGTGTTTACCTGGGTTGGTGAGCACTTTGGACAAATGTTAACTGGCACTCTGGACTCATGGTTAGAATGTTAAAACCTGAATAAAATGTGTTGTGTAGTTATTACATAACTAATCACTAGCATTTGGGGGCATTGAGAAGAGGGTGTGCAGCAGGTTGAGGGAGGTTCTCCTGCCCCTCTACTCTGCACTAGCGAGGTCACCTCTGGAGTCTTGTGTCCAGTTCTGGGCTCCCCAGTTCAAGAGGGATAAGGAACTACTGGAGAGAGTCCAGCAGAGGATGTACAGATGGGGAGGGGCCTGGAGCATCTCTGTGCTGAGACCAGGCTGAGAGCTCTGGGGCTGTGCAGCTGGAGAAGAGCAGCCTGAGAGGGGAGCTGAGCAATGGTGAGCAAGAGACAAAGGGCCTTTGGGCAGCAAGAGGACAGGGCCAGACTCTGGTCAGTGCTTCTCACTGACAGAACAAGGGGCAAAGGCCACAAACTAGAACCCCAGAAGTTCCACCTGATTGTAGAGAAGCTTCTTTGGTGTGAGGGTGTGGGAGCCTGTGCCAGGCTGCCCAGAGAGGCTGTGGAGTCTCCTGCTCTGGAGAGATTCCCAACCCCCCTGGACCCTGCGCTGCTGGGCCCCCTGCTCTGGGTGCCCCTGCTGGGTGGAGCAGGGGGGTGGCACCAGCCCCCACCACTCTGTGATTATTATTTTTTTTCCTTAAAGAGCTCAGCTTGACCGGGTTTTAAAGCCCCAGGCAGCTTTACTACTACAGTAACTGTAGGTTGAATGACATAGTTCAGTCCTTTTGCTCCCAGCTTACATGAATACACCTTTAGAAGTCAGTTGAATTTGCCCCACTGCTTGGTGCTCTACCTAATGCAGAGTCTCTTTTTTCTTTTTTTTTTCTTTATCTTTCTTGGTTTTCCCCCTGAGTAACGCTCATAACGTGTGCTACATCTTCTCTATCATCTGCAGTATCATATGATGTGAGATACTAATTCTTTAACTTTGCATTCACTTAATCATACAATGTGTTTATTCCAAAGAAAAGTCCTGTGGTGTTTTCTTGTTGGGGCTCTTTTGTGTGTTTGTCTGTTGGTATTTGTATGTGAATTGTCTTTTAGCTGCAGTAAGGACAGAAACAGTCACATCAGATACCCCAGGCTATGAAAAACAGATTCCAAGATCTCTCCTTTCAGTTGCTACAGGGTGTAGCTGCTCTGCTTTCAACACCCCCTTTGCCTTTTAACTTTTGGTGTTACCTACTGAGTGAGAAGCAAATCTGAAGTGAATAGGATGCCTGTGACACTGACCAGCTGAAGAATCACCAGTTTTTGCTTTCTTTGATTCTTTCCAACAGTAATGCTGCAGCCTTTTGACTATGACCCAAATGAGAAGAGTAAACACAAGTTTATGGTACAAACAACCTATGCACCACCAAATATTTCAGATATGGAGGCAGTGGTAAGTGAAAATGGGGTAAAATGAGTGTTGTCTGTTTTTTTATTACAAATTCAGGCTTAAGTGTAACCAAATCATGATTTTGGAGTTAATATTTGGAGAATAATTGAATTTTCTCTGAACAAGAACAACTTCTGTATGTGACTTGGGGGTTTTAACAGTAAATACAAACTCAGTTCTTGGAGCTCACCTCGTGAACTGCTTGGATGAAAACAGTAGTGAACCTAAGGTAAGGTCAGTTCAGTGTTAAAATATGGGCATGTGGGCTTTATATGTGGCTTAAAAATGATGTTTCCAAGATGGAACATGAGCAGGACATTTACCAAGGAGTCCCAGGGCTAGAACTTGGTTCTTAGACCTAATTGTGTGTTAAAGGAACTGCTGTATTCTCCTCTCCCTATCCCCTACAAACCTCTGCGTGCCATTTACTCCTTTCCATTTCCAGGTTGAATTAACCAATTCTAGCTTTCATTACTTTGCAGTAGTCAAAGGGAACAAATAAAAACATAGTTCAGAAGCAAGGCTGAGAATTGCAGCTAGCGTAAGGACAGTGTTCTGCTCTATAGGAGGCAAGTACTGAGAGCAAGCTCATGAGCTCTTCAGATGTCTGCCTGAGTCTGGCATGTTCAGTAACTTTATTAATTGTTGTCTTAGTGGAAAGAAGCAAAACCCGACGAGTTAATGGACTCCAAATTGAGATGTGTGTTTGAAATGCCCAACGAGAATGATAAACTGGTAAGTAAGAAGAGAGTAAGAAACTGTCATACACTGTTAGGATGTCATGGAAATGTGTTTTGAGTTTGTTTCTAAACCTGTTTGATATGTTGATCGAAAGGGTTGTAGGAATGTGTAGTAAACTCCACAGGAGAGGTGTTCAGTGCTTAGCTTTTTGAGGATTTATACAACAGCCCAGTTTGAAAGTGACCCTGAAATACCTGTCCAGTCCAACCTCTCATTGGAGCACCTGCCCAAGTGCATCTTAAAAACCTCCAGCCATGGAGACCAGTGCCAAAAATGATCATCCTTTTGTTATTTTTATTATTGGTTTACTTTAGCATTTTATTGCCATGAAATAAATAAAAAAACAAATTGAAAAGAGTCTCTTCAGTCCTGCATACAGTGAAAAATGAAATCGCATCATTAGCTTCTTAAGGTGTTAAATGCTTTTCCATTTTAGAAATTCCATTTCTAACTCAGTTGAATTAGCAAAGGAAGTACTGGGTAGAACTGAAAGCTTTGGGAATCCTAAATGGATTTTTTTAAAGCAGTAGTAAAGAGATAATCAGATGACAACACCACCAAAAAAACCCACATCAGATCTTTCACACTCTTGGGACAAAATCTTTTCCAGTTGTGCAGGAAGAGACACTTTCATTGTACGTAGACTGAAGATGCCTGTTACTTGGAATAATGACCTGGAACTAACTGGACATAGCTCTGTATCCAGGCAGGTGGGAATACAGAAGCCTGGATCTGAGCTATCCCTGAGTGTTTTCACAGACTGTAGCCTGGGCTGTGCAGTTGGTACCATGGTGGTTTTATGTTTGGAGCAGGGCTGTGAGACCTAGGGTTTGAATGTTATTTTTGGCTCTGTCACATTTTTTATCTGTGACTTTTCCCTTGTATTCAGAATTGGTAATGGGTATTTCAGAGCCACCACGAGACTTAGACTCCCTGTTAGTGCAATACTTCATGGATTCCTTCAGTAAGAGGCACTAGAAGCACAAACTCTTTGTGCCATCTTAGTTTGTGTCACAACCTGCTTGCTTTTTTGCTTTGTTTTGTTTCTTACCCTTGCAAGATTTCTTCCTTTTCTTTACTTCCCCCTCCCAGGAGCTCAGATGGCATTTGGTGTATTTTATGCCAACTTTCAGATACCTGCTGGGCCAGCGTGAAGCAGCTAAAGTATTAATTTTTGTCTCAGTAGCATGTAGCACCAAACACAAACAGTACAACCTTCTCTTGCTTTTTAACATCTGACCTAATCAGACCCAAACTGCCAACAGAAGGTTTTGCCTAGCTTCCTATAAACACAAACTGCACCCACATACCTCAGTAGCCCAATTGTTTCAGTTTTAAGCTGTGGCTGATTTTTTTTCTGTAGGTTAAGTGCCAATTCTCAGGTCATTTCTCCTGTTTGTAGAATGATATAGATGCAAGCAAACCTGCTCCAGTACTGAATACATCTAAGCAGGACGGACCGATGCCCAAATCACACAGCGTCTCTCTGAACGACACCGAGACAAGGAAGCTAATGGAGGAGTGCAAAAGACTTCAGGCAGAGATTATGAAGCTAACGGATGAAAATAGGCACCTGAGAGTAAGTTCTGCTTCCCTCCTGATAATACTGAAGTGGCTTCGCTCTTCTGTGGGGCAGGGCTGGTTTGTGATGGGGCAGTAGATGTTGGATTGCGGGAAGCGGACGCAGCGGTTTGGGTGTCAGGATGGATTTGTAACATGATTTTACTTGGGTGATCAGAGGTCTTGTGGTCAAAACGATCTCAGCCTGTCCTCAGACTTTACTGCCCTGTGTATTTTGAAGTTCTCAGTAACTTGAGACTTTGTTGTGGATGAAGCTGCATCTTTTTCTTCTCAAACAAAGCTGTTCTTTTTACGGTGGTCTTAGTTACTTTAAATCAGAGATACCAACGTAGGAGCTTTTGATAAAAGTGAGTTGTTACTGAGTAAACGAGACCCAAAGTGGAAACCTTCTGCACCTCAAATTGTTTGGGAACTAGGACAATTGTGTGGCCAGAGCAGGGAAGCAAAAACTTCTTCCCCATGCCTGGGTGAAGGTGCCATTCAGTGACCTGCCACTCATATGGGCAGGTCAGTAAGGGACTTTACAGGACTTTTCTTCAGATATCTGACAGTTTGATTGGCCATGGCAGCCTTTGAAAGGACTGAAGTAGTGGTGGCTTCACACCTGTCACTCTGGTGGCACTGGAGCTAGTGGAGAAACGCTGCACAAAGGAGAAGCAATTCCTGCTCTTCAATTCTGACACATCTCAAGGGAAAGCAGGATGCTTCGTGGTGGCTGGCAAGAATATAGGACTCTTTCTTCACCACAGCATGGAGAGTCACCTGTCCTCACTTGCAATATTCCCTTTTTTTATATTCCTTTTTTTTTTTAACCACTATTTAAGTGTCCACCAGTAAATTTGACCTTTGAGTTCAGTTTTTACAACTGTAAAGCAGCAGCCTTGATGAGTTATTTTTTTTTCCATCTGCATTTTTGTTTTCTTTCTCCCCTCAGGATGAAGGCTTGAGGCTCAGGAAGGTTGCACACTCGGATAAATCCGGATCACCCACAGCTTTGGCCCTCAGAGATAACGGCTCTAATTCTCTTCCTTCACTTCTTGTTGTAATTGCAGCCATTTTCATTGGATTCTTTCTAGGGAAGTTCATCTTGTAGAAAGAATGAGTGAGAGAAGCATGCAAAATGCAGCTTCCTTTTTTTTTTTTAATTTTTTTTTTTAATTTTATTTTTCATTTATTTTGTTTTAGTTTTTGGTCGTTTGTTTTTAGTTTTGGGTTTGTTATTTTGTTTGTTTTTTTTTTCCTTGATCAGAAAAAGATTTGTTTACCTACCACTTCATTGGTAGTATGGCCTGAGTGGCCAGTTTTGTGTACAGCATCATAACAGGCTTTGCCTTCACGGATCTCACACGGTTAGAAAACACAATCTGAAAAGAAAAACTGTTGGGCTACTGGACAAAAATTGTCCATTGAGTCATCAAATAGCAAGTGTCAGTTGCAGAGTCAGTCCTTTATGAAAAAAAATCATCAATAAAAGAATCGTTCTTTCTGTGGTTTTAATAAGAATTCAGAAATTGTTCAGAGTCTTGTAAATGTTATTTTAATAATCCTTTAAATTTTATCTGTTGCTGTTACCTCTTGGAAAAAGAAAATGATTTATTAGATTGCTAATCCCACTCATTCAGGAATACAAGAGGTATTCTGGGGGAAATGGTGCCTCTTACTGTGTAAATTTTCTCCTTACTTTACTTTGCTAATACCATGGCAGAATTTCTTTCTTATTCCTCGTGAGGCATTGTTGAGAGTTCTTCATCCTTACAATCCTGTCCCATAATATTTAACATTACAAAAGAAATAAACTTGTTAACAGATTTTTTCTGCTGGGTAGCCTGTTTGTGCGTGTCGTACTTCTAGAAGGGATTCCTAACAAGTTCATTGTTCATGGTAATTTGCTACTTGTAACAAAAAATGGCTATTTTGGAGTTTATTTGCTTAAAGTCTCTGGCTTAGACTGTTGTAATTGAAGCTTGGGGAGGGGGGTGGGGGGGGAAAGGGTTCCACTTCAATTGTTTAAAAAAAGAGAACTGTTTTCTGGCTGCTTTCAGCTCCAGACAGGATGGTTGTCAAACGTGGTTTGGGACAGAATGGTTTGGGTATCCAGCAGGTTCCAAAGACCAGACAGGAATGTTTTCAGTATATGGATGATTTGCTTGGATTGTGCGGAAGTGTCATCATCAACCTTCTGTGCCATCTTTGGATCTTCTGGGTGTCTTCCTGGAGTCAACATCTGATTTCAGAAGGGTACTTAACTCCCATAGCCTAACTTATAGCAGATCTTCAGCAATTCCAGTTGAATCCCTGGGACACCCATAGTGAATTCCATGGTGCAGAAGAGTTGATATTGGCCGAGCGAGCCTCGGCCGCTCACCTTTTGGAAATGAAAATCATTTTTATGCAGCTCTTGGCAGATTTACCTGTGTGAACCATGTACAGCAAAGTTGAAAAGAATGCATTTTTCTGAGGGTCTGAGATGCTTCCCTGCACTTAATCTTACGTCTTGCCTCCTCATCTCTGAATACGGCGTAAACCCAAACAGTAGGATTGGAACAAAATATTACCTGGACTTCTGACTGAGCATCATCCAGGAGAGGGAATTCCTTGTAAAGTGAAAAATTGCAGGAGGGGAATACTCCTGTCAGCAAAATTGTGTGTGCTGCCGGGCAGCTTGACTCGATGTGGTGCAGCTAAGTGTGTTAGACCTTGGTGTACACACACCTCGTGTAGCTGGGAAATATGTTCTGGGGAAGATCTGTGTTATCATGGTTGCCTTTGATTTCTAGTGCTTTTTTTTTAAATTTTATTTTATTTTTTGCCTTTTTCTTTCTTTTTTTTTTTTCCCTTAAGAAAACCCCAGTATAATTACATCATGTTCTGTCACTGCTCTCCTTGCTAAACTTTTTCTTTTCTAAAATCTTGCACACATGCAAGGAAGATGATGAAGAAAATGCAAATACTGCTTATCTTTTCACTCGAGCATGCAAGCACAGACTCTCCCAGTTCCTTGCTCCGCTGCCTGCATTCAAGTCCCCTTCCATCCCAGTGACTGGAAAAACTCTGTTAAGGTCTTGATCATTTTGGTGCTTCAGAATGGTGTCATTCACCTGATGGGGTTTTTTTCTCTCTCAGAACCTTGCCACATCAACCATTCATAGCTTGTTCCAAAACTGATTCTGTGGAAAATAAAGAAAGCAATAGTGTGCAGGATGTCGTTTGCTTCAGACAGAGCAGTCGCTTCTGCCTCGAAGGGAGGAAAGAAAAAAGTCCTCTGAAGATGTTGAAATGTCCACAGCATAGCATACGGAGATTTTTAAGGGTAGCTAGCACTTTGAGAGCAGAAAAAGGAGCTGTTGCTCACTGCAGCTGACTCAGGTTTTGATGTCCTGCAGCAGAAATAAGGTAAAAACAACCATAAAATCAGCTGGAAATCCTGTTGTGGGTTTGGTTTGGTTTGTTTTTTTTTTTCTTTTCTTCAGGGACCAAACAGGTGGTGATAAAACTTGGTCATGGTTCAAGTCTTGTCTTCAAAGTGAAAGTGTGCAGCGGTCTCGTAACCAGTGTACTTCCTAATGGTAGCAGGAGACTGTCTTGGTGTCCAGTAATCCCTTCATAGCTGTATATAAAATGTAACGCTCAAAACTCTTTTGCTCTCAGGAGTCACTTTGGATGAGATCAACTGTATGCAGTGAATTCTGTAATATGGATTAAATTGTTTGTCTCTGTTCCTGAAATGGTTAGAACTTCTTGCTTTGTCTGCCTGCTTGCTGCTGTACATAAGCACGGGGAGATGCTCTGCCCCAAAGTCGTGCGAGGGTGAATGTGTGACCAGCTAAATACACATCGTGGGGTGCTCTGCTGCTTCCTCAGAAGGGCAAGAGAGGAAAAGTGTACAGGTTTTTAAAGCTTTGGGGAATGTAGCACTTCAAAAAAGGGGGGTTCAGGGAGGGGAAAAAAAACCTAAGATGCAGCTCCTGTAGTAATTCTGGGCACCAAACTTAAGCCACTTAAAACAGGTTACATATATAAAAAGTTAATTTAAGAAGTTATTTGTAGCAATGCACAAGTAACTGGTGCATTCCTACGTGTTCTCTCAAAGCTGTTGACAAACACTGGTGCCCAGGCTTGCATGTTCCTGCTGCTGTGATTAACACAAGTTTACATGTAAGAAGCAGCCCAACACTGGCTTGAAACTTCACCATCCCCTTAGGAAGGGTCGGGGGGTGGTGGAAGGTGATGGTTTTGCCAAAGGAAAGACAAAATCAATAAGCAAAACTTATTTTTCAGGCTTCTTCAGAGATATTACAAGTTGAAGTGATAATAAACCGTTCAAAACGTCGTAGTGTCCTTTTTCTTTTGGAAGCTTTTTTGGGTGTAGCTGGTCCATCACTGCTCTGCTTCTGGGAGCTGCTGCGGATGAAGATTCAGTGCTGGAGAGAAGAGGCGGTGCCTGAATCCAGGCCAGGCTGAAGGTGCCACTGCTTTGTCAGGTTTATAATGGTGGTTGTGACAGAGTGTCTCGTGAGCGACCCTAATCAATGTCTCCTGTAACACTGCAGTGCTCTGCTCTCCACCTCTGCAGCTGGGACTGAGGTTCTGTAGCTCCTATTTTAGCTGCATCGTGATGAACGTAACCGTTCGCCGCTTGGCTTGCTGCTGCTTCCTGCCAAGGGGCTTCAAGGGGGGTGTTGTGGGGGGGTGATCCCTGTGTAGCACTGACCACCACTGATGGGGCTGCTCTGTCTCCCTCTGACCTTCGGCTTTGGTGGCACAACTGGGGCAAGACAAGGAGCCAAGTACAGGAGCCAGTTCTCCCAGGGGTTTGAACTCGTGTAGGAAGCACTGAAACTAGGAGTCATTAAATGAAACCGAGTTCTTTACTTCCTGTCTGAATTTCTTTTACAGGGACACTCAGTGTAACCCAGTGTCTGATCAAAACCAGTCTGTTGTCATCTTCTGTTCAAATGCAGGTTGTGTACATTTAAGAACTGCCCATTCTGACAGGGCTGTGTAAGCGGAGGTAGCGATGGTGGCATCACCTTTATTTATTTGCCCTTTACGTCACAAATGGCTGAGTAGAAACAAGGTCTTGTGCAAAACCAAACCAACTGATTCTTATCTTCTGTCTGACTTCCTCATTGCTGCAAGATGGGAAGAAGGTCAGTGGCTACTCCTCGCTTGCTGGGACAAGGGTTTGTGTGTTCAGGGGGTGAACTGGATCTGGGAAGTGCTTTGAATGCAATCTTGTTTCACCCCCTACAAATGACATTTTAACTAAATCATGGCATGAGCATCTCCCACCATGTTTAGAGCTTGGTGCCAGTTTGTGTAATACTGGTAATGTTGCCAGCAGTGGATCAAATCCCTGTTTATACAGTGGCTGTGTATAAGAAAAAATAGAAATTCTTGCATACTAAACTGTAAAAACACTTCTTATACCCTGGACTTGTGCATCAGAAAAACAGGCTGTTGTGAGTTTGGGTGGGTTTGGTATTTTAAAGTTATTCTGTTTATCATCCAAGACCTGAAGCAAAAAAAAAAATTGCCATTAAATGGGAATAAATCATTTCAGGATGTTCTTGGAAGGTTTTAGCAATGCTGGTGCAGGTTCAGGTCAGTGCACATGTGAATTCAGAGAGATTCTCCCTGCGATCAGTGTCTGGGCTGTTCCTGGAGTGGGCAGTAATTAAACAGCAATCTCAGTTTGTGCCTCTGCCTGCCTCGCTCACCTTGGCTGTAGAGATGGGGAAACAGGCACGAGCGTTGGGACATGTGATCGGGAAGGGCTGCTTGGAAATCTTCCATGGGCATTTAAAGCACCTTCCTAAAGTCTTAAACCTCTTGCCTTGTCTTTTGCTGAAGCCGAGTGTTGAACAGGCAGAGAACGTGGCTGTTCAAGAGGTGTTTTAACAGTGGGGTGTGCTTCCTGGGATTACAACGCCTGACCTCTGCTAAAGACAGTAGAGGTTAAAAAGAAAAAAGTACTAAAGAGTTGGGCATGTTTTGTTTGCAGTGGCAGAACATAAAAGTGTGTCTGTGTAGCAAAAAACCACCCCAACATCTGTGGAGCCGGTGCTGTTTGTACTTTTCAAGTAGAAGAAAACAATCAACCCTAAATCTGTGCTGCTCCCCCATTAGTGGTGATATATGAGGTGCTCTACTCGTGGGAGTGGCAAAATATTTTCCCACTGCTGCTTTGATAGTCCAAACACAGATGATAGAGGTGGCTAGGCTCTGGTTTTCAGAGGCGTTTCATCAGAACAGCCAAGCACTGCTTCTTTTAAAACCTAAACATGTTTGACTCCTGCAAGCAAAGGTGCTCTGGCGATAGCAGCTTCTTACAGAGGTTGAATCCACTGATGTGTTTTTGCTCAAAATCAGTAAATGCTTTGCTGTGGTTACTGTTTTTCAGGTTGCAGTGTTTTTGTGCCGCTGCGAGCTTTGAGGAATATCAATAATGAGAATCTAGTAATTATCTTTTGAGCAGGGCCTGTTGCAACAGGACAAGAGGGGATGGTTTGAAACTAAACGAGGGAGATTTAGACTGGAGAGAAGGAAGAAGAAATTTTTTCCTCTGAGGGTGGTGAGAGCCTGTGCCAGGTTGCCCAGAGAGGTGGTAGAAGCCTCATCCCTGGCAATCTCCCAGGTGAGGTTGGCCGGGGCTCTGAGCACCCTGCTCTAGTTGCAGATGGCCCTGCTCAGTGCAGGGGGCATTGGATGAGGTGACCTTGAAACCAGTCTTAAGATTCTGTGGTCTTAACTACAACGCTGGTGCCGTTTCTCAACATTTGAGAGGTGTTGATTTCCATCATTATGTAGGACAGTGTGGTTTATAGAAGGGTGTTTTGGAGAGGCTTAGGAGGAAGGTACAGAAAACAAAACTTGAACTCTGGTTCAAATAGAGATACAGCCTCTGGAGCTGTAATCAGAGGTTCTGAAGAGTGCAGCTTTGGTAATGAAATGAGTGGTTCGTGGAAGGCGGGAGCTCGTGCCGTGGCTAATTTTCCTTGATTGCCTGAATCACCTCATGTTAGTTTAAAATTTTGAAGTGCTAAATACAAGACACTTGACCCACATCTCAGGAGTGGCTGGTGTCAAGTGAAGAAAAAGGGAGTATGGTAGGAAGAGCAGGTCATAGGAAGAGCAGGATGGACTGCTTCAGAAGTGGCTTTGTCAATGGCTTTGTCTGCCCAGGACAGCTGGTCTGTCAGAGAGGTCTGTGTGTGCTGCCTTCTCCCCAGACTCCTGCTGGAAACTACTGTGGCTTTCTCCCCAACCTTGGGGTGTAAAGCCTCAAACACAGTGGCTTTCTCTCCAGCCTTGGGGTGTAAAGCCTCAAACACAGTGACCACTCTTCTAAACAGGAGAAGGATGTTCATTGTATTCTTACCCAGGTTGGTCTAACCTCCTATTTCCAGTGCAGCCTTCAGCTTGATGGCACCACTTTCAGACTTTGCTTTCTTGCATAATACCTTGAAATGCTTTAGCCCTTGGGCATCTCATTTCACATCCCAGCTTTGAGAAAATCAGAACAGATTGCTTTCCTGATTAGGTGAAATTACCTCTTCATCCTGCCTCCCCAGGAACCAGATGACAATGGCAAAGGAAGGTCAGCGTATTTGTCGAAAAACTTAACTTCTTAAAGAGACAAGGTTTATGTGATTGCAGCATCTTTGCTCTGCTTCTCCCCGTGCCAATTTGAAACCTGATTCAAGCCCCATTTGATGCTTCACAGATACCAGCTACCTCCAATTATAGGAAAATTAGAGCTGAGATGAAAGACGTTTTAATTGGTGCTCCCATCCAAGGCAAGCCCGCACAGCGAGCTGGAAAGATCCTTGTCCTGCTTGCTGCTGTTGGACCAGTTTGTGCTGGTGTGCTTGCCAGAGATCAAGCACCCCGGCAGCTGCTGGCAGTAGCCTGGCACTTGATGGCGATGTGGATGAGAGAAGAGTGTGTTACTGGGGAGCAGGCTGGTGGGCATGGTGGGGAGAAACTGGAGCTGTCACCAGAGCAAGCTCCTGGAGGGTGGGTAGGGTGGGAGCAGAGCTTCATCTTCTGGAGGACAGAAAGGAGGTGATGCAAAAAGGCTGTGAAATAGCAGGGTGAGAAATGCTAAATGCGGAGAAGTGAAGCAGCTAATCAAAAGCAAATGCTTCCAGCAGCACACGGACAGGGGCTTCCTGATTTCCTTGGCTACTGCTCTGAGAGCACAACAGAGAAAGAGCAATGCATGACCCCAGTCCTCCAGCACTCTGCGCTCGTTGGGTGAGCCCTGCAGAAGTTAATTACCCCCGTGGGCAGGTGTAATGATAGGGTTATGCAAAACCACCACGTGTGTCTGTGTACATTCATCATTGCGTCTGATTTGGGAACACGGATCTTCCCGGGGTGCCCTGGTGCTGATATGCAAACTGGTCACAGTGGACTGGGTTGTACTGGGTGTTTGTAATTGCTTCGGTTGCCTCTAATCAGTTCTCCTCCTTTAGCTGCTCTTAATTTTTAAATTATTTTAAAAATTCTTAATTTTGGGTGCAGACATTTCATATTCACTTGATAGGAACTATCTTGTCCAACCTCCCTTCTAAGTGTCCTCAGAGCCTTGGCAGGTGTTAATGTGAGACCTTCAAAATGCAAAAACATTTCTAGATTTAAGATATTTAAATTCAGTTTTTTAGCAATTAAGCTGAGTTTATAGGAAATCCTTCCCAGTCTCATGCCTGAGGGCCTCAAAGTCCCATACATTCCCTTTTCTGTAGCTATACACGGACAGGTATCATCTAATCCTGGTTGGAATCATGGAAGCAAAAGCACTTGCCCTTAGGACAAGGTAAAGCAAATACTAATTTAAGATTTAAAATGATAAGAGTGTGAAAAGTTAGTATTTTTTAGCATATGTGCTGTACTTGAGAGTTTGTGTAGCTCTTAGAACTGTTTTAATGAATGTGTGATACTCATTAAAAATTTTGGTAATCCCACGGGTAAAGAATTTATATATATAAAAAAATTTACAATTTTCAGTTGCATTTAGATAAACATTTTTGGACAGATGGTAATACGGTGAAGCAATGCAAGGTTTAAAGTTCAGAAATAGTATTTTCCTTCCAGAATTTAGAACAAAACATGCAGAAATGCTTATCACAGAATGTTAGGGGTTGGAAGGGACCTAGAAAGATCATCTAGTCCAACCCAGTCAGCATTTACTGTAGAGGTTCCCAAAAGTTTTCCCCTGATTGTACAGTTCTGGGCCTGCAGGAGAGGCTGCAGTGGGGGCTCCAAGGGCAAAGCTTCGTGTTCAAGGTTCTCATCTCTTGAAAGTGTAACTTCAGATTGCTTCTGAGGGCAGGTCCTCTGATTTCTTTTATTGCTGCTTCTCAGTCATTCCATTATTCAGTGATTCTATGATTCTTCTATGGATGGTGGTAAAGTAAAAGCATCATGTTGAATGGAATTGTAGCATCAATCTGATCCTTTTGGAAGACTTGTAAAATATCTCTAAAAAGTGCATGTGTGTCTTATTTTCTGGATGTTAAAACCATGGGCTTGGTAGAGAAACTGGCTTCAGGACCAATCCATGTTTCCTGTTAAATCCTGATGATCCTTTGACAAGGGATGTTGTGAATGCTCCATCCCTGGATGTGTTCAAGGCCAGGTTGGATGGGGATCTGAGCAACCTGCTCTAGCAGGAGGTGTCCCTTCCACTGGCAATGGGTTGGAACTGGGTGATCTTTAAGGTCCACTCCAACCCATTCTATGATGGTGTCACTCTCCAACCTCACTGCTGCTCCTCTGCTTCACAGCTACTGCTCGACCCTCTCAAGTGGCCTAAATTAATGGCCGTGACCAGACCAAGCAGTCAGAGCCTCGGTTTAACCGCTGCTGCTTATTGTCCTCCATAAAGGGGACCGAACCTTAAAGCCCGGCAGGTTTAGCTCTCTCCAGCCTCTAGTACCGTGGTTTTTTGGGAGTAAAACCGTCGGGAGAATTGCTGCTCGGCGGCTTTTAGCCAGCAGATGGCAACGTCTCCCCGGCCCTCAGCTCCCCCGGCCCGCGTCGCGCCTCAGGCCTCTCGCCTCCACCCGGCCCTCCTCGGCCGTGGCACCCAGACCATCGCCTGACGGTGGGTCCCCGGGGAGAAGGATGCTGGGAAATCGTGGCTGCCTCCTCCGAGGCGGCGACCATTGGCAGCTCCCGTTACTGGAGGGCATGTGGGAATTCTGTGTCGTGTCCCCCTGAGGAGGCCGCACCTCGAAGTCGGGTTTCAGTTTTGGGCCCCTCACNTGATTTTATGATTTTCAGCATTTCCAGAAAGTCACTGTCTATGGCCTCTTTCAAACCAAGAACTGATATGACTCTACTGTCCTTGGGGCTTGGCAGCACCACAGCTAGAATCCATCTGATGGGGTGGTCCTATACCCTGGAGCAGACTTGTGAAGAAGGGGTGGGGAGAAGGTGCCAGATCAATAACTCCTCAGGCCAACAGTGCTGTTTTCTTGCGTATTTTTTGAGGAAACTTGTGGTTTGATTCATCACAGCCATATATGTTTACGTCTGATTCAGCAGCAGAGTGGAAATTCTGTTTCTTTATTTCCTTGCTATTATTTATCTCTGGCAGCAAATCAATTAAAAAATTCAACAGTAATTGCACTACAGAAGACCAGAAGGAAAAAATTCTTGGCAAGTACTTGTAGTAAGAGGGGAAAATTAATGAAACAATCAAATTCAGAATGAGTGGTGCTGGGTTTTATTACCTAGCCTTCCCTGTTGCATCAGGAGTGAGTAAATTATGCCACGCAGAATCTATTTATACCTGAATTCATCTGCACCCAGCACTTTGTGTGGAAGGAAGGCCACTTTTTCACAAGCTGTGGCTACTGCATTCTGAGTATCTTGTCATTTAGGGCATGCTTCCTGAAAACCGAGCTCTTCTTTCAGAGATCTCCTGAGTCACTTCTGAAAACTCAGAAATTTGCCACCTCCAAAGCTTTTGATGGTGGTGTTGGAAGCCTCGTGGACTGCATTTCACCTCATCTTTCTGCACACAGGTGAGGCAGGAGTGAAACTGCACAGCACTGAGGAAAGATGCCTTTGTTACCCTGAGACTCACTTCCTCTTCTCAGCTCATTTCAGGTTTTATTTCAAGGGTGAAACTGCACAGCACTGAGGAAAGATGCCTTTGTTACCCTGAGACTCACTTCCCCTTCTCAGCTCATTTCAGGTTTTATTTCAAGGGTCCATTTTCCAAGACGTCTATAACTTTTTATAGGTAGCAAGTCAAAAGAACAGAAAACTAACATCTCTAGGAGTGTGGCAGGTGTGACCTCCCTAACAGAAAGCTGACAAAACCCTGGGCTTGCCAGAGACCTGATAACCACTGGTTTGGTGTTTCGAGGCCCTTAAATGGTACCTCAGGTACCTTTGTCTTGGGCTTGCCCCCACAACTCCAGAATGACCACAGCACACCCTTGCCTAGGCTACAAATGGAGCCCTGCCAAAGAGCTGAGTCAAGCTGGTTCTTCTCAAGAGCAAGTGGACCTGGCAGCCATGATCCCTCCCCTTGGATCTACAGGATGCTGGCCCGGATACTTCTGCGGATTGAGGAGTCCCTGTGGATTGAGTGAACCTCACACCACTTTTTGGGTAAGTGATACCTCTGGGGACTTACGTGTGGGGCAGTTCTGAGTGAGTGTATGTACATTTTGGTTCATCTTTCTAGAAAGAATAGTCCTTGAAGCTTAGGGATTAGTTGTGTATTTCCGACTGACATCCAGACTTGTAATTTAATCTTGTCAGAAGCAATGCAAGTAATTTTGGTTACAATAAGTCTGTCTTTTGCTACTGTTGTGTTTTGCGGGTGTCTCCATGACAAGGATGTAAAGAAATCCTTAATTTTTTATTTCAGTTAGGCTCTTTTATTTCAATCAATACTTTTAACAAGTGCTTAAATTTCCCCGGCAGTTTCATCTGGAACATAGTTATCAAGAAAAATATCTTCTATAACTTTACAAAAATAAAAAGGGTTGTTTTGGTTTGGTTTGGTTTTGGTAATAAAATCCTGCACTTTAAGCAAGCACACTCCAACTCAAGCAAGACAGACATTAAATCTTGAAATACAGACTTCTTATAGAAATGACATCCTACCCCCCGGGCACAATATGTAAACAGTATAAAAACAGAGCAAGGACACCTGTTTTGATTGTCCTGATCCCTTTTGTCCCATTCCTTAAATAGAACCTGTTAATTTGCCCCAAAACTTCTTCAGGTCACCTTTTCTTCTGTCGGGTTGTTCCTTGAGTGGGGTATTACCGAGGGCAAAACTTTCGCCTGTCAACGTTGGCAGGTATTGAAGATACCAAAATGAATTGGTTTGGGTCTTTCTTCAAGCTTCTGCATTTCAGTATGGGACAACTCAGTTTGTAGGTCTTCCACTGCTAAACCACTTGTGGCTTCACTTCTTTAGGAGCCAAGGCTGCCAGCACATGAGGTCAGGTTGGAGAAATGAAATGAAGGGAATATATTGCGTCACGAATGTGTATGGGGCTGTGGGGCTGTTAATTTAGTGCGTGATGAAACCAAAAGATGAAGGGAGCTCAGCTCTTGGTTGTGTGCCTTTAACCTCGGAGAAACCTTGCAGAGAACCTGGACAGGTAAATAAACCACATGCTCTGTGGGCTGACTTAACATCTTTGTCCAGCTTGATTTGTATTGGTTAATAGAAAAAAAATGTAGAGGCACATGGAGGGAAGCTGGTGGAGCACACACTAAGTACCCAGATCATAAAATTCTGTTTCTGCTCAATGCTACAACTAAACTGGAGGAATCTGCAGTCAGATTTCTTGTAATGCATTATGAAGGCCTTTTTCAAATACTTCCTGTTGGACTATCTCTAGATGATAAGAAAAAAACCCACATGCAGCTCTTGTAGAATTTTTACACTGAGTCACATTTGCATTTAGTGTAGCCTTGGAAAACCTAGAATTTTGCAAGTGTGTGACTCAAAGCAGCACTCAAATGTGCTCTTTGGAGGTAAGAACTAGACAGGTCTTGCTCTTGAAGGTGTTGTCATATTTCTGACATTAGGCAATTTACAGAGAAGCCACAAAGCACTAATTAGCTGCAGATCATTGCCCTGATGAACATAGAACATCACGGTGTGGAGCAATTCCTTGGCTTTCTGCTTCAATCCTGCATTGCAAGCACCTGCGGGTTTCATCTGGGACCAAACTGTGTGTGGCACTTGCAGAGGGAAATGAACAGGGTCTGACAGCTCCTGGCCATTGAGATTTTTCCAGAGCTAGGACCACCTCATGAGGAATGGTGGTGTTCACAGGGCTCGATTCAGCATGGTGAGTTGGCTTTCAGCTCCTTCCAGCAGGCTGAAGGAGGGTCTGATACCACATGGATGGCTGAACCATTCCTGACTCTGGAGGAGTTCTCTGTGACTTTTCATCTGTCTGAGGATAAAATGGGAAAGATGGGATCAGACCTGGCAGTGAGTCTGTGAGTTCCATCTGCAGGTGAACCGATTTTGTTCCAGCTCAGAGGAATTTTATATCCAAGGCTGATACCAGCTGAAAGACCTTCATTTTGTGTTCAAAAGTTTGTGTTCAAACTTTTCCTGTGGTGCTGAAAATAACACACTGAAGGCTTTTTAGCTCTCTCTGGGCAGCTAGAACTTAGTGATACTGATGAAGAAACATTATGACTTCACTCCTTATGTTTCTTACAAGGTTCCTGCTCCTCCCACGAGCCAAAACAGATGTGTCTAGCACTAAAAGCTACAGCCCAAATGCCTCAAGGTTAAGCTGTGCCCTCAGCTTGCTCTCCATTAAAGCATTGGTGGCCTTAACTATCTCCTTTACTGCTCCAGTTTGCAGCAGTGTGCACAAGGATGTATTTGCCATGGGGGGAAAACCTGCAGGATTCCAGGGCAGGCTCTTGTTGAGGAATACTCGCTGAGGGCTGTGTCTATCCACTTTCCCAAACCAATGCCCATTTAAGCTCTGTGAAACCATGATATGTGTTGGGACAGCCCAGCAAGGAGAAAGGGAGGACGTGGTTTCATTTGTGCAACTCTTGCTCCTCCCTCTGGTGAGACTGGGCCAGTTTCCCTCCACCAGATGAGTGCGGGTGTGTTTCCAGATGCTTGCCCATGGCAGGAGGTTAGAACCAGATGATCTTTAAGGCCCCTTCCAACCAAAACCATTCTATACTCCCTTGCTGTAGTAGAGACCACAGCGTGAAGTCCCATCACTAAAAACATCCTGCTAAAGAAGGCTGCAGAACCCTCAAGATCCAGCTTGCTTCCGTACCTCGCCCACCTGGATGACACAAAATCCAAGGCACAAACACCTCATGCGGAGTGAGGCTTCAGGAGGAGAAGAACAAAAGAAGTCCCTGCAGCCTGGTATCATCAGCTCACCTGCACCATCTGCATCTGACAGAAGAATCCCTGCTTCTGCCTGGCTTTGAGGGGGCTGTAACCAGCTCACTAGATACAAGGGGAGGCCTCAAAGCAATTACGTAGCTGAGGAAATGGAATGAGAACGTGTTCAACCACGGGTTCTTTTTTACAACTTAATAATTGTAAAAATAGCTTCAAATGACTTGGAATATTTTTTAATTGGCAGTATCAAGCGTTTAGCGCTCTCGGAACGGAGGGCTGTTGATTTGCTGTTTCTTTCTGGGTTGTGAACTGTGTAATCATGCCAAGATAAATCCTTGTGGGTTTCCTCCTTATATACATATCTACATCAGAGCTGTGAAGTCAGAGGGGGGCAGCTGCTATCAGAGAGACTGGCACGACACGGGGCCCTTCCCCAGAGCTAAATTCTGATGAGAAACTGGGCGCTGGGGAGAAAAGTACCACCACACGTGGTAGGAGATGGCAGAGATGACTGAAGCAGGATCATTAACGTTCACCCCAGCAGTTAAAAAATAATAATAAAAGGAGACACCCGCCCCCAAAAAAAAAAAAGTCTGCAGTCCTAAAGTGCAATTACTTATGTGCAGTCATGTCAGGCCAGGGATCAGACTGGATGAAGTTCAAAGCACAAACATCAAACGGGTGCTGTTCGGGATTCGAGGAGGAGGGGGGAAGTAAGGAAAAGAACAACAGTTCTCAGGCATTCAAGTGCATCAAGGAAATAAATGTCCCTTTCTTTTGGAAGGAAAACAACCCCCAGTCTGGTGGAATCCTGGCTTGGTAGTCATGAAATTTTTTTCACTTCTAGCTCAGAATGTCCCAGTATGACACAGTACAAATAAACGCCACCAAAGCAAGAGCTGGGATGCTGGGATATTTTCCCAGTGCCCTGCTGCTGTACAGCCTTATTTTATTCTCCTCTGGTGACTCTTCAGCTCTGGGTACTGACGAAGCACACTGAATTAAAGGCATCTGGTAGGAAGTGGCTCTTTTTTCCGGTCGGTCAGGGCTGGAGCCGTCGCTCGGTCTCTGGCCGTTGTAGAGCAAGTACCTGCCTCGGGCATCCTGCTCCATCTTGAAGATTTCGTACTCGGTGTGAGGTAGGCGGATGCCGAGCGCGATGCAGCCGTTGGTGTGGGTGACGTCTTGCTGAACCCCCACTTGCCAGGACCCTTGCGCTCCACACTCGTTCCCGTTGAAGACATTGAGCAGAGAGGCTGTGGATATATCCATGGGAGTGACCTTCATGTGATTCACTGTGAGAGAGGAGGAGAGGAGCTGTCAGCAGAGGAACGAGCACAAGAGCAAAGAGAACGCATGGATTGGGGTCTGCCTTTCAAGTCAGAATTGGCTCTGCTTGTTCATTCATTTGGGGATCTTAGGAATGGTTACAAATCTCTGCAGGGTGGGGGGCAAGGAGAAGGGGCCAGGCTCTTGTCAGTGGTGCCCTGGGATAGGCCGAGGCACAATGGTCACAAACTGGAACACGGGAAGTTCCACCTTGACGTGAGGAAAAACTTCACTGTTGGAGTGACAGAGCCTGGCCCAGGCTGCCCAGGGAGACTGGGGAGTCTCCTTCCCTGGAGACTTTCAAAACCCACATGGACACGTTCCTGTGTGGCCTGCCCTGGGTGACCCTGCTCTGGCAGGGGGTTGGACTCACTGGTCTCCAGAGGTCCCTTCCAACCCCTCCCATTCCAGCAATTTTTTGGAGTACAGGTGTGGCCAGTGAATCTATTTGCATCATTTGACATCTTTGATGTAACTGCTTCTCACCCCGAACACACGCACAAAATCAGTTGAAGAAAACCTGATGGCTGCATATCCCAGCCAGAGATTAAGCAGAGCTTTTCATAAATTCCAGACAGTCCTTTACAGATAAAGCCTGGTTGGTTATATTAGAAGATAGATAAAAGAGGAAACAATAAAACTTGACTCATGTTTTATTAGCATCTGTATTAATTCATGAGTAGGGCTGTTTATAATGTACTTTTCCTAATTTTTTAACATCTGTTACACTATAAAGCTAATGGAATCATTAGTTCCCTTTGGAAAATCTAGAAAGCATTCCAGCTGCATTATCTTCCTGTACCACCTGTCCTTTCTTTGCATGAATTCCAAAATGCTGCTGAACTAGAGATGCTTTCTCTCCTATCTAACCGGTGGCCGCAGTAGCACACGTAGAAGTGCTGCAGGTTCTGCAGTCCCAAGCTGCCTGCCTTTCAAAGGTGCTTAAAGCAGACAAAGTTTTCTTTTTCCACCAAGTATAAAAAGTCAAATGGACAGAGCCTAAGGAAGGTGACTAGAGATTTTACCCCATGTGCATGTGACCTTGTAGATCAACAAAAGGGGACCTGAATGGATCAGTGCCGACCAACACAGAAGTAAATGACCAGCCCTCATGCCTCCCAACATATCTGTGGCTCCACGTCTCTTGCAGGTCTTTTAGAGTAAGATTTGCTGGGAGCTTTATTCTGAGGTTTTAAAAATAGATATTTAACTCAACAGCTCTCCAGCTGATGTTATTTGTCCTAGCTGGTGTAAAAGGTCATCTACAGAAAGTGAACCTAAAAGTTTTACCAAAACCAAGTAAGTGAGCTCAATCTGTGAAGGAAGTTGGCACACCATGAACCAGAAATCCAAGTGAAAAACTGGTTTTCACCCCAGGAGCTGAGCTGGGACATGCAGCATGCAGTTGTAGCAAGCAAGAGCTCTGATGGGCAAGGCTGTCTCCTGCTTCCTATGAAAGTCCCAGATTAGGAAATTATTTCTTACAGTTAGATGCTTTCCTGAATTGAAGCCATACAAGAAGCTGTAATGTGCTTCTCACGTGGTAACTGCAATGAGGAGAAAAGCTCACAGAGTGTTTGGTGCTTCCTGAGGCTCCTCTGGGGGACACCATGGTCCCCATTGTGTTTTGGAGGTGTTTGGTTGTGTGGGTGGTTAAAGCTACTGAGCTCTTTCTAAGCAGGGTGCTACGGGGTTGTTTGCACAGGAAGGTTCCTCAGCTGTGGGGACCCTGGTGGTGTCACCACAGAGTGCTGCTTCCCAAAGTACTCAAGGGGTTTTGGTTAAATACAGTTAGTCTTCACTGTGGTGGGATCAATCAGAGCTGTCTTTAGGGACATCCTTATTTGCTCTGGGGCCCCTTGGAAGCTGATGAGAAGATATATTCTGCTGCTTGTGTTGGGTTTGCGTGGCAGAGTTTTGGTAGAGTTTGCTGTATCTTTCTTTGCCAGAAAATAGTTTATACCACTTATGGCCTGAAAGGCCTTTTGAAGGTGCTTTTTTCTCTCTGCTGAAGGAGCCCTAGGACACAGATCTAATCTCAGACAATTCCCTTAGATGCTTGAAGTCTGGCCTCTGGACTCCAAGACAAAGCAATATGAAATCTTATTTTCTTGTGCTATACTTAAAGATCCCTACCTCAAACGAGCACTCCTTCAGCGGTGGCAAATACTGCACAGCCATACAGTTGGGCTGCTCATTCACACAATGCCTTTTGAGCTTCCCAAGAAATAACAACTCCAGAAAAAGTCATCAGCCATCAGATCATTAGGGGTGAATACTGCTCTGGTCTGTAACTCCGTGCCCCCCTTTTCCCCCACCCTACCTTTGAACACGAACTCCGTGCCTCCCATCACTTTGGCCGAGTGCACTCCCCGGCTGTAACGCCCCTTGGCGTAGATGGTGAAGGTGGGGTGCTTGCAGATGGGGTCGGAGTAGTGGTAGTAGTGACCTTCCCAGGTGTTGTTGTTGTCGTGGAAGATGAAGTGCCGAGTGAGGAAGAGGACCTCGGGTCGCACCTCGCAGCGCTGGCTCACCCACTCTCCGTGTAGCCCTATGGTCAGATCTGCTCTGGGGGGTAAGATGGGGGGATGGTGCTCGTCTGACCGGTAGATGATTCTGCACGCGATGCACGTGCGGTCGTGGTTCTGAAATGAGAGAAAACCCTTGGTGGGCATTATGCTCAAGTTGGACCAGGGGAGGTTTNCTGTTTCATGCTGCAGTGACACTGGCTCCACACTTTAAGGAATATATTGTTATTTCTTCTCTCTTTAATGTTATCCTGCAGGTTCTCACCCTTCAAAGCACCTGAAACACAGCACCATTTGGTTTTGTATGTATGAGACTGCACGGCAGGGAGAGCAGTTAAAGAGATTAATTCCCTCATCTGCATTTCTCTGGAACAAACATTTTAGTTCAGCTTTTTATTGGACCTAGAAAAGTCTGACTTTATCCTTCAGATGAAACAAGAAGCTGGCAGGTGGTAATTTACTGGGGTAGGGACTTGGCAATTGTTGTGTTAGAAATGAGTACATTTGCTGAGCTCTTGCTCAGCAAATACATCTGCCTTCCTTTTAGTTGTTAACTTTGAGTACTGTAGCTGGACATGGGTGTCCTAAGTACAGTTTCCAGTTGGGCAGCAGCCTGGGAGAAGAGTAACCAGTGATTTTGAATATTTCCAGCTTTTGTGAGCCCTAATGCAAGCTTGTGAAGTGTATGACACAGACATGGTGAAAGCTTTATGGTCCTCTCCAGCAGGAACGGGGTCTGTGGCTCCACGGTGGACCA
>VWZY01008866.1:117239-138522 GCA_013399075.1 Chloroceryle aenea
CCCTTCAAAGCACCTGAAACACAGCACCATTTGGTTTTGTATGTATGAGACTGCACGGCAGGGAGAGCAGTTAAAGAGATTAATTCCCTCATCTGCATTTCTCTGGAACAAACATTTTAGTTCAGCTTTTTATTGGACCTAGAAAAGTCTGACTTTATCCTTCAGATGAAACAAGAAGCTGGCAGGTGGTAATTTACTGGGGTAGGGACTTGGCAATTGTTGTGTTAGAAATGAGTACATTTGCTGAGCAAGAGCAAGAGCTCAGCAAATACATCTGCCTTCTTTTTAGTTGTTAACTTTGAGTACTGTAGCTGGACATGGGTGTCCTAAGTACAGTTTCCAGTTGGGCAGCAGCCTGGGAGAAGAGTAACCAGTGATTTTGAATATTTCCAGCTTTTGTGAGCCCTAATGCAAGCTTGTGAAGTGTATGACACAGACATGGTGAAAGCTTTATGGTCCTCTCCAGCAGGAACGGGGTCTGTGGCTCCACGGTGGACCACGGAACATGAAGTGGGGTACAAGCTCCACAGTGGGAGAGCACTTCATCCACTTGAGCAGCATGCTGACATGTGGTTCCTGGAAGACCGTGTGTTTTGGGGTGAAAAGACCCTCTGGAGGTCACCAAGTCCAACATTCTTCCTCCTCAAAGCAGGGCTGTTGGCCAGCACTGGTTCAGATCAACCTGAGCTCCATCGTTAGTTATTTAACCTAGACTGAAGAAAGAAATTTTTGTGCTGAGGATGCTGAGATCCTCACCCAGGTCAATGCCCCATCCCTGGAAACATTCCAGATGAAGTTGGATGAGGCTCTGAGCAATCTGCTCTGGTTGAAGTTGTCCCTGCTTAGTGCAGGGGGGTTGGACCAGATGACCTTGAAAGGTCCCTTCCCACCCAAACCATTCTGTGATTCTGACTCCTTGGGCAAACTCAAGGAAGGTCCAGATAAACTCACTGATAGACTTCACTCTGATTTCTGAGAGTAGTCTGTAGCTCACCTGGCTCTTTGACCTCTGCAGTCCTGAACTGCTGTAACTGTGCAGCAAGGGCTTTGCACCAGCTCTGAAGGTCTGGCCAGACCTTGCATGGCTAAGCAATGTCCAGCCTACTTGCCTTCTGCTGATTGATGCTGTGCTCAGATGAAGGGGATGGTTGCAACAAGCAGGGAGCAGGACAGGGAGAGGCTTGGGGTGGTGAGGAGAGAGCTGAAGTGTCCCTTTCACAGCAGTGGGATGTCAGGCTGGCTCAGGCACCTCATATGGATATATCCTGAATGTATCTCTTCCCCAAGAGCAGAGCTTGATGTAAACTTCTCTCCTTTTTTGCTGCAATATTATCTTTTGGAGTTATGAGCTTCTTAGTGGAAGAATATGCCACGTGTAAACTCTCTCAGTATGAGTTTTGTCCAAGTAATGGATGAGGAAAAGCTCTAGCTTTGCCATCAAAAAGCAATTTGATTTAATTATGGAGTAATTTTGGAGTAAATAAGTAAATTGGGGATTAATAACAGGGGTTGGAACTAAATGATCTTTAAGGTTCCTTCCAACCCAAACCATTCTATGGTTCTGTAATTCTATAATTTATGTTTTAATAATTGACTTTATTTTTCACTGTTGCTTTTTCAAGTCAGCTGCTCTTGGCTTTTAATTCCACAAGCTGAGGCTTTGCAAATCATTCCCTTTCCATGTGTCTCAGGGAAAGGTTGTTTTCTAAAAACAGACATTCAAAGAAAAAAAAGGAATAGAGGCAGAGGACATTTGAGTCTAAACATGATTAAGGACTATCTAATAACAAGCTCATTTGGGCATGACATAAACTAAAAAGCAATAAACTGAGCCGTGGACAGGATGAACATCTGTTCTGTGTTTTGATTATCTGAGGTGTATAAAGTACTATTTTTAATTGTGGGGTCTTGCTGGAAGGATCTGCCCCTGAAGCGACTGCTGCCCAGTGACTGGAAGGTCCCTTCCCATGAAGAATGCTCCCGAGAAGCTCTGCAATGCCAAATCCATGGTGCCCCAACTCCTCACTTTCCTGGGTGGTTCTTTAAAGCCAGATTCTGAATTCATCCATGAGGGCTGACACAAGTCTGAATCTCTGGCTGGAAATTCAGTTCTTGTAGTCAGGGAGAAAACAGTTTGTGAACTGAAAATTTCCACCAACATTTTCCCTTATCCCTCCTGCCTGCTGCCTCAGATGAGGTGGTAACAGGGCCAGAGAGCTCTGGAAGCCAGGCAGGGAGGCTGCTAATAAGAAAGAGCAAACAAGGATGAGGTTCCTTGATCTTTTTCCCAATTGCTGTGAATAGGGAGAAACAAAACCTCTCAGCAGAGTTTAATTTTCTCTCAAATTCTATGAGATTCTGTGGCTGCTTAGGACTAATTTGCCCCTAATCAATTCATAATGTTTTTTATGGCCTGGACCAAAGAAAACCAACTATCACACAAGAGGGATGCTCTCTGAGCAATGGTGAAATGAGCTTTGATTAACATCTACAAAGATCTTTTTGGAAGGTGTTCTAGTTTTCTTTGAACATCTTTGTGTTTCGATGCTGCTGTTACAGAATAAGGCATCTATGGACCAAACCCTTTTCAAACTGGGCAGGAAATCTCCTCTTTCCTTATGGATCAAGCAGTAGCTGAAATCAATGCTTAACATCAAGGAAAGGACCACTAGTTCTATCTAGGGCCAAACCAAATGAGTACTAATAGTAAAGGGGAGATTGAAAATACTGTTAGTTTTCAGTGGAACTCCTTATTCAAATGTATTTGCTCTCTCCTTCACCTGTTCATTCTTTTGTATCTCAAAAATGTGTCTTTATTTTAATGCTAAAATTCTGAAACACTCTTTGTCTGAGACAGCTCAGATTGTAACTCAGCCTTTCTCCTGCATCATTACAATAGGTGAATATTCTGCTATTTGGCTATTTCAGTGAGTTCTTAAGGAAGTTCTTCAGTACATTTTAAGGAAGATTCTACTACTGAAGAGTCTGAGAGCCACGCTGCATTCTTAGGAGGGCTGACTGAAAAATGAATCAGGTATTCTTCATTAGATTCTTACTTTAGGAAGGACATGGGAAAACATCTCATCGAGTATACACAAATACACACAATATTCTACTGCACACAATCATAGGCATGGTTTGGAAGGGAGCCTTCAAGGGAATCTTGTGCAACCCCCCCTGCAGTGAGCAGGGACATCTTTAAGTAGATCAGGTTGCTCAGAGCCCCAGCCAACTTGACCTTATTCACAAGGTTGGGTTGCTATTGCATTGGGAGCTCCCTTTTTGAGTGGATCCTGTCAGTAGCTTGTCTGCCAGTGGCTATCCAAAGTCCCTGGAGGGGCTGGATCTGGCATGTTGCACCCAACATATACTTATTGTAGGGAGATGTGTGGTGAGGGGACCAGGTTTCCTCAGGAAATGCTTCCAACTCAACCAAAAAAGATGGATGGCTTTGCCTGACACTGCCAGAAGTCCATAGAAAGGAGACTTTTAGGAATTGCTCAATATAGCATCGAGCTCCACTCCTCCACCTCTCTAGATAACAGCTGAGCAAGACAAGGCTTTAACAAACAGCTACAATCCCTCTCCACTGCAAAAAAAGTGAGAATTTGCAGGCTTTCCATGACCTCATGTGAAGCTGAGTTGGCTAACATGCCTTAGGCTGGCTCTGGGGAGCTGACAAGCAGGGTTGACACCGTTATAATTCAGCCTGCCAAACGGAATGAAGAATAACAAAGATTTAAAACTTTAATTAAAAGTTCTGAAGCAAGTGAAACGCTGGAGAAAGTGGTAACTCCTTTGCAGGGCTGTCAGTTTGGGATTTCTTTTGGTGGGGAATGGAGGAGCTGTTAGCTGGAAGGAGGGTGGAGGTATGTTCAGATTTATCTACAAGTACATCCCATATATTTTAAGATATTGAGGAATGGTTTTTATTAACTGCTCCCATGAAGGGGAAGATAGGGAAGGAATCTGAAGGCACCACCATTACACAACTGATCTATGATGTTGATTATGTTGCACAACCCTCCATAAAACTGGAATAAACACAACCAATATGAAATGCAGAAGTCTTCTGGATGTTCTTTTCTGATAGAAACTACTTTAGGCTGGGCAAAAGACAAGAACAAACAGAAAACTGGCCCTTTTCTCAGGTCACTGTGCTTGCATGTCATCTAGCCCAATAAAATTGTACTAGTGAGGTGTGAGGAAAAACTTTCCTTTGAAGGTGACCAGGTGCTGGACCAGGCTGCCCAGAGAGGCTGTGGAGTCTCCTGCTCTGGAGAGATTCCCAACCCACCTGGACCCTGCGCTGCTGGGCCCCCTGCTCTGGGTGCCCCTGCTGGGTGGAGCAGGGGGGTGGCACCAGAGCATCTCCAGAGGGCCCTTCCAACCCCAGCCATGCTGGGATTCTATAATTTACAGTGACATGAGTATTTTGGAAAGTATCAACAACAAAAATTCCTTGTAAACCTAATAGGAGAGCTTGAATATTTGTCTTCAGGAATGGAGTATTCCAAAGGCTCCTTGTGTGTTTATTATGCTGATACTGCACTCCTGGAACAGACAGTGGTAGTTAAAACAAGGAAGGTGAAGAGGGTTTAAAGCAACGCTGAGCTTCTGAGGGTTCACATCAAGAGTGAAAAGCAGCCTGTTCCTTAAGCCCTTGCCTCAGACGAGTGATGGTGTAGGCACAAAGTGGCATCTTCAAAGGAGCCACAGCCAACAGTGCTGCCAAGCATGCCAAGGACCAGCCTCAGCCAGAAGCTGTTTGCTTCTTATCTGTGCAGGGCATCACACGCACTGTTTATTGTTCATAAACCTGGAATTAACCTGTTTGAACATCCTTCTGAATATTCCTTGTTTTGCTTCCCTTCATCTTTTCCCTAACCAAGAGTCTTTTGCAAGTAATAACAAACAAAAGAACCCCTTCAAGCCTTGGCTTTCTCTAGAAGTCTAGTGGCAAACAAAGGAGAACTTGTCTTCCAAAATTACACTTTTTTTGTTGTGTAGGGAGGTTTAGGTTGGATATTTGGAAAAATTTATCCACTGAAAGGGTTGTCCAGGGCTGGGCCAGGCTGCCTGGGGCAGGGGTGGAGTCCCCATCCCTGGAAGGGTTTCAGAGCTGTGGAGCTGAGGGCCAGGGGTCAGTGGTGCCCTGGCAGTGCTGGGTTAACTGTTAGACTTGATGATCTTAAAGGTCTCTTCAAAACATTTCTGTGAGTCTCTGTTTTGCATATTTCTCTGAGGCACTTTGCATCCTTAACATCTATTTATTACCTTATGCTCCCGTTTCCCTCGGCACTCCTCAGGTACATACCATTCCCCCATAGGTGAAGTCACTGAGCTTCAAAGACTCAGATTTTGAAAAGCACAAAAAAACTTGGTGTGCTTTGTTCTTTCCCCTGCTGGCTCAAGGAAAACTCAAGCACCAGTCTCCACACGTTGAATCTGTATGAGCTGGAAATGCCAGGTGCTGCTGGAAGTCAGCTCCCAGCAGCAAATAAACTTGAAATAGAGAATTGGTCCCTTGTGTTTTGAAGGGAAAATGTCTTCCTGAAAGTGTGTGGCCAGCAAATGTTTGAGCAGGGCAGAGGTAGAGGGAGGGTTATCCTAGCATGTTTTAGGCTTCGTGTGATGTTCCAGACCACTCCAGCCTTATTCCTAAAGAATGATCTAACTGGAATGACCGGTCAGCACAGCCCTGCTCTGACCCTTCCCGTTACTCTGTCAGACAGGAAAACAGCACAAGGAGTTCTTTGTTTACAAAGCATTATGGCTGAAGCAATTACATGTGAACCAAGTGTCCCAGGATTGCCATCGTACACATTTCCTGGAGTTTTAGAGCAGAAATCTATGAAAATAACTTCTGGCCTTCTGCAGATCAAACCAACACTGCATTCAAGCCTTCAGACATGCTGCCAGTCCCTGGATGTGTTTGTAAATAAGGTGTGAGTTTTACAACCCATCATCCAGGCTCTGTGGTGTTCTAATCAGGAATATTTCCTATAATACACGTGCTGAAGGCCAAGCAGTTCCCCCATCCTGCCTTTTCCACTCCCTGGCTAAAGAAGCTCTACAGGCTGGAATCCCTTGATGAACTCACAAGTCAAGAGACATCAAAGTTGTTCAGCCCCCTTCATCAGCCAGGCCTCACTGATACCTAGAGAATGGCTAAAATTAATTTACACACTGACCTATTCATCAGGAACTTCCACACATTTTCCAGGAGGAATTTGTTGAAGGTATGCCCTTATCTGTGAGAGTTTGTAAAGCCTGAAGAGATGACATATCTATTTTTAAAAGCTCCCTGATTTTATAGGAACGCTCGAGATATGGTAATCTGAATTTATTCAGATCCATAGCTCAGCATAAAGCTGTCTGGTTTTTGGACAGCCCTTTTGATTTACCATCCTGTGGTGAAATCGCTGCAGGAATTTGGAGAAGGTCCAATTCTATTTGTTTAAAGGCCTGATCATGTGGCTTTGGCATTCCTAACATATCCAGCAATCATTTGCTTTTAATTACCATTCATTTCAACCACATCAGTAATGAATGTGACTACCACATCCAACTTACAGGCTGGGTAAACTCTGGAGCTGGGTGGAACTTTCTTCTATATAGAGGCTTAACTATAAATTTAACTCAAAATGTGAATCCTCTTAACCTATTTTAAGCAGACCTCTAGAAGTTTAAAATAAAAATAAATAAAAAGGGAAATGAAAAAAGCCTGAAATGAAAGATTCCACACAATACACCTGATTCACTTCAGAAGCAATTTCCTGGCCTCCCCAACCTCTTGGTATGACTGTAGGAACCTTAAAAAAACAAGTTGATTTAACGTTTCTATTTATTCATGGTGTCCAGTTTCCAGAGGAGTCTGTGACTTGTAGTTTTAAACTCAATTTAGCATTTAAACTCATTTTCAGCTGGGTCCCTGCGGAGCAACAATTAGAGAAGGAAAAGAGTTCAAAGAAGAAGGGTTATAACCTTTCAACAGTATGTTTGCCTGGACTTTAAAAAGGAAAAAAAAAAGCACCTCTGTTACTATTCTTCCTATGTTTGGCAAACACTAAGTCAGACTGTTGGGTTGAGAACCTGTTGGTATAGAGAACTTCACAGTCCAGGTACAAACCAACACCCAGGAGTCAAAGGTTCATTTTTCAGGGCTATTATTTCTATCACCAGGCCCAACTTCTCTTGAGAAAAAAAGAAACTTCACATCAACCCTGAGCAGGAGGAACCTACCAGAAAGCCTCAACGAGGAGTTACATTGTTGAACACCTCAAACTTGTGTCACACCTACACATCTTTTGCCTTGGAAGGCTCCAGCTGTGCCTGGTGTCCCAGCAATCTAGATTCTGTATGTGTACAAGTGGATGGTGCAGGCAATGGTTGGAGGAGGAACAGAAGCAATGGAACTTGTCAGAAATCCTAACTGGCCAAAATGGGAGTTGAGCAGTGGCCTGCAAGTCAGGACCTGGGGCTTGCATTTATTAAACTACAGCAGTTTCATCGTGGGGAGCTGGAATCTGTCTGTAGTTTGGTGTACTCAGGGTTAACCTCTGCTCTCTGTAGTAACAGCACCTTCTGTACCAATAGTACAGTTAGGTATAGCTTGTCAGTGTCATAATTCAGCCTCTGCCAAGACCTGGCTACCAAAAAAATCACATTTGGAAGCACTGTACTTCACAAATACCAAATGAGGTGGCTTCTTTCCTTTTCCTCTCCCTGACTTCTTGTAAGTACACGAAGTAGAAGCCTCCCCTGGGATCCACATATGGGTACCCTGGGGAAGGACCTGCCCCTCCAGACACGCAGGACTGTGGGATAACACCAGGCAGGGTGAGGCTGCTCTCATCTTCCACACTGAGATGTCACCCACTCGGGTCAGAACGGATCTAATCATGCCTCAAATAACTGACTTTGTGAAAGTAAAGGGGAGTTTCAGTGCTCTCACAGTCTGTTAGGTTAACCTGGCTCAAAAACCAGACCTGTTCTTTGCAAGATTTGATTCTTTAAATTTGAGCATCATATTTTAGAGGGGAAAGAGTGATGCTACAGTAGCTCAAGAGACAGGCAGGGAAATCCTTAAGCGGTGTGTCCAGTAATTAGAGCAGACCTGGACAAAAAAAAGAATAATCTTATTTCCATAAAGCTGGTTGATCATTCTGACCATAGTGATATTTCTACAAGATGGAAGTGTGAGCATTTACTTTGTTACTTGTCAGCCCATAGTAAGACAATTAGATTTGACCAGAAAAAATAATCAACTAGGGAGAATTAAATGAAGATTTTTATATCTGTTTCATGTAGCCAGAAAAAGTTACACAATATTTTCTAGAACAGACACATCATACAGCTGGTGTCAGATAATTTGTACCTACAGATAACTGCAAGGAAGAGATTTAGGAAAGAACCTTCACTCCCAAATAAGCAAAGAGAAAATCAATGCCCTAAATTAATTAAAGGAAAGTAAAAAATTGATGAGGAATGTGCTGCAGTTTATCTGCTGCTGTTGCTCTCCATTCTGGGAAGTTAGGTTTAAAAAGGCAAACTCCAGTTTGTCCTTGGTCACTTGAAGAGAGCCCAAGAATGACAGAAACGACAGCAGCTTTCATACAGAGACACAGGTCACTGTGGATTTAAATGATCCCTGGGCCAGGCTATTAAAATGATTAAAGGCAGATCACAAAAGGTCCTGAACTGTTGAAATGTGATGGTCACAGGAGGCAGACAACCCAGGGCAGACAGTTTGATTTCCTCTTGAAAGCCAGGGCGTTCTCACCAAAACTCCCTTCCCTTGTCGTGTTTCCTGCTGTTGCTGATAAGCTGTTGCTGATTTTTGAATTGGTTGTGACAAGGTGATCACAAATGGTGATAACCCAGTAGCTGGAAGTGATGCTGTGGCAGTGGCACCCAGCCCTTGAAATGTCACTGGGAAAGATCTATAGATGGCCCTCCTGCCACAGGCCATTGGTGTCTACTCTTCCTGTTTGATTTTTGTTGAGCTTATGATGGGTTGGTCAGGTCCCAATGAAGCTGAGAGCACTTGGAGGCCCCTTGGAAAACTGAATTACCAAATGGAATTAGAGCCCTGTTCAAAATTCACCTGGTTTTCATTTCATTAATGTGTTGTGCCTGTGTCTGGATCTATGACCTGTGCAGCCCATCCCATTTTCCCTTCAGGTTGCCCCTTTCATGTGTCTACCATCCAATTTCCTCATTTCCTCTTCAAGTTTGATTCCACCCAACTTCCATATGCTGATGCAACTTGATTTCCTCTCACCCCAGAGCTCCTGCAGCTATACAAGCATCCACTGATACCTGTTTATCTTCTCCTTTCTCAGTCCTCTATGAAACTTCCTTCTCAGCTGGCTGGTCTACAGCTGTGGTCCCAGCCAACTACTCCCACTACTGCATACAAGTCTTTGATTCCATCTCCAGAGTGGCCCTTACTGACCTTAGTTCATCACAAAATACATCCTGTGAACTTTTGTTAGGTGGCTGGACCAGTGGACCCTTGTGGCCAAGGCCAATGGTCTCTTGGGGTGCATTCAGAAGTGTGGCCAGCAGGTCAAGNGAGGGGTGGCACCAGAGCATCTCCAGAGGACCCTTCAACCCCCACCATCCTAAGATTCTGTGGTCTGTAAGGCTGCAATCAACCTCTTGCTTTAGAAGCACACCTTCATTTTAGGCTACACGAGTGCCCTGCAGAGTGCAGAAGAGCTGAAGCAGGTGGGTGCTGTCACCAGTATCAGAAAAGGGAACGTACACACACACGTACCTTGGCATTTTGAAGAGGAGGTTGGTAACTAGAGGGCCGATAGTACCTCCTCTGAGTAGCATCAGTATGAATATCTCCAAGAAACAGCTCTTCCACCAGGTGGTCTAAGTTGTGGTGCAGGTACTGCTTCTCCACGCGGATCAGCTGGAGTTCGTGCATGGCAAAATTGAGAGCTTTGGTGCACTCGCAGCCGTTCTCTTCTCTCAGCAAATCGTAGCTCACATCCTGCTCCCAGGGACTATCTTCTGGTATAAATCCAGGACACGTATGGTTCACCAACTCACTCAATTTCCTGGCTATGGCTTCGTTGTGACATATGATCTGTACGTTGCGTAGCTGATAGTCAGCTTCCGTACCCCCTCGGATGATCCAGGACGCTTGGCGGAGACGAATTTTGCCACGTATCACCAACGTGTAGATAGGGTTTGTGCAGCGATTGCCACCGTAATAAAACTGATAGGCCTTAAATGTGTTATTGTGGTAGAACCTGTAAGATCTGGTGATGAACTCTGGGCCTGCTCTAACTTCGCAGCTGTGGGAAGACAGAAAGTGATGGAAACAGTTTAGCGCGGCGGCACACGCGGGTCCGGCACTTGGGTGCTAATGTCCCTCTGGCATGAATAGGAATAAATAGGAAGCAGGCATCTGGAGCCTGCCAATTCACCAATGATTATCCTCTGCTCTCACACTATTATTGATGTCCTGCTTCATGGTGAGCACATCTAAGGGCTTTAGATGCAGGTTTAAATGAGTCGTGTTTTTGACTTGGGCCTACAAGAAAGCTGGGGGGGGGCTGTTTACAAGGGCATGTAGCAATAGGATGAGGGGCAATGGTTTTCAGTTAGAGAAGGGTAGGTTTTGACTGGACATTAGGAAGAAGTTCTTTACTATGGAGGTGGTGGAGCACTGGAACAGGGTGCCCAGGGAGGTGGTGGAGGCCCCATCCCTGGAGATATTCAAGGTCAGGCTTGATGAGGCTCTGAGCACCCTGCTCTAGTCACAAATGGCCCTGCTCTCAGCAGGGGGGTTGAACTAGATGAGCTTTTTAAAGGTCCCTTCCAACACAAACCAGTCTATGATTCTATGTTTTGCCTTTTCTTTTGGTCTAAGCACCACCATGTGATTCAATCCTTGGAAAAAAAAGAGAAGAGTAGCAGTTTATTAAACATCTATTCTTCTCTTTTGCATGGCTTATTTAGCAAAGGGACTGATAGCCTCAGAAAGTGAAATGCCAAACATCCACAGAACAGTACAAAGAGCTGGATTCTGTGCTGCTGTAGAAGCTTCTCACCAGGGCTCCACCAGCTCTGGTCTGCAGAGGACATGCAGGATCATGTCCTCAGCTTTTCCACTCACACTTTCAGGAGGAGTGGCAGTTAATGCAGATTTGTGACCATTGATGCAAAATGTCTATGTGGCTTGAGTTTGGACCATGCAATATTCAGCTTTTGGGTCTGGTTTTTTTTTTTCTGAATGTGTAAAGAGCAGCTAAATTCCACTTCCTGTAGGAAGTCCTTTTGTGCCTTCAAACTTGACCCTCTTGTCACAATCCAGGCTGCTTAATATAAATACACCCCCTTCTGTTAAAAGTCCTCCTGTCTCTCCTACTACAAGTCACTCCAGATAAGCATGGGAATATTGCCTGCTGAGAAACAGAGAGTGAAACAGCTCTTGGAATTACAAGTCATCATGTACAGAACTGAGTGACAGAACTGGTTAAAAACAGTTTCTTAACTTCTGTTGCTCATAAAACCTGTGCTAGGCACAGGCTCTGAAAACAGGGACCCATTCAAAGGATCTAATGTGTGTAGTCAAAGAGAGGACAATGTTGTGTTTGGAGAAGCATTCATTTTGGCAACTTGTTGGGTTCCTTCCTATTCAAAGAGAGATTTAAAGATATTTCACAGCATGCTGTTTAAAATCCAGGCTATAAATTGATTCATCAGGACAGCTTTATAGCACACCCTTCTAATGTATGTAATGTTCTCCTTCTCCTTTTAGGCAGAACATATAGAAAGCATCTGGAATTTACAGCATCACCATAAAGAAAATATTTCCCCTGTTGCTTAAAGTGGGAATATTCATCCTTCCCTCTCTGCTTCCATCCCCTCTTCCACATATCACCCAAGCATCTTGTTTGATCTTGCCTTACCCAGTAGAGACCCAGTGTCCCTCAATGTTGGGAGGCATCTGGACAGTGATCCGGGCTCCGTTGTGAAGGTGCTTTAGCATATGATGACACTGTGACTCCTTGAAAGCCCTCCATGCACTCTTCTCCAAGGACCGAGGGGGAGACCTGCTGTCTGGGTGAAGCAGAGCAGAACCTTCTCCCAGCCCTAGGAGAGAAAAGTGTAGATTATCACGAGACTCTTCTGAGAAGGGTTTCCACACTAGAAAGGGGGTTGTGAACATCTTGAGCTGAGTGACCCTTGTTTGAAAGTACCACTTACATTTCTTTTTTCATCTGAAAAAACCCCAACCAGATAAATTTACTTTACGAAGTACCCTGGGGGAAATGGCATGAACCAAAGTGTTGCTTTTCCACACCCAGGAGATGTGACTTTGAACCTGAATTTTCTAGACACCTCTGTAATCTCTGGTCAGGATGATCAAAAAAAACCCCCAGATTTTGAAACTTAAAGTTGCATCCAGATCCAGACATAAACTTTGTGGTTTCAGCCCATCTCTAATTTGAAGGCTTCTATAATAAACTTGCAAATAAAAAACACTCTTTAAAGGCAAGGAGAAAACAGATACTAAAAGCAAAGCCTCTGCACACAGGAAGCCCCGGTGATGACTGAGGTGGTCAATTAAAGGCAGATTTCCCTATTTTTAAAGGGAAAAAGGAATTTCAAAAGCTAATTTTATCCCCAGCACATGGTAATTTTGGTTTCCAGTAAAGTATCCATACAAACCCCCCCAGCACCCTCTCTGCACAACATTAATTTAACAGAATGGATATAGAGCTTCAGAAGGAATGTGTCTTCACCCTTTTAGGCACAACCTACCCTTAGATATGTTGGGAAACACGGACCAAAAGAAAAAAGCACATCTTGAGGTTAAGAGGTGACAAACATGAACCTTCCATAATGGGGTGGAAACTGTATTACTCTGTCAGAAGGAATTTAGGAACCAGGAGGATAGAAAATGGATATGTGGTGGGGAGGGGCTGGTTGTGTGCCTGGGAAATCGGGGTGGCCATCTCGGGAGAGGGATGTCTTGCTAACGTATGCTTCCAGGGGCAAGGTCTGGGATTCATCCCCATGTTTCTGGTGCTCTCTTGGCTCACCTAGCTTAGGAACTGGGCTGTTGGGGATCAGCAGTGCATGGTACAACCCTACACCATGCCAAGAAAGATCCGAGGAGATCTTCTTGTGGCCTTTCAATACTTAAAGGGAGCCTGCCAGGAAGATGGGGCCAGACTTCTCAGCAGGGCCTGTTGCAATAGGACAAGGGGTGATGGTTTTAAACTATAAGAAGGGAGATTCAGACTGGAGAGGAGGAAGAAATATTTTATTATGAGGTTGCTGAGACTCTGGCATAGGCTGCCCAAAGAGGTGGTAGATGTCCCATCCCTGGAAACCTTCCAGATCAGGTTGGCCAGGGCTCTGAGTAACCTGTTCTAGTTGCAGATGTCGTTGCAGTTTGTGCCCATTAGCCCTTTGCCTGTTTCTGGGCACCACTAACAAGAATTTGGCTCCATCCTCTTGAACCCCTGCAGGCCCTTTAGCTCTTGCTCAGCATTGCTCAGATCCCCTCTGTCTTCTCTTCTTCATCTGAACAGCCCCAGGCCTCTCAACCTGGCCTCATCTCAGAGATGCTCCAGCCCCTCAGCACCTCTGTAGGCTTTGCTGGACTCCCTTTTCACTGCAGGGGGGTTGGACTGGATGATCTTGAAAGGTCCCTTCCAACCCAAACCAGTCTATGACTCTATGATCCTCTGCTCTATTCTCCAGGGCCCATCTACCACTGAGGCCCACGCTTGGGCAGCGCGTGGCATCGCTACTGAAATGACAAGAAAATCAATGTTAGTTGTTTTTAGGTGGACACTGGTCCAAACCTTTGCTATTTCCTGTCACCAAAAAAAAAATAAGAGAAGGATGTCAGTGATTCATGATGTCAGCAAGGTCTTATTGCTTCTGGAAAAAGCTTGGGTAACACCTGGGAAAATGGCTCTGCTGAAGATATAAATACATGTAAACCATGTAAAAATAACAACTCCTAAGCTAAAGAGAGACCAGGACTTAGCCAGTAGTCAGGGTAAAGGATGATCAGAAAAAAATACAATAAATACCTGAATATAAACTATGCTCCCTGCTGAATGATCTCAAGATTTAATGAGATTAATGAACACAACCTCCCCAAGCCTTTACTGGAAAGCTTTTACTGGTAGCTTTGTTGCAGATTACAAACAGTTCTGTCTGTCTGTCACTGAGAATTTACAGCCTCACTTTCTAAAGGGTAATAAACACTAGAGATGCTTTGATATTTGAGCATGCCATCTGAAATGCCTGAGAAACTTGCTTTTCAGGGGGTCAATACTTCTCCCTTTCTGGAAGTCAAAGATTTTCAGGTATTTCTACACTGCTGAGCAGAGTTAGCACCAAACAGCTCCCATTCTGCAGCCAGAAAGGGTATGGCTGCTTCAGAGCTGGAGTGGCCACAGCAGGGTAACACTGCTCGAGCTGACTACATCTTTGGAGAGGTGGGATTTACTAAATAGGGTCAAGTGCTGCAAATCACAGCTCATGACTGAGAGCTTGCCTTCGAACACCCTTCTCCATCTCTAAGTCTCCACCTGCTAAAAAGCCCACGTTGCTTTTGCACCTCACTCTGACACGGAGTGTGTGCTCCCATCCACGGGCTCAGAGCATCTTTGGGGGCAGAAGTGACTCCTCCAAGGTTAGATGCTGTAGCCATCAGTACTAACTTTCCACAGAAAAATAGCTGCCAGTGTGGATCCTACAGACAAATGATTTCACACTGAAAGAGCCTTTGAAAATTTACATTTCCACTTGAAGTTGTTAAGCTCTTGAAAGCTGCCATCAAGAAGAGGTTTTGGAATGGTTCAAGAGACTATTTCCAAGGCACATTTATTATACTACTCCCTTCTAAGCAGTAATATTTTGCTTAGCTCATGTCACATGATTCATGGATATAGATGACCTTAAAAAAGAATGATGTATTCATTTGAACATACTTGGGCATTTAATTTCTCCAAGCAAAAATCCTTCTGTGGGAGGATAGAATCTTGTGTGTGCACATATCAAAGGAGAAAATGCAGTAACCACATTATACATTCCCAATTATTCCCTGGAGGAAATCATGAAAAGAAGGGGTTTTGAAAAGGAGTCAAACTTTATGTGGTATTATAGTGACTTCTCTTTGATAGAGCTCAAAAGCAACTGGGTCTCAGCTCTCCCTGTCACATGTATCCAGTTCTGTCTGCAACTCGTAAATGATAAACAGCAACCCGTGAATGGAAAGAAATTTGCATCAATAGCCCCATAGATCTGTACTTGTGAAGAGGAACTGATGAAGGGAGGTTTAGGTTGGACCTGAGGAAAAATGTCTTCCCCACAAGGGCTGTCCAGGGCTGTCCCAGGCTGCCCAGGGCAGGGGGGGAGTCCCCGTGACCCCTGGAGGGGTTTCCAAACCCCCCGTGGAGCTGGGGTGCTGAGGGCCAGGGGTCAGTGGTGCCCTGGCAGTGCTGGGTTAATGTTTGGACTCCATGATCTTAAAGATCCCTTCCAACCAAAATAATTCTATGAGGGTGTTTGTTTGGGACCCTATCCACCCAACTGTGACAAAAGAGGGCAGGAACAAGTCTGGTAATCAAGACAGACACGAGCCCCTGGTGAGGCTGCCGAGACAGAGGAAGGGATGTAAACACACAGATGATGGCAACAGCACAGAAACAGGACAGGGGTACGAGAATATGAATTACAGTATGAAATCAAAAGGCAACGATGGGACCTTTACTTATGTTTGTCTTGCTGGGGCAAGGAATATACTTCATTTAGCACAATCCTCTTCTTTACCAAGCAATCATTTCAACCCTTTCCTATCTACTGACATGTGCCCGTTCATATGGCTACTATACAAGGAAGCTGTAACTTCCCCTTCTACAATCTGAAGATCAAAGAGTGAGACCGGTGCAATGCCTCCCACACAGGGCAGTAACCCGACCACCATCTTCCTGTGCTTTTCCTTCCTTTTTTTTTTTTTCCAGCAGGTGCTCAGAGGCAGCACAGTGTCCCCCCCTGCTCCACCTTTGGCAGCGCACAATGAGGTGCTCTGCAAAAGGGAGGACCTGCAGGGATGATGTCACTGACATCAAAAGGTCTTATTTGGCCATGTTAAATGGGATCTTGCTGGAAGGCTTAAGGTTAAAATGTGCTTTCATGAAACAAGGAAGAGTTTCAGGGCTCTTTAAAAGCCCACTTTGGAGCCTAGACACAGTTGCAACAGCATTGGAGCCACTGCTTTCATTCAAAGAGACCCAAGTCTGCTAGTCTCTACTGCACAGTCAGACAGTAGGTTTCTGTACCTCCATGACATGCCATCTAAGTATCTCAGACTCAACAGAGAGTATCATGAACTCTTCTCTGAGTGACTGACTTGTAAATCTCTGTGTTATGAAGGAATTGTACCCACTTGTTAGGAAAAAAAAAAAATAGGTAACATCCACCATGATATTACTCAAAAGTGTGAGAGACTTCAAACAAAAGTTGGCTTTCCCTGTAGCTACACCACAACCAGAGGCCACGATTGTATCATCCACCCCATGGAGGCTCTTTACTCAAAGGAGCAAGTCCAAAAGGAAAAGGAAAACTCCAGAATCCATCAGAAATGCCAGCTAGAAAAACAAAGCAAACCAAAAGCATTTTCCATTGAACTGATATCCAACTTCTCTTTCATGTTCAAGCTCTTGCAGTGTAGATCACAGCTTTAGCAGCAAACTATTGGAAAACAGTGAAAGAGGTGCTCCAGCTGGCTGGGAATCCCTGCCCAGATCACACTTCACAGGGGCACATGCAACAATCCATCTGAGCAGGAACGGGGAGGTCGGCACGGCAGCCACTCCAGACAGAGGACCTCAGGCTCTCAGATTCACCTCTAAACCTGTGTCTGATGTGGGAACAAGCATTCGAGATAAAAATAATCATGAAGGGAAGATAGGTTGCTTTCAAGTTCTTCAAAGACTTCTGCACATAGCTGCAAGTCAAACCCAAACCTTGAAAGTGCAATTTGCTGGCAGCCCCGTTACCCAAACGTGTTTCAAAAATGGCTATGACAAAGCTCTCCTCCAACATCTCAGCAAAAAAAGCTGCAAGCTGATAGAAGGAATGTTTGTTTTCTGAAAAAGAGTATGCAAATAGTGTAAAATTGCAATGCAGATAATGGTAGAGTTGTGTTTGAACACAAATTCTTGTAATTTAATTTGTGCCTAAACACCCTGGCCAAATTCTGCTTAGGTTGCAAAAGTATAATGGGAATAATCTTAAACTGGGTAGATTCAATCAGCTCAATGACCATTTCTACCTGAATTTAACCATGGCTTCAGAGATACCAAAGAGCAGCACTTCAAACCAGACTCAAAGCTGCTACACCTTCAGCAGGTTCACCCTTTGCTAAATGGGAGAATAAATGTTACCTGCAAGTTGGATTGAAACCTGGATTTCGATGGGGATTGCTCAGCAGGAGCCACTTGGCTTTTTCTTTCCTTTAGAGCTCAATCCAAAGAGCACAATTTTACAATGAATTAAAACAACCTCAAGTGCTAGTACAAGCTCCAAGTACAGGCTGGCTTCATCTCCAATAGAAGCATCTTAACGTTCATGCTCTATTTCTGCAGCCAACTCAAGTTGGAACTTGTTTGAAACTTGAAAAACCTTACAGCAGATAAAGAATAATTGGCCAGATTAAGTTTATAGCTCTCCTTATCTGGGCAGTTGCCCTGTACAATTAAATAAAGAGACATTTGGATTACCCTCTTCCTTGATGTGGGATCGTGTCAGGTAACGCCCATGACAGGCTTTTAGCTCCGGCGCAAACTTACGTAATTGCCATGGAGAATATAATGTCCTGTTACCAAGCCACAGGCTGTGTTTACCACTGTTTTCCCTGCACTTGAAACTTCAAAGAGTCCTCCCAGGATTGGGACCTAAATTAGCTACTACAAACAAAAAGGTTGGGAAAGGAAAGCGGGGGTTTTATGGCCGAGCAAGCAGACAGGACAATGATTTCCTTTCACATGGGTCTGTTGCCTTTCTTGTGCATACAGAGCTTCCAGGTACAGCCTTCAAAGAGCTGCAGAATGAGCATGGAAGATCCTGAAGGGCATCTAAAGTATGTTTAGATGGGGCACCTAAAAAGAAATTCCTCTAAGGCTGTCATTGAGGTCCTCTGTTCTCCCACAGTTGGGTCCTTACTTGAAGGCTTCATCTTGAAAGAGGTCAGAGAACAAGCAGCAAGAAATTGCACAGCAAATAACCTCTGCTCAATTGAAGCTTGCCTCTTAATGGAGGTGACTGCTGCTACCCCTGCAAGGTGCAAAGCCACTGCCTGGAGCATGGGCTTCTTTATGAAAGCCTGAAGGGTTACAGTCCATCTCCTCCAGGACAGTGGGAGCTCTGCCTCTGGGTGCAGCACTGGGCTCTAAGTGCTGTTCAGTATCCATGGTAGTTTGGCCTTGTCCTCTTTGAAGGAAGTATCTTGAGGCTCTGGGGAGATCTGGTGGCCTTTCAGTATTTAAAGAGGACCTGTCAGGAAGATGGGGACAATCTTTTTAGCAGGGCCTGTTGGGACAGGACAAGGGGTGATGGTTTTAAACTAAAAGAGGGAGATTTAGACCGGAGATAAGAAATAAATTGTTGGCACTGGGGGTGGTGAGACCGTGATGCAGGCTGCCCAGAGAGGTGGTCGCTGCCCCATCCCTGTCCCCATTGCAGGGGAGGTGGCCGGGACTCTGAGCACCCTGCTCTGGTTGCAGATGGCCCTGCTCCCTGCAGGGGGTTGGACTGGATGGCCTTGAAAGGTCCCTTCCCACCCAAACCATTCTGTGATTCAACCTGCTCTCTGTGAAGAGACATCTGCCACTCACCCTGCAGACTTCCACCCACAGCTCAGCCCCAGGGCTGCTTCAGATGGCAATGCCCCCAGCACCAACAGGACTTTAATTTGAAATAAACCATTTCTTTGTAACTAATTTAAGCAATATTCCCCCGAGAACATTTCTTCATCATCTCTATTAGTACTATTTCCATGATGTTATCAACAAATTGTTTTAATCTTGCTAGTTCATTACTTTAATGGCAACATAACCAGAAATAGGCTAGGGTTTCCTCTTAGCATCTGTATTTGCAAGCAGAAAGTTTACATTTACCAAAGAAATTAGCCAAATTTGTTTTGAATCCACTTGAACGTAGCTTTTATTAATGGGGTTTTCTGGAGCTGAAAGATCTTAGCATTTGACATCTGAAACTTCTGTGGCTTTCTGTCTAAGCAAAGAAAACAGGGATAATGGACAACTTCCAGCTGCAAAAAACGTGGGGTTTTATCCTTTTTTTTTTTTCCATGCTGTACAGATTTTATTTTTTCTGAATCTCAACTCGGTGATGTTAAAGGAGGCAGTTCTTAAAGCAGTGAAAGCAGCAGCTTTCGCCTTGCAGGGGCATTTTAACTTGGCTTTACAAACTGTTAAGCCCTAAAAATCCTCAACCCCCCACCCTCCCACACTCGCTGGCTTTTAACCCTTAAATTACCTCGTGCCAAAGAAGAGGTGACATGCAGTAAAGAGGCTTAACACCCCAATCCCCTGGGATTGCTGCTTATTCGGACAAATTACCCCCTCGGGCCAGCCGCTGGCCAAAGGATGCTCCCGTTGACTCTGCAGCGGGGAGGGAAAAGCTCAAAGCCAAGTGCAAGTGTAAATACGGTTTCAGGGTGTTATATGCCACTGATGTGACTTTCAAGTTTGTAAGAGGGCAGTAGTTTCCCAGTGCTTGAAGCTCAGATCCAAAGCGCTCGACTGAGTAACTTTATGTAGAAGGAGCAGAGTTATGGCTTTTGAAGAACTTAGGTTTATGTTACTCGGTGAAATATAGGTGCAGCTGGAAGAAAGAGATGATTTTCCTCCTTCATCCTCTTCTGGCAGCTGCTGTTTTGATCTGATCACTGGCCCTGATTTGTTTCCTGCTCCAGCCAGGGTTCAGCTCTGCTCTGTAATTCCAAGCAGATGAGCCAGGGAGTCCAACCCTGTAATTACACCTCCTCTCTTTACCCTCTAACTTCAAACCTCCCATTTTGACTTTCACGGCTCAGATCACAGAGTTTTAAAGAACACCTCTGGCATCCTGGCAGGTCTGGCTCAGCTAAACACATTTCTACACTCTCTGGATTTCACAGCCGAGCTGAGAGAAGGGTATAAAACCCCCTCCTGGGGAACAGGCTCTCCTGCTCCTTCTTTCTTTCTTTCTCAAAACAAAACACACAATCAGAAGCCCATGCTCTTTATTATTTATTAAATACCATTGTGTGCTTAGCACTTGTACAAACACCGAGAGAGACAATCCCCGCTGCACAAAATCAACCACAGGAATCCTCACCCCAGCTCACAGACCTCACACCGAACCGGGGTAGGTCCCTGACATTGTAACAGTTAAAAGAAAAAAAAAAATAAGTAATAATCCTCTTTTTACAAGGGCCCTAAGAAATTAAACTGAAGAAGGCTGGATGCTACAAAGTACTTCAGAATTAGGAACACTCCTAGAAATGATGCTGTAACCCAGTCGGTTGAGTCACTCAGAACAATATTGCACCCAGATTTTTCAAATCTGGCTGCCAAATGTTAGCGACAGACCCGAGCAGCTCATTAAATACCCTCCTGTTCACAAGTCGTTCTTGAAGAACGCCAGCTTTCTGGAAAGATGGGTTATCTAAATACGGATTTACAAACTCAGCTTGTATGTTCCAGTTTAAATATGCTGGGTTTTCTCACACCCATTTTGCCTACTGGGCAGTTTCAGAGAGAGATGTCAGCTCTGGGCTAAGCTGAGAGCGTCTCAAAGCGGGACCCTGCGTCCCAGAATCTCTGTGCTCTGCAGCAGCGCGGTTTGAGTTGGGTACGACACCCGCTGCTGCCACGCTCCATCGCCAGCAGCTTCCCAGCTCATACCTGCATGGCAAAACCCGCAGGTGAACCCTGGGGGTCCCGCAGGATGTGTCGGACAAGCTGCCCGGAGTTGGGTAGAGCCAGCCCTTCACCCGGCAGCGAGCAAAGCATCTTTGCGTGAGGTGTCCGGAGCAGCCGCTCCATCCACGCGGTGCGAGCATCGGACACGTAAGATTCTGCTGGACGGGGTGCTGGGCCACCTTGTCTAGACCATGCTTTTGCCAGGGAAGGTTGATCAGGTGATCCCTGTTGTCCCTTCCAACCTTGTCTTCTACAATTCTATGATTCTATGAACATAACACCGCCGACACAAACTTCAAACC
>VWZY01008867.1:0-37249 GCA_013399075.1 Chloroceryle aenea
TTCCCTCAGAGGTCCGGCCAGCCCCCGGTGACCTGCCGTGCCAGCCCGCGGCCTCCGCGCTACCTGAGCCAATGCTAGATCTGGAGGTGGTGCCCGAGCGGTCTCTGGGGAACGAGCAATGGGAGTTCACCTTGGGTAAGTGTTGTGTCCTGTGTCGTTGTCGTCCGTGTCGTGTCTCCTCCTGCCCCCCGAGCTTGCCTGGCTGCCCCCGGCCCTGTGTGCCTGAGCGGGGGGTTTCGAGTGTCTGCATGATCCAGAGTAGCTAAGGTTGGTCCCAGTGCTTTGAGGGAGTTGGAGGAGTGAAAGGGGAGTCAAAGCTCGCCTTTCTTTGTCGCTAAAACTACTAACGCGGGAGCTTTAAGTGTTCCCTTGTAGTGTGTAGTCTCACCAGCTTTTGCACGCCGAGAGGTGCTTTGTTTACCAGCTTTCTTCTGCTCGTTTACCTTGGTTTGCCTTGTCTTGCTATCTTAGACTAGCTATAAATAACCCCTCCAAGAGGAGTCACTGATGTCCTGATTGTCACCTGAATGTATGGCAGGTGATAGCGGCATCTTCAGCTGTGCCCTAGTACTTGGCTTTTCTGTACAGGCTTTGCATAAATACGAGTTGAATTTCGTGGTTTCTTTGTCTCATTGCTCAGTTGCGACATGATAGTGGAGAAAGCAAAGTTTAGAGAGGTTTTTTGGGATTAGATAAGTATTTCTCCCCCAAGGACCTGCAATTTTTGTTTTTCTGAGAGGTCCTTCCCCACCAGCCACTGCTCTGTTTACTGCCATGAGAAAGAACTTTTCCTCCAGCTGATGGAAGTTTGGCTGGTGCTCAGCCCAGAGCACTTCAATGTGCAGTTGAAACTTGGGTGGTAGGGATTTTTCATCTGGCCTGTATTTTCACGTGGATATTGGTAGTCCTTAAAACCCTTAGAAAATATCATAGCTGTTGTATTTCCTGCGTGATTTTTGAGATACTCGTGTTGGACTCTTTCTTTCAGAGTTTTCCATCTTTACTGTTGCTCTCTCTAAAGCACAGTTAATGGGAGTAGTAGTTTGGCTAAACGGGGCTCTGCATGGCAGCTGGCTGCACCAGCCAGAACATGAGTTACTCTGCTGCTGTTGTCACCTGTGGCAGCAGGGGACAGACCGTTCCTCTCAAGCACTGTTAACACAGCCGCCGTGAACTTGAATTGCACTGGAGGAGCAGTGCTGTGACCTGGAGTGGTTTCTACGAAACCTGTCAGACACAAAGGGCTGTTCAAGCTGCTGTGACTTCGAAGTACAACACCCTGGTTACAGGGGTAGTGTTAGAGAGGCTTTTGGAGGTTAATTATAGTACCTCAGGTCCCACCCTTTGAAATCTTGGTGATCTCCTTGCACCACTAAGGTGTTTACTGAGCTCTGCGTGACCTTCCATGATCCTTTAGCACCTGTATTACCTGAAAAGAACTGCAGTCTCCTTTTATATACCCTGAAAATCTTCATCAACATGTAGTACTGTCTTCCTTCTGTTCTTAATAGAAAAAGAAGACAAGGGAAGAGAGAAAATGAGTTGAATTTTCCCAAGAATCCCCTCGAGCAGCCCGTTAATGCAATCCCCTGGTTAAAATGGTGATCTGTGTCTCTGTGTACACACACAGTGTGTCGATGCTAGAGGGAGGAAACTCTGCTGTAGTTCTTGGAGTAAACACAGCCACCACGTGATGGCTCTAATATATAATTAGCATGACCTGCTGGCATGGGGCAGGAGGCTGACTAGGTACTGAGATCCTTCGCTGTGTCCTGCGCTGGCGATGCCGTCTGAAAGCTGTCGGCGCGGAGAGAGCTGGTCCAGCTCTGTCAGTGGTGGCGAGGCTGGAAGCACTGGTGTAAATGGGATTCTTGCTGCCAGTGGTGTTCCGCTCGGCGTTTGTTTAGCTCCGCTCTGAGCGGGGCTAATGGCAATATTCCTGAACTGCTGCTGACTCTGCCTTCCAGTATTGTGCCCGCAATGGGGATGACTGAAGGGAAATGCCAGGAAATTTTTTTACATGAGTTTTTTGGATTCTGTTTCTGGCTCCAGTGTTGACTCACTATGTGAGCAGAGCATAAAAAATCTAACCGAGGCTGAGTTTTGTGTTCAATTAGATACTTGTGTCACTGCACCTCTCGGGCTACGTTCCTACTGTTTTAAAGGAGACCAATTAAATACTTATTCTGTAGTGCCTCTAGCTGTATTATTAGCCTTTGAGATGTATAATTTCTAAGGCATTGTTGTGTTTCGCTTGCTTTTTGTACTTTCTTTTTCTATTAAGTTTCACTTCTGTTTATCTAATGTGTTACAGTTCATCTTCTCTTGGATTCTCTTGTGGTGGTCTCTTTTAAGCTTTATTTGCTCTTCTGCCCCCTTCCCCTTCAGTACACGCAGTCTTAGCATAGCTTCAAGCCATGTTGTTGATGACCAGTGACATGAGAGGAGTGTTTTGTGCCACTTGTATTGCTCCAGCATTTAGAACAGGGAAAAGTTTGGGATAGGCGCTGATCTTTAAGGGCTTTGTTTGCCATGGCTCAGTTCGGTTGACTGATGTGCTGGAAACCATGTTTGCTTCCTTCTGACTGCTGAGCAGGGGAAAAAGAATTCTTTGTGTTCCTTGTTGCCTGCAAAGGCTGACGAATGTAGAGGAAAAGGGGGTGTTGTGTGTATGTGTGAGAAGGGTGGAGAAAAATAACCCAGTTCCTTTACTCCTCCTTCGGCTCACTGCTAATGGAAGCAAGGGGAGGATACAGGCTCCTCCACGCTTGTTTTGGGTTCTGTGAGCTGTTCTTGGAGAACCTCAGTTGTTTCATCGTAGCTTTGCTAAAAGCTGTGTGGCAAAATCTGCTCTATTCTCAGTCGCTGACACCGGACCAAAATCCATGCGTGTCCCTTCTCTTGCAGCTTGAGAAAGCTGGGAGTACAGGAGTCACATGAGCCATCTGTTTGCACACTTACCAACCCCAGATTGCATCAGTTTACACTGGGCTACAAACTGAGCTTCATGTTTGTACACACCTTTTTTTTAACCACATACTTTTTTTTTTATTTTACTGAAACCTTACCTGCTCCTGACGCTGGCCATCATCGTTTAGATTCTGCCAGTTGTTCACTGGCTCTGCTTCAGCCTCTGCTGCTCCTGGTCTTACCTCTGCAAGTCTCCTAGAAACACTGACTTGGAAATTTGGATTATGAATTTCAAATCATCTTTCCTTCTTTTGGAACTGTAGCTTGTACTAAGTTAAAAAATATGAAACTTTTATAGGAGTGCCTTTGATCTGAGCTTCTTGCTGCTATTTATGCTTCTGTTCCATTTTGAAAAATATTATCTAATATATAATGACTCTTTTTGAAAACTCATCTGCTTAGACTACAAGGCAACTGCCATTTCCTAGATAATAGGAAACGGCGCCGCTTTATTGTGTGGCTCTGTGAGTTTCAATTTTATTACTGTTATTAAAGTACAGACTATTCTTTCTGATTTTATATCATCTTCTGGGGTATGATTTCTAGTTACACACAAAAAAATTCTTTTTCCAGGATAATGGTCTAAAGTGAAAACCAATTTCACAGCACCAATTGTATATGGTGTTTCCAAACGGAGTCACTGGAGTTCTAATCTATCGGGCTGTTTGGGCAAAACTTGATTTCATAATGACAGAAAAGCTGCAACGTTTGGGCGCGCCAGGCACGTAGCTTAGTGTGACAGGGAGAAATAATGATTTTTTTTCTTAGTGTTGTCCCAGTCTTGCATTAAAGCAGTTCCTATGGTGATCTAGGCATGTGGTTGGTGGGGAGAGAGGGAGTTTTCTCACTTTGGTGCTGTAGATAATGTCTAAAAGGTGGTTTGGAACATGGTGTGAGTTTGAGAGGTGTAGTTGGTTACTAAATATTTGAATGCCTGAACTGTTAGAAAAAAAACCCCAGTGTAAATTTTCCCTAATCAAGGCTACTTCCTAAATGGTTACAAACTAGAAACAGAGAAGAATGGGGCAGGAAATCTAAATAACATCAGATAACTAATCTAAATTGACTTGCAGCAATTAGTAGGGAAATAAAGCTTCACAATTATGAGCTCATAACCTTGCTTTATAAATGCCTGCTTGGAATCCAGGAACATGATTGGATTTCATTTGGAATGGCAACAAAGGTTTTAAATGTGATAAAGGATGTGATGGTGCAGTGCTGTTCTGCAGAATCAGCTGTTCTGTGCCACTCTTGAAAATTTATAGCTGTAAAGATAAGATATACACCAAAAAAAAACCATCACAACAAACCCACAAAACACCACCAACAAGAAAAAGCCCTCAAAATTGTGCTAGAGGGTTATTAAGAGTATTGCTTCAACTGAACCAAATTGTTTAGGATGTTTATCTTGTCTGTAAACCAAGAAGTTCCTTCCTCGAAAGGAACATAGCCATATCAGCAGCTAATGTGGCCTGTTAGGTGTGAGGAGAATCATTGCTCCTTTTTGTTGTCTGTATCGATCTCGTAGCACCTCGGTACTTTGTCAACCACGATAAAGGGTATGCCATAGGGTTCAGTCCAAGAGCTTCAGGAGAAGGTGTGCAGGAGTGTTCCAGCCAGCTCAAGGGGAGTCTGGTGTAGGCTGTTTCATCAGTTAGTGGTTTGCTGACCCCCAAAAGCAGATTTTGTGCACAGGTTGTAGAAAGACCAGTGCTTTTTCTGCCTGAACTCTGCCATTTAACTTTGGAGCTAGAGGTCTTGTCTTTCCTAACAAGCTGGCAGATAAACGGGGAGTTCTCTATTTCAAAGCCCAGGTCTGTGCTGATCCCATGAGTCAAGGAGGCGTGTTTGCCGATTGCACACCTTCCTGTTGCAATGTGCTGTTTGCTGGGCGGCTCTGTTACCTCATCTCTAACCTTGCTGTTAAAAACCATGGTTAACTGCTCTGAAAACTGAAGAAATGCAACTGTTTTTATTTGCAGGAATGCCCTTGGCTCAGGCTGTAGCAATTCTTCAGAAACACTGTCGCATTATCAAAAACGTCCAGGTTCTCTACAGTGAGCAGGTGAGTAGTGCGTGGGCTGGCCAGCAAACCCACCTCGTGGTGGCCCCGAATGAAGGCCCTAGGGGGTCCTGCTGACATACGTATTGTAGGAGTTTGTGTGGAGCTAATTGAAAGTTAATTACACCAATTGATTGTCACCACATAAGAGGGGTAGTTTTTGTGACAGTCTCCCATTGAGGGTGATAATCCTCAGCACAGTGCAATGATTTAACAGGTGTCAGTTTGTATATACAGTAGTGGGGTAGTATTGTTTTGCCTTAAAGAAAGGAAATTTCTCTGTAATTAGCAGGATAATTTAATTTTTTTTTAACATTATTGTTAAACTTTGGAGTATTGAATTGCTCATGACTTTCTGCTTGTGTGTTTGGATCAGTGGTGATGAACCCCCTGAAAAGGCTTCTGCACTTTCTCTCTGCATCTGCAATTTTGTCTGCAGGAACTGGATGCAATAATTTAAAGCACTTATTGGTGTTTGAATCATCCTTCATAACAAAGGATGAAATTCCTAACACACTTGACCTCCATCAAAAAGGAGACTACAAATGAAACCCCTCTGCTAGGGTTCTAGGTGTGAAATGTGTTTTATACCCATCTTTAATCTGAAGGAAATGGAAGGGGAGCTGGGACAAAGGATTGTGACTTTCTGAAGGTGTATTACGTGAAAGGCCCGTTAATCAGAAGTTGATATATGTTGTAGATTGCAGATTTTTGCAGCAGGAGAAAGGCAACATCTGCTGGAATCTCAGTGTGTATCAAAGTACCAGTTGAGGCCTCTTGTGTTTGCAGTGGATACTGAATGGTTGTGGAACAAGCTTGACTCTGGCATTTACTGCTGGATGCTTATTTCATGTAATTAGAAGAATTACCTTTTTTTGTTTTCACATTGTGTAGATTTATGGGTTTTATGGTGACTGAATTGCAAATTGAAGATACAGCTCCTTATTTAATGCACGGGAGCAGCCGTCTGCCAGGGAATCCGTTCCTTGTGATTTTTTTATGCCTTGGAGGTTTTTTAGTCTTTCTTACCACAGTGCATTCCAGAATTAGTTCTGGTTTTGTCCAGAATAATGATGAGATTGCTGTTCCTCCCAGGTCTGTAGAGTCAGAGCAGGATTAGTGGTTCAGTGCTAGAAAGAGAGCTCCTCTCGGAAAGCTGCGCTGGGATTGCCCACACCCACTCTGCTCTACCTGCAGAGGCGTGTGGGGTTTATTCTCCCCAGACCAACAAATGTAAAGATTCTTTTAATTTCTGCATAGTCCAACTAAATAGTACTTCTCAACTTTGTGGAATAATTGTGCTGATGATACTTTTTCTGTATGTTATTCTGATCCAGTGCCTGATCCCAGCACAGTGTTTTGCCCCATGCCACCTGGGGCCTGCAGTTGACTGTGTGGTGATGTCCTCACCCTTCTGCAGAGCATTGTGTGCTTTGTTAGCAGCAGAGCACACAGCTGCTGCTGCAGGTCTTGGAAAATTCAAAGCTTTAAGGAAACTTCACCATGCACAGTTTTTACCTAAATGAAACCTAAACACCCTTTGTGCCTCTCCCCTTTGCTTTCTGAAACTTCCCTTTGAGCGTAGTGACCAAATATTGTTGCATCTAAGGCGCTAAATTTCTGATTGTGGAACTCCAGCAGTGAGTATTTCCTTTCAAAAATTTATATGACAATTAAATGCAATTAAATCTGCCCACAGCTCTCTTTTTAACTTGTCATAAAGGGGATGCTTAATCTGTGCCAAAAAAGCTTGATGAACCCTTTGCTGTGACTAAAGAATTTTAACTCCTTTTTGGTCGCCTGAAGTGGAGCACTTGCCTTTGCATGTTTTCCAAAGCCTCTTCCTCTGGATTTGTGTCAGTGGGATTGTCCAGTGGTAACAGGTTTTTCCTGCAGCTTTAAGTACATTAGCAGAGTAACTGCACATCTGAGTTTCTTCCTTCAGCAAGGACTCTCCTGTTGCTTCCTGGCATCATCTTTCATACCTTAGGTTCTATTTTCTGTATTAAAAGTCACATGAACTGAATTTGTGCCCTTGAAACTTTTCTTCTATTAGAAAATGTGCCAGCATAGAACAGAAGCTATTTGCTGTGCTAATTATCACACTTTTCCTCAGATGTTTGTTGGTTTTGTTGTTGTGTTGGTTTATTTTTTTTCCCTCACCCACTCAAAAATGCTTGTGATCATTAATTTTGGAGTAACCTTATGAAAATTCTGCTTGGAAACCAGTGAAATGCAGAAATCCTGTATCAGAAGAACTCTATTGATGTATTTAAATGCAACAAAGGGGAAATCTGCATCTTGGGAGACTGAAAGTCCTGTGCCTTGTTATGACCTCGTGATGTGAATGAAGTCTAGAATCTGTTAACTCAAACACATGCTTTGAGAAGGGGTGGGGGAGATGCACATGAGAATGCACAAGAAGTATCCAGGCTAGAAGACAGTGCTGATGTGAAAATAAAGAGGTGAGAAAAATTAGGATAAAAATTAGACTTCTGACAATCAAAACACAGTAGAACAAAGGCTGAGAGTAACAGTTTTAGAACAGCTTATGTTTCCTTCCTAAGAAGGGCTGTATGATGTGGCTGCCCATGCTGGAAGCCTGTATATGCCCCAGATGTCCCATCCCCATTCTGTCTTTTGCTAGATAACTGCTTGGTGCAATTCTAGGGCATGAATTGTGCTGCCTGCACGTCCTTCAGCCTGTTTGCCTCTCTGAGGAGACAGCGGTGGAGGGTGGAGCATTTTGAAACAAATGTGCTTTAGATGGTACACGATCAAACAGAGGAATTGGGGCCACCTGACTGTGTGTGCAGATTGTACCAGTATGGGTACAGTGTCCCAGCAGACTGGGATGGCACAGAGCCTGTGAAGCCAGTGGAATGTCTCCTATTGACTCCAGCAGACTGCAGATTAAGCCTTTAGTTGTTATGATTCACAGTAACTAAGGAAACCTAAATTCACAACATAAGAGCCTGAAGCCTTCCTTTTGAGGCATGAAGAGAAGTCTGACACTCTGCTTTTTGAAGTGGAAAGCTCTCTCACCATCTTTTTGTCAAGTGTACGCTTGGTTGTGACGCAAGGCTCGGTGAGATGGGCCCTTACTGTAGTGCACCAGGAAAGCCACAGACTGTCCCTGTGTGATGGCTCTGATGCTAAACTTGGAACGTTCCTTTTCAAGGTGTTTTTTCCATCCTCTCCTCACTTAAAGTAATGGACAGCTACCCTTTGGGAAGTTCTCACAGGGTATGTGATCTTACACAGGCACTTCTGTTCCTTTTCTTAAAGAAAGTGAAGAGGTTGAGAGGATTTGACAAATGTATTTTTGTTGGTTGCTGTTATGTTATTAGTGGTTGTTTTCTGAGGCAGTTTTGTTTTTCCAAAGTAATCAATTTCTACTTATACAATTGTATACAAGCAAAGAAGCCTTGAAATTAAAAGCCTAACAGTTTCTTTTTGTTTTACAGTCACCTCTTAGCCATGACCTCATCCTTAACCTGACTCAGGATGGAATCAAACTGCTGTTTGATGCTTTCAATCAGAGACTTAAGGTAATAAACCACCCTTCCTGCAAAGAAAACAGTGCAAGCCAAACCCTTTGGATGTATTGGCATAGAGCATAAGTATGGGGCTCTTCTAGACATTTAATTTCCCTATTGTGATAATGAACTGCATCTCTTCAGCTTGGGGGTTAAATACTGGTTTAAAGGATTGAGACACTTCCACATTGTACTGGGGACTGTAAGAGTGTCACTGGAGTATGATGCTCCAGTGTGGTCTTGCTGGTCATCTTGGTCATCTTGTCTCAGAAGCTGTAAAAGATCTTTCCTAAAGCTGAGCAGAGGATTTGAGATCTGATCATCGGTTAATGCGAATGAGACTGGTTGTGTTCTGCCTCCCCAGGTTGTTCCTTTATCTGTGCTGCTGACTTCCTCCTGTTCTTAGCTGTTAGCTGAGGGAGGTTTACAGAGCAGTTGTGTGGCTGTGGGTATGTGATTTCTACCAGAAGGCCACGTTGTGCCTCTTGTGAGCAGCTGTCTCCTGCCCTGACTTCAGTTTGTTCTGGATGAATTGTTATTCTTTTGATCAAAGTCCTCAGCCTAGCAATTCTGTTTTTCTGCTTTTAGGTGACCAAGTGTTGACCTCCCTCTCTCTAGGATGCTTTTTGTAGTTAAGATGCAAAATAAAGGGCAGGCTGGTCACTGACCTCCCGTGACATTTATGTTCACAAAAGAGTCTTATGAAAGTGATACAAAAGGGGTGCCCATGGGACTGTAGAGAGATGACAAGGTTAGGACAGCATTTTGAAAAGCTTTCTTCACTGAAACATTTGAAATATCTAACTTCATAGTTATTCAAGGTGGTCCTTTTGGCAGGGCCAGCTGTGCTGAGCAATTGGCAGTGTGGTTCTCACCTGGCCTGAATAAATTCCTGTGTTAGCAAAGTGAGGATGTGTTGATTTGCCTAATTTGGGTGCGAGTTTTCTACTCTTGACTGCAGTCCTGTTGAGCATGGGAAAGCAGAATTGTGGCCTTAAAATGCAATGCTAAAAAATTGAATGCTTGCCCTCTAGGTAAGTCTAAATCCATACTGCCAGGCTTCAGAACAGAGGGAGGTGGAGCTTTGTTCCTCTTCTGTCTCCAATAAAACCAGCAGCAAAATGTCACTCTCCAAGATGTTCACCTAGTACTTTAGCTGAAATAGGGAGTTGTAAGAGTATAGCAGCTGAAACTTGAGCTCTTTGGATACTTTAATTGAACAACCACCTGAATTAGTAGGTGTTGGAAGTATTTATTTTCCCTAGGAGTAACCTGTAATACTGTGGTATGTTTCTGTTTTCCCTTTTCAAAATCTCTTTTATATTAACTCCAAAAATGCACATCTTGAGGAGCAACTTTCAGTTCAAATTGAGCTTAGATGGGTAACAACTGAGCGCTTTTTTGCCAAATTTGAGTTTGTAATTGTAGCTTCTATTCATGAATTCATTCTGTAATAATGGGACTTCTATTTTTCTCAAGATTTATAACTTAATTATTCAGGTGGTGTGTTTGAATTTACAATTTATGAGAGACTATCTTGAAAATTCTCTCTGTCCGAAGGATCTTTATCGGTGCAAGCTATGCCTGCTGTACGAAATCCTTCCAAAATGCATTTCATTCTTAAGGAGACAGAACTAAAAATTGACAATCACTTGAAGTGCATGACTTTGCTTACTGACATTTTGTGGAATGCCTCAATTTTACAGTGTTTTTGAAGTACTGGAATTAGTTTGTGCCATGTTTCTTATCTCCAAACAGTTTTTGAGGGTCTGGCTTTGGCATTTCGACATCCAGTGTTCTTAGAACTACACAAGACCTTCTCACTTTTCTTCACAATGTGTTTTAAAATTTATATTAAAGCATAAACCCCAGACTCTTCCAGTATGTGTTTTTGAGTTTGTTTCAAACAAAAATGAAGAGAAAAACCCATCACTTACATTAGGTTGTGGTTCAGTGGTGATACATTTTGTTTTGAACTATAAAGAGTAAAGCTGAACTGAGATTGAAACACAGGCTACTAAAATAGGAGTTGACAGAGCTGAAAAAGCTGGTGCAGGAATAAGCCCATGACAATATTCCTAAAAAGTTTCCTCCCTCTTTTCAGGGAGGGGAAGAAAGCTTAGTTTCTACTTGCTGGCAGTAGCCGAAGCGCTGCAGGAGGTGTTAGTGTGTTAGTTTTGAGCTGAAGTGAGAGTAGAACTCTTCTGTCAGTGTAGCTTCTGTAATTTAAAAAAATATAAATCTATTCTAGTGCTCTGACCTGTTGCAGTGTTTCCTCAACATCTGACTTTTATGAGGTCTTCTGAGTAGCTGTGAATATTGCCAAGTTGTGCCCTCTTCTTCCTCTGCTGTTAGCAAAAGGAAGCGTTAAATGGATCCGTGTAGATCGTGGGACGAGGGCTGATGGCAAATGGGTGCCTGTTGGCTGCTGTTGGGGTGCTTCTCTCTCAGGGGACCTTGTTTGTGCAACGTTCTGTTCCTCATGCTCTCCTCCTTGCTGCTGTTTGACTTGTCCTTTTCTTCTCCCAGCACCCTGGTGCGTTCCAGCAGGACTTCAGGAGGGTGCCCGATGAGTTCTAGTTGTTGCTGCAAAACTAGAGCTTTGTGTGGTGGTGTGGTTTTCTCTATTTTCAGAAATGATTTGGGGAGGGAAAAGTTGATGAGCAAGGTCACTTAAAAAAAAAAAACAACCCCAAAAAAAAAAAGTAAAATCACTCCTAACTTTTCACAAAAGTATCCTTTGTTTTATAGCAAGCTGTGCAGTAAAGGAAACCTGGACATGTCAAACTGTGTTTGAATTAAAATAACCATTTTTTTCCAAGAACTATAATTCAAAGTATATTTACGAAGAAAAATTTGTTTGATCTTCCTTACATTGGTTCTGCCAGAGCGTTCATTTGTTATTTGCTTTGTACTCAACTTGTTGCTTGTATCCTGAAATGTGTGGGCTTCCTGAGCAAAGAAAGTCCTTCAGAGAACCCTTCCAACTTTGTATGAGTCAACAGCATACCAGTAAATGTTGACTTCTTTTTAATTTTATGTATTTTTTTTTCTTCTATATAGTAGTTTCATCATTTCAAGTTGTTTTATTTAGGGTTATTTGCAAGGCATCTCCCAAAACCAAGACTTCCTTCTCAGCTGGTGATATTTTTAGGCTTTAAAACCACATTTGGTAGGAAGCTCCCCAGGGAATTTTCTTCTCTATCTGAAGAGTGAGTCCTTTCTAAATCTGCCAGTGACTTGTTGGAGAATTATATGAAGCAATAAAAAGTGCTTTATCTTTTCTTGACAGCAGTTGTGATGGGCTCTCTGTATTTTCCTGCTGACACAAGAACACGTGTGTAGGGTGGTAGAAGCTTGTGTTTGAGCCTTCTGTAAGCCTCACAGCAACTGCTCGATGCCTTTAAATGTAGTATTGAAACTGAATACTACTGCTTAGTCTTGCTGTGCTCATCTTTTACTTCAGAAGGGGTTGGAAAGTCAGAATAGTGCAGTTGGTGCTGGGACTCGTTGCCCTGCACAGACATTCTCGAGGGTTGCAAGAGCAACCCAAGGAATGGTCTAGTGTGTGATGTTCATTACAGGATTTCCTAATGAGCTAACCTTTGCTATTACTTTCCTTTGAACTTGCTGAAGAGTAATCTCTGCAGAAATCAAGGTGCTGATGTATGAGTGAAAAGATTTCTTTCTGCAGGTCAGTGCTGATTTACACGGGGTCCGGAGGTGCTGTCCTGAGCTCGTAGTTGTCCTGCGGAACTTGTTCTGGAGGTGCAGCTGCTGAGGCAGTTTGTGGAGTTGTGTTGGTGTGATTTATCCTGGCAGAGTCCTGTTCAGGAGGGGGATGAGCAGCACTAGCTAGTCCTGCTTTTTGACAAGAACTTGCCTCTAATGATTTGCAAATGTATGAACTATGGTAATGTTTCTGTTTCCTGTGTTCCAGGTGATTGAAGTTTATGACTTGACTAAGGTGAAGTTAAAATATTGGTAAGTGATTTTTTTTTTATCTTCTTGTTTAGAGACTGGTTTATCTAAAATAACCAATATTTCTAAAATAACCATTAAAAAAGAATGTAGATAACTATCCTTTCTTGAACATAGCCCTTGGTTAAATTACCAATTTACTCTTTCCTTCAGTCTTGGAGATTTCTTCCAATTTAAGTGTGCTGTTTCCATTAGTAAACATATGTAGCATTTGTTCAATATCCTTAAGGCAGATTTGTTTCCTTTTTCAGTGGTGTCCATTTTAACTCTCAGGCAATTGCTCCAACCATAGAACAAATTGATCAGTCTTTTGGAGCAACACATCCAGGAGGTAAGCCCAAGTATTTCTGAGAAGCAAACCTAGACTGACAAACTTCTTTCTAAGCCGCCTTTCCTGTATGTCTGCCTCAAGACACTTCTGTTGTCCAATGTTCTGAATTCCAGAATTAGCTGTATTTGTATAGCTGGGATCTCATGTAAAATGTACTGTAAGTTCAGTTGTGACTTTCTTCCAGTGAAATAGTGAGGCGGGAGTCACTGGCACAGAACGGTGTGTTCACATATCAGTAACAATCTGGTTTGATCTGCCAATAGGAGAAGATTGTGAGCTTTTTTTTGTTGATGCTGTTGTTTTCACACATGGTCAGCTCTCAAGCATCCTTGGGGATTAAGTATACCATCAACATACAGACAGTTGAGCTGATCTCTGTGGGGAGTCAGCCAGGGCTGCTTGCTCAGACTCCGTGCTCTGAGAATGTGGTTTTACCCCTGCTAGGGCAGATCAAGTCTGAGCCTGTGTGAGCATCTCCCTCTGCCTCCTTCCTGTTACTAGTGAAGCCAGCTTATGTACAGCATAACCAGAACCAGAGCAAGTTTAATTAGCCTGACTGAACCCAGCCTGACTCTTGCACAGCCACTTGGCTGTTCACCACCTCTGCAGCAGGAAGAAGCCTGTCTTTAAGCTCCTTGTTTACGTATGAAAATGTCAAGTGTATTTCAGGGGTTTGTTAGGTGATGAAAATAAGCCAGTGGTGAAACTCTGAAGAGGATATTTATAATTAAACTCCTCAGGAACCTCCAAGAAATGGAACACAAACTGACATCACAAGAAAGATTAACTCCGTATAGGCAAGATACCCTTTTTAGAGCATCATATTCTATTTTTAGCTTAACCCAGTCCATGTGCAGTCGTTGCGCTGATCCCAAATAGGTTCGCCGCCTTTGTGATGGATGGTGATTGTGTATCCAGTCTTTGTCCCTGTTCTCTGCAGACAATCTCTTGCACATTACAGAAGAGGATTTATTAACTGTGGAGGGTCATGTGGCTAAAGTAATATCATTGCCTAAAAGCCTGCTGTAGTAGATGAATATCAGATGGAGATAAATGAGGCTTGGAGGATTTCTAGCTGTAATACTCCAAGGACCAGAATTGGCCTTCTTAAACTTCACTATGGTCATGATTTTAACATTTCGTCTTGGGCAGAAACTCTGGGATCTATAGTTAGATCTATTATGCAAATAGTATCTACAGGAGACTAGGTAGAATTGAGGAAGGTGGTTCCATATCCTCAGCAGTTCATAATTTTTGCTCATCCTCTGACAATGGTTTATTTGTAAATACTTGAGAGGAAGTGCTTGCACAACGGTGGTGATATGAACCATAAAAACACATTCCCAGCTGTAAGTATTGCTTATGCTAGAAATAGCATGTTTTAATACTGCATAAAATTGAATGCAAGCACTTCAAAACAGTTTGTCACCACGAGTCCTCATGCTGAATTTGCAGGCTCTTGTGTACCTGTCACATTCAATTAAGAAAACTAGCAGGCTTGCTTCATCTGCTGATAGTTTTTCATAACCCCTCTTCATCCAGTGACATCTGGTTCTGGAAATGTGTTTATTAAAACCTTGATCTTTATTATCACTTCACTAGTGCACTTGTTTATTCAGTTCCCTCACTGGAAATTTGGTGTCTTCCATTACCAGCCTTCTTAGCAGAAGTAAATGCTCAATATTAAGGTGCACTGCATTGTACAGTAAGTTTTTGATAACTCTTTTTCTGAAACAGAAAAGGAAAATATCCCCCCCCAAAAACAGAATAGTTTTCAGCCTGTGGGAGGGATGCTGGTGGTGTTTTTATGTCCCACAAAAACTTGAGCTAAGGTGGGAAGATAAACCTTCCTCTAAATGCAACCAAAGCTTTCAAGAATGAAAGCGTGACATAACCACCCCTTTTCTGCTCTGTGCCAATACTCCTCCAAAACCCTAAGGCAAGCTCATTAGGTTTAAAAGTACTTTATTGTTTATCTCTGTGTTAACCTCCACTAGAATTTCAAACAAAATGTTGTCTTTCACTCAAACCCAAGGTGGTTGCAGCAGAACTTTTCTGCAACAAGACACAGAGAGAGTTTCAAAACATGTTTCAGAAGGTTACCAACAGTTTTGTGTTGAAACCAACCTTCAGTGAGCATTTTTGTTTTTGCCAAATCAGTGGTTTTAAAAAAGAAGAGTCATCAAGAAAAACTGCAGCCAGCTTCCTTACTTTTTGGCTAATGTTCTTTTGAAACCTTGAAGGATTTTTGTCATGGGGCTGACTGAAGTATGACCACTTTGGAAGTCAGTAGCTTCATCAAAGCCAAGATTTTATCCCACATTTCCATGATTCTCTGACCTGACCTCCTGCTGGGAAACACTTTCTCTTGCCAGTGGTTCTGTTGAAATCACATCCTGTCCTCGTGGATGCGGCTGTTTGCCCAAGTGCCATTCAGCATGGATAAGGGCCGTGGGATTGAACTGAAGAAAAGGGGGGAAAAAAGAAATTCTTCCCTTCTGCCACAGTGGCCTTGTGAAGGGTGGGGGGGAGGCCTCTTCTCATTCTGTAACCGTTGGACCAAAGAAGTTGTCCAGGCTCCTGAGGTGCCAGAAAAGTCTTGTGCTTGATACTGGGAAGACTTGACTTCTGGATCTGCCTCTATTTTATCAGGGCTGTGTCTGTTCTGCAGCCTTGCTGGTGTCAGTGGCTTTGTCCTGTCATGTTCTACAGAAACATTTCCCAGCTTGTCTGACACTGCTGCTTTCCTGGAAGGCAGATTCTCCCCTTCCTTCACCCAGAGTGCAGCAGCAAAGAAGCAGTCTCTTTGCTTCTGTTGGCAGTTTTGAGTGGAATTACTCTGCAGGGTACCTGTTTAATAAATAAATTTATAATAACACTAATGAAGACTTTTCAGTCATGTGGTTGTGACATAGGGTCTTGAGGGAAGACACAAGAGAACTTTGTAAGACTAAAACCATTACTTGCCCTTTAAACCTAAACATCAACAAATGTTGTAGGGGATGGGAACTGATGTGATTTATATAATCAGATATCACACTTGGCATGACTAGGGGAAAAAACTCTTCTCCAGCTGGCTGTGGGCTTTGGAAAAGATGCATCATAATTTATCACGAGAAAGATTTGTGTAATTTTCTTGCAGATCAAAACACTTCCCTCTCCCCACACGTTTTCTTTTGAGTGGCAAGGAGGGAAAATGTTCTTAACCAGCTCATTCTGCAGAAAAGGCAAATTAGGATTTTTTTGAAAGCTTAATGCTTATTGCTTAACTGTTATTTTTCTCTCCTGGGCAGTCTGGCATTGTTCAGATATCTTGTGACATGTCTCAAATTGAACATTTGAAATGCACTTTGAGGTGGGGCAGAATGATAGAGATATATCTTTTTTTTTTTTTCTCTATACTGTTTCCTCTTAAATGTAAAATTGTAAGAAAAAGGGGAAATATTGAAGAAATTTCCTTTGGTCAAGTGGAAGAAAGCAGCTTATCTTGTTGGAGTGTGTGTTTATTTTTTGCCACTGCTTTTTTCAAACTGTTTGCAAATGAACCAGCTTCTGTGTGTTACAAGAACACTGTGTTCCCCCAGCAGCTACTGGGCACAGGTTGATGTTTCATGCATCAATTCTAAAACTGTTCCCAAGCTCCCAGCCTCCTGGGCTTGTTTTTAAGTGTTCCACAGTCTCACAAAACAGCATGTCTCATTCAGGTAAGTATTGGGATGACTTTTATTGCTGTTTATAGTTGATGTGGGGCAATTTATTGCAGTAGATCAAGACATGATGTGATGACAGCTCAAGTCTGTGTGTGTTCTGATTTATCTGTACTCTTTATGAAAGCTGACCCATCAGCTGGTGGTCTGGTGATACTGGTTTTAGTTATCGTTGGAAATGGCCTCAGTCCTGCGTGTCTGAAGCATTTCCTTCTTGTGTCATGTTACTTGGGAGCTCAGGGAGCTGACCGGGGCATGCAAGCAGGAACTCCTATTGGGAAGAGAGGTGGAAGTGGCAGGGAGGAACCTGGGAGCTCCTGCTCTGGGATTGTGTCTCCTGGTTGTGTGACATTCAGAATTTATCAGCATTCTGGGCACATCCGTCTGAAAGATGTTCTGGTTAATATTGTACAAGTGTTCCACATAACAATGGGACTGGTTTCTATAATCGTGGCTGTTTAAACTACTCTGGGGATTTTAAGGTGCAATTGGTGGTCACATGGTATCATTTTATCAGGAGGTTGGTGCCTACAGGCTTGTGTAGGCCCCTCTAATGAGTCTAAAGTTTCTCTTATTCCTGTGCTTATACTGCAACAAGTAAAAAGCAAATCTCTTCCTGCCCTGCGTAATGGTGTTCCACCTGCAGCTTGAGATGCAGTGTACTCACTGAGGTGATGAAAGTGCTGTTAGAGCTGAACTGGAGAATTCTTCATTTATTTTGCTAACTCTGGTTTTGCTTTCTTTTTCCTTTTAGTGTACAATTCCGCTGAGCAACTCTTTCACCTCAATTTCAGAGGACTGTCATTTTCTTTTCAGTTAGACTCCTGGACTGAAACTCCAAAGTACGAGGTCAGCAATGTTAGTTAATGGATAGTCTCCTATTTTTTTTTAATCTTTTTTTTGCCTCTATGGTGCTTGCAAAATACCACCTACAGCGTGTCTTGCCTGCAAGCAAAAGAAACCGGTAATTTGGAAGGAATTTAAGTCCACAGTTGTGCTCTTATTCATGCTATGTAATCATTTCAAAGTTAAAAAGTTTCTTCCTTTCAGCAGAAAGCATATGCTTAGAGGTTTTGCTTGCATCATGAACTGGGAGTAGCAATTCTGTTGCTGAAAGGAGTTCTCTAAAAATACGAGCGCTGTCTATGCAGATACATAAATATTAAGCAATCTACTGTGAGGCTGTTCTTTTATCAGATAGTTCTGAATCTCATCAAAGGGATTATGCAACCAAACTGGGGTAGAGTTCATAAAATACATTTTCATCTTAAGTGTCCTTTAATCTGAGTGCTTTTAGAAAGCCAAATGAATGAGCTTTATTTGTAATGCCTGTTTGCATGTTCTCCACGTGTTGGGTAACTTAATGAATAATTGAATGTATTGCTGCGTTCCCTGGGATCTTTGGAAATCACTCTGGAAGCAAGATCAGGTCTTCTGTGATTTCCACCTATCCTAACAAAAACACATGTACAAGTTGTATTGTGTGAGGGTTGAAATGCTCTCAGTTGTATTATCCAGACTTACCAGTTAAAAGAAAGTATGCTATGTGATATTAAAATACAAAGGAGCATGTCAAGAGCCAAGACAAAGTGGGAGAAATGAACCAACGTGATGATCTGGTTTTATGTTGCTAGTTGTGTTTTGACATGTGAAGGAATGAGGGCTATGGAGGGAAGTTGTTGTTTAGCAGTAAGGAAAGAACGTTGGGCTTCAGAAATAGTGGAAGGCAAACAGAAACCTACTAGGTCAAACAGAAAGAATGGCCCAACAAAGAGGAGTTGCTTTTCATGGCAGAGTTGCCAGGACGTTTATGGATAAAATGGCTGAGCTGCTGAGGAAGTCAGTGGTTATAGCAAAGATTTGGAAAGATTGTAGAATCACAGAATATCTTCAGTTGGAAGGGGTCCTTAAGGATTATTGAGTCCAACTCCCTGCTCCTTGCCAAACTGTCTAAAACCTGTGAGAACAAACCTGTTAGAATCCATTTTAGCCATTGTATCTTGGTCTTTGGTTTGGTACGTGGCTCAGTTAACTAAGAAAAGTCAGGATAGTTACAGAATTCTTGGTGCTAATATGCTTTGAGAGGGACATAGTATGGTCCCGGGGGATGATATGGTTCTTCACAGCTGCCATAACAATGGAGAGAATAATTTTGTGTTCTCAAAGTCTTTCATCTATCTGCTCAAATGAGGTTAGTAAGATGTTATTTGTGCAGAGTGAAAGGCAAAAATTCTCCCCAGGATTATAGATGGGTATAAAAAAAAAAAGAAAAAAAGGCTGAAACTTGTTGTTTTGTTTTATAGCTGGTACCAAACTGCAGGTGAGGAGAACATGAAAACTTAGTCACGCTGTTTCCATTAAAAAATGAGGCATTTATGGCCCAGGCATTTCATGGCTCTGGAGGGGATTTCTCTGTTGCTAAAGCCTAAGTATGTTTAAAAGCAATCTAAAGTCCGACTGCTTTAGAAAGCAGTGTTTTGAGGTGTTTATGTTCTGGGCAAATTCAGAAAGGGGAATTGAAATCAAGGCATCTCTGGATTTGTTGAGTAGAGGAGATTCCCTTCTAAATACCTACTGCAATGAAAGTCATTGCTCTGTGTTAATTTTAATTATTTTTTTTTTTCCTCAGAATAACTTTTTGTGTTTACCTTCATGTGATGTCCTGTTAAAAGCAGAACAGGATAAGAGTTTGCATTTTGTGCACCTTGGGTTTGTTGACTGCTTGTGATGAAGTTCGTTTCTTTTCTGTCTAGCTTATTATGTCAGCAGTCTTGAAACAGGCCCTGTCATCTTCAGCGTTGAAAGAAATAGGCTCTTGCCACACTAGAAGAATGAATCTGACTTCCTTAGCAGGCTTTCTACCTGATAACACTCCAAATCCTATCAAAACATGTCTAAGAATGTGGTGATAAGGAGAGAGGAAAAAATAAATCTAATGGAGTCTTTCTTCATCAGCTAAAGGCATTTTACAAACCAGCAAAAATGTTAAAATGTTGAAATGAATGCAGTAGGAGAGAAAAAAATTTCTACCTTTAAGATAGCTGATTTCTTAACGCTTAAATCCAGCACAAATAACAGCACAAATACTTTTTTATTGTTAGTTGCCAAGGGTCAAATCAAGACAACTGGAGTGCTCAGTCCACACTGTGGGTAATTGTCAGACTAGTGCCACCTTTTGGTGGATAAACGTAGTGAACACTTCTCCACAGCTTGGGAGTCCAGGAGCAGTGTAATGTCAAACACCATCTAGAAGCAGGCTTTGTTGTTGTTTTTCCCCCTTGTTTTTGGCTACAGACTTACCTGAATTAGAATATATACTGTATTCTGATGTCATTTGTAACTTTGACCCGAAGCTTCTACTGTGTCAGGTAACGAGAATGACTTTGTGTACCCACAGCCTAACTTTGCCCATGGTCTAGCCTCTCTGCAAATCCCCCACGGTGCGACTGTGAAACGTATGTACATCTACAATGGAAACAGTCTGCAGGATACCAAGTATGTATTAAATGATAATAATAATAATATTTAAAATAATTGAATAAAGGAGGAAATCATAGAATAGAATCACAGAATGGTTTGGATTAGAAGGGACCTTAAAGGTCATCCAATTTCTAATCCCCCTGCAATGGGCAGGGACACCTCCCACTAGAGCAGGTTGCTCAAAGCCTCTTCTGGCCTTGGACACTTCCAGGGATGGAGCATCCACAGCCTCTCTGGGCAACCTGCTCCAGTGCCTCACCACCCTGTGGTATTCTGGGGAATTCACCCAGAGGTATTCCAAGGAAACTAATCCTCATGCCTTAATACTCAGGGAATGGTTATATTTTAATATGGTTAATGTTTTCTGTAATACTGCATTCTTGCTTCTTTAAAGCACTTAATTTATTGTACATCATCTTATGTCTTTTTCTTACTAAAAACATCATCCTGGGGTTCCTTACTCGAGGAAAAATTGAAAGGACTTCCTTTCAGGTTATATAAGGACACAGTTTTTGCAGAGACAGTTGTGTTTTAATTCCAGGAGAAGATAAATGCATCCTTGGATTACTGCTCAGAAGGGAGGGAACCTTGTTTATGCAGACAGTGTCTCCTCATTAGAAATAAGTGCACTTCAGAAAAATCTTGTTGTCTGTGCCCATCTGTGACACAATGGGCTTTAGTAAAAACACACATTGTCACCTGGGGCTCTGGGGTGGGTGTGTGTGAGCTCAAAGCCTGACTTTTAGCTCAAGTCATTCACATGAGGAGGAATTTGCATCACAGCAGTGAATTTTACAGAGTATATACAAATTACTACATAAAAAAGCAGCCCTTCCATTGAAAATATTTGCTTGGGGCTGTTGTTATTCTCATACATTATTGTAATTGAATTAAAATGAGAACTTTCCCAGTAAAGCAGCACAATTGTTTGATCTGATTTCATGTTCTGGGCTCAGAGAATACCTTCCCAAGAGCTGTGAGCATCACGGGGAGGCTCCTCTGTCACATTTGGGGATTATGCCCTATTTAAAAACTGTCCAAGTTCCATTTTCCTGAGATGACAGGTTCTCACAGGAGCTACCCAAAGCATAGATACAGTCTGTGTAATTCCCAGAGTCTTTGAAAATTGCTGTTTCATTAATAGTAAGGTTCTGCATTTGGGTGCTGCCTCAGCCCTCTTCCTTCTTCCACAGACTTTCAGATACTTGTGTTTAACAGAACTTTTAATCTTCAGTCTGAGTTAAATGCAGCTTTGTCAAAATTAACATGCTCTTTTTCACTGAACTGGTACCAGCTTCTTAATGGAAAATTTGAAGATTAAGAGAATCCTATGCAGATATTTCTGTGATTGGTTTCAGGGCTCCCTTGATGCCTCTCAGCTGTTTCCTTGGCAACGTGTACGCTGAGAACGTTGACGTTCTGCGAGATGGAACCGGACCCTCAGGTTTACGGCTTCGCCTGCTCACTGCAGGTATTAGTGATGCTCAGAGCACTGAACTGGTTGCTTTCCCCAGGAAAAAAGGAGTAAACCTGTGTAAATTAAGGATAGGTTTTGCCATGCTTTCACAGGCAGTTTCAAAGTGTTCTGTGCACCTTATTTGAACTATGGGTAACTAAGGCAAAAAAAACCTCAAACCATGTGAAGGTGAGTCTGCCTGTGGCTGCATTTCCCTGGCCCTGCAGAAGTCACAGGGCCTGTAGCCCTGTCCTCAGTAGTATCAAGTCTTTAGAGACTGTTTGCAGAAGGGGATTTTGTCTCTAGGTCTATGTGTAACATAAACCAGATGCAAGTACATCACTAAAAATACCCAAACCCACGAGAAATCAAGAAACATTACGTACGTGTGTGTTTTCTGAGATTCCAGTGAGTTGTGTGATGCTGATATTTTTGTGATTAATTCTTGAAGGCTTTTAAAAATGCCAGCATGAGACTCTATCAGTGCTGCAGCCTTGGACTGCACTTTTAAGTTCAGTTCTGTTTTCATCTGCTGTAGGAGGCAGAAGTGAAGGTGACGGAAGCTGACGTGCACCTTCTTGTGTGTGCTTTGAGACAAGGGGTGCTTGGAAATTAGGGAAAGACTGTAGAGGAGCCTTGTTCAGTAACCATAATTTGAGACTTGACAATGTTTTTAAGAAAAAAATACTGAGATTATTTTTTTAAACAATTTTCCTTAGTAGGCTCAGATTTTGACCTGTTCTGATTCCTTGGTGCATGTATATTGAGAAAACACTTGGAATACATTTGCAATATACAAAAGATTAAAAGTAGAAAAATGAAGGTGAAGAATTAAAAAATTCTGAATAAAAATGGAGCAGATGTTTTCAAGTTACTTTGCTTCTCTCTTTACAGAGGAAGATAATGGAGAGCTGCCTAGGACAGGGCACATAGATCCTCGTGTACTAGGGAAGGAATTAGCTATAATGTCATGATAATAGAAAGGATTTTGAGAAATTGGACACTTCTAAGGTAGAGTGTTGAGTTTGGTTAAAAATGTATATATGCAGCTTAAAGGAAATGTTGTCAATGAATAAGATAACTATTAAAATGTCACTGATGTGCAGACTGAAACTTGCAGAGATGCAATCTGAGCAAGTGCTCTTCTTGTCTTGCTAAAGTTTGCATAAATTTCTTTGTAGAACATATTATGCACCCATTCTAGCACGAGTTTCCCTGCAGGTTTATTAACTGGAATTAACTCTTCCTTTAAAAAAAAAAATCATGGATGACTCCATAGGATTTTTTTTTGATTTATTTTTACCGACTAACTAGCTGCATAAATAATGCATAGGGAGAAAAGCTCAGTGAGTAGCCAGAGCACATCCTGTATTTAGCAGGAACTGCTGCATATGTGTACGTGCATTCTCGGAAAAGTAAGATGCTGCCTTCCCGAAAGTAAATGAGGTCACAAAGGTCTGCAAGATCTTTCCATTTCTGAGTGTCTGGTAACGTGTCAGCTATTTCTCTATGTAATAGCTGTTCAATAAGATCTGGTTTTCACATCGTTTGGGTAGGAACATCCTTGCTGTTGATATAATAAGCCATGGAAATCTTGAGTGAACAATGTGTGTCCTCTGATACAGTTAATATGGATGAGGAATTGCACTTTACGGGCCCTTCTGAGCTGGAGATACATCTCTAGCTGCTAAATTTTTAAAAATAGAAATAAATCCTGATACTGCTAATAACTAGCTGATGAAATTGAGACAGGCCAGGAAAACAAGTCAGGTTCCTGTGCGAGGCCAGGAGGTGAAGCCAGCATTGCTGAAGCTGGAGCTTAAGACAGACATCTGTGCAACAGCACGTGCATCACTTCAACATAAACTGGTAGGGGTTGGAAGGCACCTCTGGAGATCAAGTCCAACCCCCCTGCCAGAGCAGGACCACCCAGGGCAGGCCACACAGGAACACATGCAGGCAGGTCTTGAAAGTCTCTGGAGAAGGAGACTCCACAACCTCCCTGGGCAGCCTGTTCCAGGCTCTGTCAGTCTCGGTGACTAAGTTTCTCCTCACATTGAGGTGGAACGTCCTGTGTTTCAGCTGCTACCATTACCTCTTGTCCTAGCACAGGGCACCACTGAATGGTTCAAACTCTTGAAAATAAATGGTTAAATTTAGTTTGGCACTGTTGTTTAAAGACAGTAGCTGTTTGGTTTGTGATAAGTAGAGGAATGCTAAGCTTAGGTGTAGGTTTGCTGATGTATCCTCTGAGCAGGAAGGATCAATTCTGAGCTGTTTTCCATTCCTCAGGTTGCGGCCCGGGTGTTTTAGCCGATGCCAAGATGCGGGTATTTGAGCGCTGTGTGTACTTCGGTGATTCGTGCCAGGATGTGCTGAGCACCTTGGGGTCTCCACACAAAGTCTTCTACAAGTCTGAAGATAAGGTGAGGGGATTCGTTCCAGACTTTCTCTGTGCAGTGCTGCCTCAGCTTAATCTCAGGGCCTGCATTTTGCAAGGCCAGTGACGTTAAGTTGCCATGTAGCACAAATGGATACTTCGCTTGCCATATAGCAGACTAGGATGAGCTGTTGCATAATTTGGTTTTTAAAAGGTGGGGGTTTTTTTTAAGCTGAATCAATGCAAATCTGTTTACATTAAAAAATAATAAATTTGAGTAATTTGAACTGGTTTAAAAATTGATAAACATGGGAGCACTCTTGAATCCAAATGAGCCTTAACAAGCCTATGCTGCCTATTTTTTAATTACATCTTTTGCAAAATAACTTCAGCATATACTTTGATGTTTGCCTGATGTTTTTACACAGCAGCATGTGAGTAAATGTTCTACTTCAGATAACTAAAAGAAGAAAAAAGCTGATGTGTCACTGTGCCACTGCAAGCAGCTAATGGTCCTGTCCCAAGGCACAGTATCTTATGTGCTTGAACAAGGACTTCAAAGGGGATGATGGCAATTTGTGTGAACGTAATGATGTTGGTAATGGCATTCAGTTCTGTGAGAGTTTATTAAATGCATCTGAAAAATGTGTTTCTTGCAGATGAAAATCCACTCACCCTCGCCTCACAAGCAGGTCCCGTCGAAGTGCAATGACTACTTCTTCAATTATTTCACACTTGGAGTGGTGAGTGGGAAGCTGCCATAAACAAATACGTGTGAAGTTTTGATTTAGTTCCACAGCAATCTTTGCAGAAGACTAAAGGCTGTGGGAGATAAGAGACTTGCAAACCCCTCGATTGCTGCCTTAGGAATCTCTGGATTTGAAAAACACCACTGAATTCTCTCTGGAATTTGCAAATTCCATCAGTAACATTTTATCATCTCCACCAGTGGATGGAGGGCTCTTTGCTTTCACTTTTGCATTCTCCTAGGCTTTTTCCCCATGCCTGCTGCATAGATACGGTAGTTCTTGTTGCTGAAATCCACGCTGCTGTCCCACAGAACTGAGGTGGATGTGCCATAACACCAGTTACAGTGGAAGTTTGCCGAGCTGTGGGATGTAGTTCAGTCTTCATGTCCCTCCTTACAGCTCTTTTGCTTTAGTCTGCATTCCTGTAAATAATAAGCAAGAAAAACAAGACCTCAGAAAACTTTTCAACATTAGCAAATGAAAATGCAGTTGTGTTGGAGTGCTGGAGGAAATGTGCTTTTATATGAATTTACAAATAGTCTTATTTTCAAATACTGCTCTTCATAGTCCCTTCCAGCTCCAGTGGGACAGATACATCTCACTATATATGGGTACTACTGTAGGTAATCTCAGGTTAGTTTGGGAAAAGCCACCTTCCTCTGTCCAAATTGCTTCTTGTCTGTCTATTTTTCCTTCAACAGGACATTCTCTTTGATGCAAACACTCACAAGGTGAAGAAATTTGTCCTGCATACAAATTATCCTGGTCATTACAACTTCAATATGTGAGTGTAAAGAGATGATTTTAGTATTTTAGGATTTCCTTTTTGGATATTTTGTGTTTGCCTTATAGAATTTCACTATTTTCTCCAAAGTGTCTTTGGTGTACCTGGTAACCTGTGGAGGTTTCAGCCATCCTTATTAGCACTACTTATTGCTGTTTTCTTGTTACTTCTAAATGCCTTTATATTGTCAAGTATGTCTTAAAGCAGTAAATGTGGTCAGGGTAGTTCTTGGTCCAGCTGTAATGTACAAACTCTTGCTAGGGGCAAGCTTTGTATTGGCAAGTGTGTCCACCTACTGGTAGGTAGGCTGCTGGATCTTTCCTGATATTATTGAAGTTAGTGGTCAAAAAAAAAATAAAATATCTCATACTTTTGAACATATCTTCAATACTTTTTAAAGCTAAACTCTTTAGAGGAGGAATATGAGTTAATGAGTAAGTGATCTGATACCCGATTAAAGCAGTTAATGAGAGAGAAATGTATAGTACTGTTTCTAAGCAGAATGTTTCCTCATCCACTCTGTGTAACAGCAGAGTAACTTCTGCTGGAGGACCTTTTGTGTCCTCTAGAAAAATGTGTTAGGACATTCCCAGGCTGCTGCCTCTTTTGATGTAGAAAATAGAAATGAGAACTTTTTCTTAATCTCTTAGCGTTGAGATTCATTTTCATTTTATTACTCGTGAATCATTTCATTAAACTGGTTTTTAAGAGCCCTAAGCGTGTGCTGGGCAGTTTATCTTGGCTTTTCTGTTTTCTAATAGCTTTATGGTTTGCTTTTTCTAGTTACCACCGCTGTGAATTCAAGATTCCACTAGTCATTAAGCGAGGTGAGTAGTTCATCTGTTGCCCTGCTTCAGGGGGCACGTACCACAAAATGCGCAGGGGGGAGATGGTCCCTGATGCATCCTTTGTTATCAGAGAATGTTCACAGTGAAAATCCTTGAGACACAGGAGAAATTTGGGGATTAGGATTCTAATCAAGTGAAAAAGATACTTCAGGACAGGTTAGCAGTTTTCTGATTTTACTTACACTACTTTGTTTACTTGCATCATACAAATAAATATTTTGGTAATGCTGCCCCTCTGGTAAAATCAATTACCTTGTACCTGGAGCCTCAAAAACTGAGGCAGTGTTGATCTGAGCTGGTCTGTCCAATCCACTGCTGAACTGCTTAATGCTGAGCTCACCCTTGAAAGGCTTATTCACGATATTTAATATAAGCTGGTTTAGCTGGGAGTGAGATCAAACATCCGGAATACGTTGGCTCTGTGTGCTGCAGACAAAGTATGTCTGTTGTGTTCACTTGAAAATCTCTACTTGAAAAAAAAATAAAATATATAATCAGTAGTTCTGAGTCTGAAGATACCAAGATGTGCCCAGCTCTGTGCATGCAGGGGATCCCAATAAAGCATGGGGAACCTTCTTTGACTGGAGATCATAGTGAGTCGAGTAGACTCCGTTAATCAATTCACAGGCATACTGGGAAAGCATGTGTGTTGATTATCTTGGGAATGCTGGCTGCTGGCTAGGTTTTGGCCAGGGATGCTTTCTTCATTCTCAGTGGTTTTGACCAAAATCACTTCCCTAGATAAAGTGCAATTCTCTTGGGGCTGCCACAGCAGTTCAAGCATGCAGGCATTTTTAGACATTTTAGCTGATGCTAAATGCTGCCAGCTCCTGAGTCTCAAGCTCTGGGTTTTAGCCAGTTTCCTACCCAGTGCAGTGGAGTGTTTGGGCTTGACGAGTGGCACATCCTGTCACCTCCAGGAGTAGCTGTGCTAGGCATGCTGAGTGAGTCTCTTTTACACTGGTGTTCTTCTGTGCAAGATTACAGCTGAAACATAGATAGCATCAGAACTCGGAACTGGCTGTAAATGGGTTTGTTTAATTGCCTTAAGTGACATTTAATCAATGTTGACAATTCTGGTTGCTGGTAAATTTGTAGATGAGCTGATCTAATGTTTGTAGGTCTCCTGCTGTCTGAACCAGCCTCCCAGAATAAAGGTTTAACAGGAGACTGTTCAAGCCTAAAGGCTTTTCTGTTTTTCTTTCCTAGATAGTGCTGATTCACAGACAGAAACATGTACAACATACAGCAAGGTGAGTCTCTGCAGAACCAAATGTTTTCCTCCTTAAACCTTCAAAATAATCTATGCAGAATTTGCAATATGCTTGGAAGAAATAGTAGCAGCTATATCACATTGCTTTAAAATAAAAATTGAAGGGCAAAAGTTAATGTATGTTTTGTGGTTTAGATGCTTTGTTAAGGGTTGAAGGCATTTGGAAGAGCACACCAAGAAAATGAAATTACTGCATGTGTTGCCTTGTTAGGTAGCAGCAGGTAGAAGCAGAACAGGAAAATATGGGCAAGTGATAGCAGGGCTGGCTGAAGAGTAGCTGCAAGAGATATTTCTAAACAACGTTTTCCCAGAACTTTTCCCCTTAATGTAACTCTTGAAGACAGGTAGTATCTAACCACGGGGACCCAGTACCCTTCCACTCCATCTGGAGGGGGTGAGGAATGGGAAGTTTCTCAGACAGCAGCAGGTTTTATGAAGGTGTCCCTGCCAGTGTGGCACCTCCTGCTGACAGCAGACTCTCTTAAGCCCTTATGGCCTTTACCACCTAAACAAAGGTCCCAACTGGACTGTTGCTCTGTGTGTTTGAGAGCNATAAAAAGTATTTTTTTCCTCTGCCTCATTTTAACACAAAGCCTTTGATATATTTACAGTGGGACAGTATTCAGGATCTTCTGGGGCACCCCGTAGAGAAGCCAGTGGTACTTCACAGGTAAAGGTCTCTCTGTTTTGCTTGACAGGGATTGAGCTCATAAGAGGATGAGTTTAGGCAGACAAAGAGTTATTGCATTAGTTACTTTTAGGCTGCTTTGCTGTTCAAGTTCCAGGCTTTTTGGACACTAACAAGACTTTCTGAAGAAATAGACTGACTTGCAGAATGAAAACGCTTCCAAAATCCCTTGGACTGTAAAATCCAGAGAAGAGCTAAGCTGCATGTAAAGAAGCCTCTCTAGTATAGAAAAAGCCACACCATTTATTACAGTCACACACAATGTGACATTGTACAGCGCAGTGTGTAGTAGAGCTGATAGCAGTCTGTCTAAAGAGGTCTTGCTTTTATAAATGGTCATTCTGCAGTCCCTTTAGGCTCAGTGAAGATTGAGCAGTCCTTCCCTTTGCTGTGTTTCTGTAGGGGTTGAGCTGGGTGTTGGGTTTAATTGGCATTATCACTTTGCAGTCATTCTGTGATATGAATCCATGATATATTTTGGGGCAAGTGGAAGTCATGGGTACTGTGAAAAGATTGCAGCAATTTCAGATATACTAAACAAGGTATTTTCATCAGGCTTTCATATGATTTTTGAACTAGATTTTTTTTTACCTCCTCTAAATCCATGTGCCCTTTACTTCTGTTTTATGCCAATGAGATTGTTCAAGCAGAAGCCATGTAAAGATGAAGAGAAATAATGATTACATAGATGAAAAGTAGAAGAGCTCTGTGTTGTAGAGGGTAGCTCAACCTGAGTTTGCTTTACTGAGCAAATCTCAAATGTCTGAGATGTGCCATCTGAGAAACAGATCAGTTACAAGAAAGCCCAAAAGGTAAATATTTTCTAGGGGGTTTTTTTGTCTGTAATGTAAAATCCCTTGCAGTCAGCAGGAGTCTGCCATTGTCATACTTATCATCCAAAAATATGGGAAATAACATAAGGACAAGTGACAAATTAATTGTGAAAAACACTGTTTTAATAAAATTTGGATTATTCTTTCAGCAATATTTTTTTAACATAAGACCAGGGGATTAATAGACAGCATATAGCAAATACCTATGGAGGAGGCTGAAGCATAAAAGAGATTGCACAACATCCTTTCCCACTCTTCAGAAATAACTTGTAATAAATTACATGGTGCCTCTCTCTTCCTATGTATCNTGGAGGCTGAAGCATAAGAGACTGAGGAGTGGGAAAGGATGTTGTGCAAAAATAACTTGTAATAAATTACACGGTGCCTCTCTCTTCCTATGTATCTGTTTATTTTCAGGGTTCTTCCTGTTTGAGTTAAGCTAAAGAGCTTTCCTGTGGAGGTTTTTAGTAACTTTTTGATGACTTTCTCCCTGAGTATTAATAACAGCTCTGTGACATTAAGCAGAGAGATCCTCTGGCTCACTTGGAGTCTAGCAGTGGTGCATAATTGCACAATGTAGATTTACTTTTTGATGAAAGCCATGATAAAGATGCTGTCATTAACCTTACAATACTGAGTGCTTATTCTTCCTAAGATGTTCCTGATCCTCACACATCAGTTTGGGTTTTTTTCCTCTTTCTGTTCAGGTCGTCATCTCCAAACAACACTAATCCATTTGGATCAACCTTTTGCTTTGGACTGCAACGAATGATCTTTGAGGTTAGACAACAAACTTTTCCATATTTGTTTGAGCAAGGGAAGCTGAGGAGTTTGCTATTATTACAACCAGCTTCTTATTTCCCATTTCAAGAATAGCCAGCACTTGGGAGTGGCTGTATTTTTAGAGATTATTGGCAGAAACAGGCTACTTTGCAATCCCTTCTCTGGGGTGGTATGTTAGCATGTGAAAGCTGGAAGTTGAAGTTTGTCACTTGGAACTTGTACGAGCAGGAGACACATGCACTCGGCTCCGAGTAGCGGTGGAGCACGCTGGTATTTGGATGGCTCAAAGAAATCCAGAGGCAGTGTCTAGGAACTAGCCAAGAGCTGCTTCCTTTCTTTCATTGCTGGCATTTCTTTTTTTTTCAGACAGATCAGTTCCGTATTTTCTGTATTCACTCTTCTGTGTTCCTATTTGGTGTTCAGTCCTTTTAATATCCTTTTTTCTTGCTGTCCTTTTGCAGGTGATGCAGAATAATCACATAGCTTCTGTTACTCTGTATGGCCCGACACGGCCCAGCAGCCAGTTGAGAACATCGGACCTTCCCCAGTGAGCATCCCCTGCAAAGTCAGCTAATCTCAATGCTACAGAATTAGTACAGCGTGCCTTGATTTGCTGCCACTTATAATATGGAAAGCACGTTATGATTTTAGTTTATTTTTTCAATAAGCCTTTCCACCCAGGAGCGGTGTGGAGGGGAAATTCTCTCAACCCTTCATCATGGGGCATGGAACTGTTGATGGAGGAAAGCAGCTTAGGTGCCTGTGCCGTCATTTATTCCTCTCTGTTGCCCTCATCCTATGCAGCACAGACCTGAAGAGACTGTTCCTCCCCTTCTCAGCTGGCAGAAGGGGGAAATGGAAGAGGGGCACGTAATGACTGCAAGAGTTAGAAGCACAAACTTTCTGAGCCTTGGAGCATCTGGAAGCAGGTATTGATTTTAGTCTGTTTGTGTTACTGTATCGATGTGGTGGTCACATTTTCAGAAAACGTGTGTGTGTATATAAATAGATATAAACACCTCGGTATATCTGTGGCTTAAGACATTGTACCAAGTGTGACAAGGATGTATATATGTCCATGATTTCAGGCACCACATCTTTGTGTAACTTTAAACCAAGCACGTAGCATGTGCATAATACTTGGTTGTAACATTTGCACTACATACACTTTAATTACTTGATAAAGGTTTATCTTCACTGAGGAGCATCTGTGTACTGGGTGTGAGTGGGGTGTGATGGTTATTTAATGTACGCTGCGCATAAAGCTTATTTATACAGTGGATCAAATTTATCCACCTTCCTGCACTAATATGTACTTGATATGCTGAAACAATTTTTTTTTTCTGCCATTGGCTGGTTTACTAATTTTGTTTTTCATATGCAGTTTAAAAAAAAAAAGAAAAAAAAAGAAAAAAAAGGCATCTGAAAGAGGTTGTTTCTACAGTTGAATTCTGTTATAGTGGAAAGATTTGATACGATTTTTCATACTACAGAAAAATGTAATGACAAAATAGTGTTGCCTCGTTTGCCTCTATTCCAAAATCCTTTTATTCCTACTCTGGTTCCTCAGAGAAAGAAAAGCTGTATATAATGGTATCTCAGAAAGAAATTCCCGAGCTCTGCCATCACCACGTAAACCTTTTCTGTAACTTTTTGATGTATGACTTTAATTTATGCCAAAGGTTTAGCCAAAGACATCCTTAGTGTAGTTTCACCATTTCTGTACATACCTGCTACCTGCACACCCCACCCCAGCCCACAGGATACGGGCTTCTTTCTAGTTGGGAGATGCTGCTCGCGACGTTTTATCCCAGGAGGATACTTTAGGTTTCTAGTTCTCTTACCGGTCTTATTTGGGGGAAATAGGTGGTCTGTCTTTGAAATATTGAACCCTTTTTAAAAATGGACAAGAGAAATGTATAATTTTATCCCATTTTTAATATTTTGGTGTAGCAACTTGTGATACATAGATGACAATTTTGTGAGTTTTACTATGTGTGTACAGATTTTGTAAATACAACATTTTTGTAATTTTAACTCCATGTACAGTGTAATCCTGTATAGTTTATCAATGAGTGAGAGATAGGAAATCGAATGTTCACCGAAGTTTTGGATCCTGGACCAGTAGCAGGGATAAATGTGGTGCGTGCGTGTGTGCGTGAGACGTTCTTTGCCATTTAGTCTTCCTGTATACTGTGATACTCTTCAACTGTTTTGCTAAAACAAACAAAAAAAAGCCCCGTGGAGAATCTAATGGATAAGGAAAAAGTTACTGTTTACCTTTATCCCCAGGTGTCACTCCTGTTGAATCCCTGTTCAATCTGTGCTGTCTCCTGTGATCATTGCTTGCTAAGAAAATTCTATGCCTCAACCTTCCTTTTGTTTCCTCTCTTAATTTTAATTTCATTTTACATAGCCCTTCTGTAAATTAAATGGAATAATAATGAGCATGTACACTGAAAGAAAAATAAAATGAGACTCTCAGTTACTGTTTTTGTGTTAAATACAGTTGCTGGGTGTTTTTGTAATAAAATTACAGATGGTTTTGCTTTTTTTTGTTATCTATTAGTCCTTTTTATTTTACTGTCTTTCAGATCTGATATTTGAAGTACCTTACCAGTGTTCCTCTTTTACAGCCAATGCAGTATGTTCTCTAAAGGAGCAGTGTAAAAACTGAGATAATTTGCAGTCTGTTTCCTAGCAGATATATGAAAGCATGTTATAAATTTTTACCTTGAAGTGAAGAAGGAAAGTCTTGGTTAATAACACCAGGGCTTCTGTACTGCATTCAGAAATGTGACCATTACACTCCTGTCAGCCTTTGGGCATCATTAAAATCGATCAAGCTTTGAGGAGTTTGACTGTTGTGCATCAGAGTGGAAGAGATGTCTGCAGTGAAAGGCACAGCCGTGAGTGCCTGTGCTGCTTTCTTGTGCCCTAAGGACCTTCAGCAGAAGCTCTTTGGAAGTCTGCACACCCTTAGAGGTGAACGCAGGGCATAAAGAGTGGGGGTGCTGCTCCCCTTGGCATTTCCCCTGCCCTGGCTGCGTAGTGCAGGCTGGAGCACTCGGCTCTCCCTTCACTTCTGGTGTATGAAATGACCTTGCCCAGTGCTTGGCTTGGTGTGCTTGTGGAGAATTTTAGGAGCTCGGAATGGTGATGGTGTGCATGCTTCTGCTTGTTACTAAAATATGACAGCAAGCCTGCTAATTGTTTCAATTAATTCTAATCCTTTTCTAATAAAGACTGCAGGGGGAGATAAATTCTTGACAGGACAGTTTGAGTAATGGCTACACAGATGCTCCCAATATCCTGCTCTCAAGCATATTCAGTTGACATTCTTCAGAAGTGAGGTCAGGACGGCTGCTCTAGCATGCGCCTCGAGATTTAGGACAGGATGTCAGCAGCTAACCAAAGGTATTTAACAGCTTCAGTGACCCCCATCTTCGCTCCTAGTGCTCTGGTGAGTCAGAGCGACTCTAACAGTGGAGATAATGAAATGTGCTCTCTTAACAGCCCAACTACTTCGCTAAGTCAGTCCCTTCATCTTGAAAAGTTCCTCTGTTAGAAACAAAAATGAGGGGCAGCTTTGCATCTTGGTTGCTGCTGGTGGGCTGAGTGCAAAGCCTGTGACGTTTGGGAGAGGCAGAGCTGAAGAAGGGCGTGGGGAGATAATGCAGAGCAGCTCTTTTGGGTTTCCTTGTCGTTCCTCTGTGATTGCAGCTGTTCATAACTCACTTCTCCGAGGGGTTTTGATTTGTTTGCTGCTTTTTGGACTAAGCCAAGCAAGCTATTCCTCTGCTGATATGTTAGGGGAGCTGGTGTGGAGCCTTGAGGACTTACTGGCATGAAAAGTTTAGGACTGAGATGGGGGAGGGGAGGCAGACTTAACAGTAGTTTTGAATTACCAGAATGAAGAGAGGAAGGGATGGGGAAGAGAGGAGATCTTGGGGAGAAGGTGAGGCTATCAGTGTGGCAGGAAGAGGGGCTGGGACAGGGCTGTTCACTGAAGCACAAGCTGTCCCTTGCAGAGGGGTGCTTACGGTGCAATGGGGTGATGGCTCAAGCTCTGCCAGGCGAGCTGGGCAGGGTGCATCCCCTCCCACAGGACCCCAGAGCTTGGACTGGGTCAGATCCCATCTCTGTGGCTGCCCTTGTTAGAGCAGATAGGGTTTGATACAGGTCTTGTGTGTTGGTGACATGTGCTGGACCACCCTTTTGGTTTCATATGATAAAACTGTTTGATGCAATGTGAAGTACAACTGCATTTTAATAAAACACCTTGTGCATATGAACCTATTTTGATGTGTGCCTTTTTCCTTCGTATAGAAACGAACAGTTTGTGTGTGTGCTTAATCTGAATGTTGCAGGGTTTTCCCCAGTGTTTTGCTTGCTGACACTTAACAAGACTGATGGTTGTGCCCTTTTTTCTGGCAGCAAAGCTGATGTTTCTTCCTGTACTCTTTAGGCCTGCAAGCAGTCCCTGGGCTCCTCTGAGTACTACAGGCATTACTATATAGATGAGTGTTGCTGTGTAATACTAGAGCCCTCTCTTCCCCAAAATGCAGTTCCTGTCAAGAAAACCCCGCTTTGTGTTGTCAGGAACCATCACACTTCTCATTCTGAACAGATTTTTTTGTGTGTATATATATATTCATTTTTTTTTTTCCCCAAAATAGTAATGGGGTGGTTGGTGAGAACTGATTCATGTACTCTTGATAATCCAGAACTCCCATTGAACCTGTTTAAACCAAATCTTTCCCCCCAACTCAGCACTGCAGCGAGATGGTGAATCACCGTCAGCAGGGGCTGGCTGGAGGTTTGACTCCGGCTGGCATTCTCCAAAGGGTGTTGCTGCCCACTTCACGTTGACTTTCTACACGTTGTTAGAGCCTGTTAGTCACTTAGCTACTCTGCAAAGCTGAACTTCTGTTAGGTGTTGTGTTTGATGGCTCCAAATCCATATGAGAGTAAAATCTGTGTGTGTGAAGTTGTGTGGCTCTTACGGTAGGAAATGTTCTCTCCAAGCTGTAGCTGTTGCTGGCTTCAGAGTATTGGGCCAAGGACCAAGGTGTCTGATAGGGCAGATTTCACATGGCTGGTTGTAGTTTACAGGTATTTGAGTCCAGAATAATGTCTGGGATGATGTTGCAAGTAGTATTGTTCTATGCTAGCTCTGCAATACGATTGTTCCAGGTCAACTTTTGCCCCATAACCGCCTTTTTGAAGGTGTAACTCTTGAGCATTAAAATAGGATCAAGAGTTATTAAAGTAGGGGACTTTATTTGAGGCCAGGTATAACCAGTTCACAGAGTAAGAACTGCACGTGTGAAGGGATTTGGTTTTGCAGGGGCTGTACCTGTCACTTAGAGGGTTCAGGTGGAACTTAAATACCACAGTCCCTATTTATATTCATTTTAGCTGCAGCTAATAAAGTCAATGTTCAAATGTTTATCTGCCAAACCTTATACCCAAGGAGTTTGTTTGCTTTCTGTGGGGATGTGTGCTTTTTCCAGCAGGCAAAATCATTCCTTTCTGTGATCTGGGAATACTGACTGCCTGGAACAGTGGGAAAAGTAAGCTGGGGTTTGCAGCAGGGTAAGATACTGTTATTTTGCTCTGGAATAGACTGCACTGATTTAACATAAGCTTTTTTGTTGTTGTGTGGGTTGTGTTGGTTTTTTTGTGGGTTTTTTATAGACTCTAATTAATTCCCCTTTTCAATGTTACTAGTCTGGTCATTTTCAAGTACTGCATATTGCAATTTTGGAAGCTGGTTGTTAAGTGCCTTAATGTTTCACACCTACACTACATCTTACACTCAGTGCATAAATTTCATTCCAGGATTAATATCTTTCAGAGACACATTTACTTTAAATGCCAATCCCCAAACCCCAACCCTGTGTGATTATGCAATAAGCAGTCTAATCAACTAATAATCAAAACAGCCTCAGTCACTGTTTTCCCCTTTCACCTCTGCTGGTCTTTCTTAGAAAACCAACCCTCTGAAATCATAAGTTTGCCTGCTTCTCTCTGGGTAGCTCCGCTGCACCCACAGGTACGGAGGACACCAAGATTATCTCCCTTCTGCTTGTACAAGTTTGCCTGCTTCTCTGTGGGTAGCTCCGTTGCACCCACAAGTACAGCGGCCACTGAGATTATCTCCCTTCTGCTTGTATGGCTGTGGTGAGTGTTTGGCTTAACAGCACAGCTTTGTTCCCCCCCCGGACAAGGCAGTTACTGAGGACCTGTGTGATTTTGTTTTCTCCCTGCTCTCAGCGCTGGGATGTCAGTGGCTGATGGGAAAGGGAGGGAGAGACAAGACTCGTGAGCTGGGTTTGGATGAGCATTGGGCTGGTCAGGTCTGGTGGGGGAGCTGTTGGCTGCTCTTGGAGGGACTCAGATGCACTTGTTCTTCGGACTTTCATTTCCCCTCTCATTTCTCAGTGTGGTTTTCTTCCTGATAAGTTTGATTTTAAGGTCTTACTGCTTTTTGACAGATATCAGAGTTTATAGCATCGCTGAGAAAAAGCACTGGGCTAATTTTCAGGACTGCTGAGACCTGCAGTTTGCATGGAAGGTACAACTCAGGGGCTCAGCAGTTCTTCACATTGGGCTTTGGGGAGACTTCTTTTCTCCCCCATCATACACTGGTCTGTCAGCACCCTCTGGTGAATGTCCTCACTAATATCTAGTGAGGCTTCTCTGAGCTGTTTAATTTTACAGTTGGTGTTTGCTTCTGAGAGCCTGCTGTAGAAAGATGAATAATTAAACTACAGACAAGAAGCACAGTATTTTAACACGCAGTTGCTTCAGAGCACTCTCTGGCTTTCTTTTTTATGATGTGTAAGTCAGGAGTGACCTGAATGGATGGGGAATCTTGGCATTCACTGCCAGTTTATGTGTTCAGAGATACATTTGGAGGTGCTGAATGTGAGGTTCAAGCCAGCTCTGCTCATTACAGTGACCACATCTGGCTGCTCATGCACAGTAGAAACAAAATCTGACTGTGTGGGATTCAATAAAAGCGACTGTACTCCGTTAGCTTCAGCAGCTTTTGTCTGTCTCGAGGAAGTCTGCTTGCTTTCCTTGCTACTGCTGGAACCCACTTTGAATACTTTGATGTTTGTTTTTTTTTTCTCACCATGGGTTAGACATGAAAAAGAAATGCCAGGCAAGGCTCTCTAGCAAAACCCTGTCTGGTGCATGGAATTAGCCAGTTCCTAAAAGCTGCTCAGAATGCCTTTCTGAACCAGATGGGTCTGATTTGCTGAGATGCTTCAAAAAGGTTGGGAGAGGGTCCTTCCTGCCAGCTCTCATACACACTGAGGGGTATGGGATTTTCTGAAAAGACCCCCCCCCCTGTCTTTTAGAAAACAGTCTCT
>VWZY01008867.1:37323-49091 GCA_013399075.1 Chloroceryle aenea
CAGGGGTGCAGCGCTGCCCTCCGGCATTTCCCCAGCGCGTTACGCTCACAGATGGGGCCTGTGAACTTCCAGCTTAACAGCAGAAGCAAATGGAAACTTTTAAAACAAGGTCAAACAGGCCATGCAGCAGAAGCTGGAGAACAAAAGCAGATCTATCTTTCATGAATAGATAGTAGACTTATTATTCATCGGATAAAAGAAAGGAGCTGTTCCACAGACTGCGACAACAGAGTAAACAGTTTGCTCTAGGTCTGTTTCTGCCAGTGATCCGGGTATGTGCTGGCCCAGGTGGGTGTTGAACAACAGCTTTGATCTGGGACAAAATGCACTCCTTAATGTTGTGTTGTGGGTAGATTGCAGAGCCGAAGACGTTACAGAGGGAGGAGCCAATCTCTGTATCTCCAAGCTCAGAAGAAAGCTCTTAGTAAGGACTGCTGAACCTGACTAGCTGCCTGTAGGAAACCGTAAGGTAAGCCCTGTTTATTTTTCTGTCATTACCATTAAATTAAGTCCAGCACAAGGAACGATTTACCAAGTTATCAAAAACAATGAATTATGTATTTTTTCCCTGTCGCTGCCGTTGTGAAAAATACCTGTGGTGTTAGTCTGACAATGTGTGCAGAAGCGCGTGACAGACTCACTCCGACAGCCAGAGGCACGTCTGCATGCTGCCTTTAATGGTGATATAAATAATTTCCCAAACTGTAATCTAATCACGGGTAATACATTTCTGTACAAGCTCATAAATACGTAAGTATCAGCAGACAGGGGCCTCACTGCCCTTCTCCTGCCACAAGGCCCTGGCTTTTTTTTTCCACACTGTACAGAGCTCCTTGTGAAGCAAACATGAGGATCTTATATTTCAGGATTGGATCCTGAAAATATCCCAAATCAACAGATGGTCTCTGGATTTCCTTGTAGCTGATCTTCCCTTGGAAATACATCATTGTAAGGCTTAAACTGTTATGATGAGGGTATGATGCAAGACTGTTGTTAATGGTCTACCAGTAGATCTTGCCAGCTTGCTTTCCTCCATGTTGTGCACAGTTAACGTGAGTGCTGAGCCCGGATGACTGTTGGGTGGGAGGAAGGTTATATCCAGATAAGAAACACAGCTGTGCTGCAGGTTCTGCTCAAGGGAAAGCAACTTCCTGGACATCTATGTCTGATAGTAGTTTCCTTTGTGTGTTCCCTCCTAAAGAGTTGTTCTCTGGTGGGAGTTTTGTTGAGGGGTGAAAAATTGCAAAACGATTAGCAAACACAGATCAAAGGTGAAATCAGGCTCTTTTCTCTATGAATTTCATAGCTTTTAAACTCCGATTTAGAGGGATTTATTTCCTCTTTGATGTCTAAAGAAAAAGTGCTCTTTAAATGTAATCTGCTGCTGGGAAAAACAATGTTTTATAGCACTGACTGTTTGGAAAGCTAAGCAATCCAGTGTTCTTGTCTGGTGCTTAAAATAGTTATGAAGTTATAGACTGACTGGAATTTGGAAAGTCCAACAGAAAGATTGCATTGTGTTTTTGCTTCCTTGCAATAAAATTAGAAAGGCTTTTATCCTGAAGCCCTTTTGTTGAAGAGTATTTTCACGTGACACCCATAGCAATATGAAGTCTTGGCTGCTCTTTGCAGTTGACTGTGTGCCTGGCAAGAGCACTGAGGTCTATAGAGACCAGTCCAGCCCATTGACAACTTTTCCTTTGGTTTGAAGAAGCTCCCAAATGTGATGCAAGCAGCAGCTCTGTGTGGTTTTACCCTCACAAGCGAAGGCAAAATGATCTCTTCAGATGTAAAACTTCTGAAGATCTGGATTAGATGGTGAGAGAGATGAGATGCTGTTAGATGACTTGTTGAGTGTCAGTCAGCAAAGCATGGAGAGTCTGAGCTTGTGAAGTGCCAAAAGCTGATCCCCTGAGTCCCAAGTATGTCATTGGAGAAGATACTTAAACTGTTGCTACGAATAATGAAAAATCAAGACTCAAGAGAGATCAACTCAAAGCTCTCATCATTTCTTTAAAGGCTCTTCAGAAGTCTGCCTCTTTTCAGCTGTCTACTTACCTCTCTGCTGCCCATCCAGCCACGTCAACCCCAGCCTCTGGTTTGTTTTCTTGTTGTCCATTGTATCTGCCCCCTTTCTGTAGCTGCTAGTTGTTCTTTTCTCCCCTCCTTTTCCTACAGAAATCCAACCAGGCAGTGGTAGTGTGATTTGAGCATATGTTAAGGTGACTTGATTTACTGTAGTTACTGTGCAGTTTGGTCATTTCTCAGTGAGTCCAAGTCAAGGTAACAAGTTGACAATGATCTCTGGGTTCCTTGGCATCATCTCTTGCCCTCTATCTTCTTTCACACCCCTTGTTCCTAATGATGCTGAAAAATCTCAAGGATTGCATTTTGCAATGTGCTTGTACACATCGGCCCTCTAAGCACTGTGATAATTCTAATAAATAATAATAAATTAAAGATACTATTACGATTATTTGGACTTGTAAATAGAGAAGGACCTCTAAGGTATGTGTGTGCAAATGTGGAATGGTGGCAAATTCCTGCAATAGCTTGTCATCTTCCCTTAATGTTGTAAATTGGAAGTGGAATATTTTAGCACATCTTAACTTGGTTCATTTGTTTGCAATGGTCCCTGGTTCCTTTTCTCAGCTGGTTTGCCAGGTGTTTCTTCTGTGCTCTGCCTGCATTATCTAAGGGGTGATGCCTGTGTTATTTGAGCTTTTTTTTTCCATTGGAAAGGCTTCTTCACTTGCTTCTTCTGAGTACAGGAAAGACGTGGGCTGTGGAGCAGGTTCCACATTAGCCAGATCTCGGCAACTTTCAAGCTATGAACTACCATGAGATCTTTGTAAAAACAGGGGTCAAATGTCTGTAAGTGTGGGGCAGCAGAAGGCTTGACGATGCCAAAGGTCTTGAATCCCTCGTGCAAAATGGGTTTGAGGTTGATTCTCTGTAAGCACATGCCCAAAAAGACATCATCGATGGGGAAGAGTTCAACCTCTCTGCAAGCCCTAGAGAGTTTCTTCATGGTGCGGCTGGACAGCAAAAACCCCCCTCCTCCTGCGTAGGCTGGATAAATGCTCAGCCCATACATGGTCTCTGGGATATAGTATTTGCTTTTTCGGACGCGGATAGGGCGGGCGTTGTAGATGATGTCCCCAACAAACAGGTCCTCCGTGGGGTCGTGTCTCTCAAGGAAGTCAACAATGTTCTCGACGTTGACAAAAACATCGGCGTCACCTTTGAAAATAAATTTCACGTTGTGGCAGAATTCAGCAGCCCAGTTCAGGAAGTGGATCTCCTTCAGGGTCAGATTGAAGAAAGTGTCCAAGAAGTCCCAGAGTAAAATGTCCCGGTATGCCTGACTCTCCTGGTGGATCAGGGTCTCCCATGTTGCCAGCACTGTCCTATTCTTTGGTGTTCCCAGGAGGAACACTCGCTGGATCTGTTCCCCGTTCACCAAACCTTCCCTGCCCCACGTTTTCCGGACAATCTCACGTCTGTCAAAGTCTTCAATTATTGATTTGATAGCAATGAGCAGAAAGGGACCTCCAGGTGTTTTCCTGCATTTCTTGGGCTGGTTAATGAGGAGATTGAAGTTCCTGTTATCCTTGTTTAGAAGATAGCGCTTGAAGTCAAAGGCAGAGTCAGTTGATGTGAGTGGAGTTGTAGTTTGGACCCTGTTCTTGGCCACCTCTGTTCGTCTAACGGCAGGAGTTATTTGGGGTCTGGGAATGGTTGCCTCTGCTGGCATCAGTCTCCAAGCTGCTCTGGGGCCAGAGAATATTTTTGGTTTTACCGAAGGCTTCTTCTGCATTGGCTCCTTGTTTCCTACTGGGACTAAATGTTCCAGCTGGGAGTAAAGTAAAGAGCAAAGCGCTACCAGCAGGAAGAGGGTACAGACTGCATCCCCTTTGAGACGAACTCTCATTGTCTCCGTGGTGTTTCTGGGACTGTCAAAAACTGTGTCTGAGCTGCCTGGCACCAATGTCCATCTGTAAACAAACACACAGAGTCAGCAACGAGGATTCTGCAGCTTTGAAGCGTGCAGACAAGACTTTGAAGCATGCAGACCAGACACTGAAGTGTGCAGGCAAGACTATTTGGAAAACCATTTGAGAAATTAGCAGCAAAGTGCATTTTACTCACACAAACACCAGGGCGTGTCAAGGAACTTGCCAATACACAGACGGGTCGGAACCCTGATGCTGATCCTACTGCCTGGGCTCTGTGACTTGGGTAATTAAGTCACCAATCCATCATCCTGAAAACCACCCCCTAAGCAAAAGGTGAGATCAGCCCTTCACCCACCTCCCTCTCTGACAAACATGTGTTGCCATTTCAGAGATTTCACTGCTTTGGGAAAAACAAGGTGGGAAATGATGAACGCTTCCTTAAATCGGTAGATTTTTTTTTTTCCTTATTGTTTTTTCAGACTTGGTAACTCTTTCTTGCTGTTTTTACCCTTTTTGAGTCAAAACAGGGAGGCCTGGAAGTGGCTGCTGAAGAGCAGACCTTTCAGCAGCAGCATGTTGCTGGTGTTTCCCTGCACATGGGGCCAGCTCTCAGAAACCAACTTTGTGCTTTCCAAATGAATACGTTAGGCATGCTCTTGAATGCACGTAGGGCCTTTTTGCTGCCAGTAATCTTTATAAAATATTAAACCATTATATAAATAACTTCTATTATTAAGTTTAGAAGGGCCATGGGTGTTTTGCCTCTGCCAAATGGCCCTAACTGGTAAGCAAGAGGTGTGCAAATAAATCCCAATATGAAGCAGCAAGGCAGAGCGTGGTGTTAGGAATGTTTTATTCAAGTGTCAGAGATGAAGCTGCTGTTTGAAATAAAAGATTGAACTCCTCACTTACACTTTTCCTGGAGATGCTCTCTCATTCGATCAGTTCTTCAACTGTAAACAACAGAAAAACGGAAGAGTAGTAAGAAGGCAGAGAGCAGCACATAACCACAGCTCAGGGAAAGAGCTGGTCAAGTGTCTACAGCTGTACCAAAGGCAGCTCCTCTCATCACCACTGCTCCCCACAGCAGCTGAAAACAGGGTTGAACCAAGAAGACAGCCAGCATTCTGGCTTGTGTCAGCACTGGTGTGGCCAGCAGGACTAGGGCAGGGATCGTCCCCCTGTGCTTGGTGTTGAGGAGAACACATCTCGAATCTTGGGTTCAGTTTCGGGACCCTCACTCCAGGAAGTATCTTGAGGGGCTGGAGCATGGCCAGAGAAAGGCAACGAAGCTGGTGAGGGGTCTAAGAACAAGTCTGGTGAGGAGCAGCTGAGGGACCTGGGCTTGTTCAGCCTGGAGAAAAGGAGGCCTGGGGAGACCTTACAGGAGATTGGAGCCAGGTGGGCTTGGTTTGTTCTCCCAAGGAACAAGTGACAGGACAGGAGGAAATGACATCGAGTTCCACCAGGGGAGGTTTAGGATCTGTGCCTCCTCGTAAAGCCCTTTGTGTTCCTGAAGGATGCCAAATCCTGCCTCCTTGTCCTGATAACCAGGCTCTTTTCCTCGGGCCACCTGTCTCACTCTTTCTGATCTCTAATGGTGATTGCTGGGATTTTCTCCATTTGCTGGCTTGTTTTACTGAACCTTTCACTCCTCTCCTAGGCCGGCCACATCTTTTAACTGGTGTAACCTGGATATTTAATAGTAGGATTGTAGAATTTTCACTGCTTTCTCATAAATTGGTGTTAAAATGCTTATAATAATCAGAAGCTGTTTTCTGTCTGTGTTCTCTGCCATGTGACTTGGCTCATAACTATTTTCAGCCTTGTGAAACAGGCCCCTCTAATGCATATAGAATGTTAGTTTGCATTTCACAGCTGTCATGTGCAAATTACCCTCAGCAGTCCTGGTAGCAGTGCCCTGCAGCAACCTGCTGTGTTTCAGTTTGGTGCTAAATCATCCTTTATCTGGCAGGATGTGCTTCCCAGCAGGCTTTCCCCTCACGTTGCCTTCAATAATTTTCCAGAAGCTTTGGAGATATTGAAGCGATGGTTCCACTGCACCCTGGATGTGCCACTGAACTGGGCCTGCAAAGGAGAGTGAGTCTGTTGCTCTTCTTCCCATCCTGAGGAAGAATTTTTGCTGAGTGCTATCAAGAGGTCTTTTCCAACCCAATCTAATCTATGATTCTAAGACACCTAAAATAGAGATTCTGTCTCAAAAAGCTCTTAAGAACTAAAATCAAAGTGGTTTTTCTCCTTCTGTTGTGATGGGATGGGCTTTATTGAGGTGCTGCTTGGCTCTGTGAAGTCTCTGACATGAGTGGGAGACGTGGAGCCTCAGTGGGATGGGTCCCAATAGCTTTGGGATGCTTGTGTATCTCCACTTCAGCTCTTCATAAAGTCTCATCTCTTTCCTCACTGTAATGGCATTATTCTTTTTCCCTTTTCCATGCAGAAGTGTGATTTTGTTTCAGCTACCAGGCTCTACAGATGGTAATTAAGGAACTGGATGCAAGTTCTGGCTCTTTCCTGTGTTTAATTTTATCAGCAAGGGTTTGGAATAAAACGTGTGTGTCATGAAACTCATAATTTCCATGACTTACAGATTTATCCTGCCAGCATCTCGGAATCTGGCAATAAGCACCCTTGAAAATGCCAAGAAAAACCCTGAATTGTTACAAGCCTGGGCTGTTAGCCTGGATTTTACTCTGTGTTTTCATTTATTGAAAGAGAAGAAATCAGAAATAGCAATTTTGATGCTGAAATAAAACAGCTCAGTGCAGAATATAGACCTTTAGTTTCAGAAGAAGTTGCCAGCCCTTGAAGTGAGTCTTTGGTCAGATCATATGGATTTCCCAATCTTTTGATAGATATTTCCTCCTTTTGAAGGAAAGAGCATTGACTGTTACACAGGTATGAGCTCTATCTAGGGATGTCAGTGTGGGAAAAGCTGTCCTGTTCCTACATTTGGAGGGATTGATGATTCTGGCAGGATCTCTGCTGTGTCCTAGAGCCAAGAAGATGATTCATCCACCTCCATGCCAGGAGGAGAAACAAAAAATTACAGGGCTATAAAAGCAGGCAAAAAAATATTGGATGCCAAACAAGAGATGTGAGCAGAGCAGAGCGTTTCTCAGCATCCAAGGAGGACACACGTCTGCTCCATACCCCACAGTGGGGGATCTCCATCCAACCAGTAAAACAGAGCTGGGGTTAAGAAGCTGCTGCATCATTCGGTGCCTCGGGGAATGAGGTTCAACTGCCAGGGCGGTCTCCCGTGTCCTCTGAGCTTGGAGAAAAGGGCGGTTGTCCCTTTTTGTGTGAGCTACACAGAGATCCTACGGTAGGGATCTTGAGTCGAGCTTGAGCAGGTCTGAACAAGACTGTTCAGTTTGCCCCACCACTGGGACAGGGAGGGTCCTGGGAAAGTCACCGAGTGTTGTGTGCTGAACTGTGAGTACAGGTGACGTTAGAGGGCTGAACTGGGCTGTAAGAAGAGCCTGAGGGGTGCTGTATCCATGAAGTGGAAACACAGGGAGCCCATACATGGGGAACGTGCTGGAAGGACCGAGGAGTTCACAGCCTGCACAGCTGGAGAAGCAACAAAATGCTCGAAAGCTGGAAGTGGTCAGAGCTGGGCACGGCACCCTGGAGAGCATCCAAGCAGGGAATCTGACCTGCTCTGTTGCACGCTCAGGCAGAGGGCCCAGTCCTCTGCCTGGATTTCATTTATTTGAGGACTCTGAAATAGGGCCAAGGAGTGCTGCAATAAAAGCAGTTAAATGATGATTTTAAAAAATATTTATTTTTAAAAGTTGCTAGTCCTTCATTCCCAGTTCAGTGATGTGAAGCCTTGATGAGCTCATCCTGGAAAGCCTCCTTTTGCAGCAGCCGTCACATCTCTATCACTTGGCTTTTGTCCTCACATGGGCCCAGGTGGGGAAAGCCTCTGGATCCTGTCCCCAGATTCAATCAAGAAGCCTTGGAGAGTGGTTATTCAACCCACCCAGCCTCAGGACAAGCAGCTGCAATAGTGAAGCAACGTGCTCTGCTGAATACTCATCTCAACCTGGCTCAGGGGAGCATCCATCCCCACCAAGCAAGACTGTGTTGTTCCCAGATCAACTTGCTGCCCTGTTGTGTGGGAAGTGTTTCCAGCTCCCTCCCAACTGCCCTCCTTGCTCCTGAAGCTGGAGCTGCCACTGGTAGGTTTGGGTTGGGCAGTGGCGGGGCTGCTCTGTGTGAGCCATGCAGTATGAGGGGCTGTGGTTGCTGATCATAGAATCATAGAATGTTTGGGGTTGGAAGGAACTTTAAAGGTCATCTAGATATCTTATCTGTTTCTCTGCAAAATGAGCTAAAGAAAGTGCTGGGAATCCACCGCTTTTGTCAGTGGTGCCCAGTGACAGGACAAGGGCAATGGGCACAAACTGGAACCTCTGAGGTTCCATCTGAACAGGAGGAAAAACTTCCTTGCTGTGAGGGTGTTAGAACCTGGCCCAGTCTGCCCAGAGAGGTTGTGGAGTCTCCTTCTCTGGAGAGATTCCAAACCTGCCTGGACAGTGGGATCCTGGGCCCCCTGCTCTGGGTGACCCTGCTGGAGCAGGGGGGTTGGATCAGATGATCTCCAGAGGTCCCTTCCAATCTCCACCATGATGGGATTCTATGCCTATCCTGCAGCTGGGACTGTGTAAAACAGCTGTGTGCAGATGAGCTTTATCACACCAGACCAGGATGCTGGTGGGCTGAAACTCTGTTTTGTATGAGGATCACTTGTTTTGGTCTCTTCAAGACACATCAGGCTGCTGCCCTTCTCTTACCCCTGCACACAAACCTGATCTGAAGTGCTAAGGCAAAGGTTTCAATCACTCAGCTGAGTTATGTGGGTATGGGTCTTGTGTGGGAAAGAACTCATCTCCATTTTGCTTTGCTTGGGTGTCTGGGCTCTCCAGGGCACCCACGGGGTAATGTGTCAGCTCCCAGTGCTGGGTTTGTTCCGCTCCATGTGCAAAAACATGCATGAAACAATGGGGTTTAATGGTGCTTTTGGCGTGTTTAAAGTAGCTCTGTGTGTTGGAGTAGGGGAAGACAACCTCTTTCTTATTGCTATGTTTGGATGTCACATAATGAGTTTTATTCCTGCATGGTTTCTTTTTTAGTTTGTGTTGGTTTTTGATGGGTTTTGGTTTGTTTCCCCCCCGCCCCCTTCCAGGCAGTTTCAAAAACCTCATCAAAGCTGATGCTCCAAGTGGCTTTGGTGCAGGACACATTCTCTCTGTATTGCATGCTGTTTGTGAAGAGGTTTTCAGTTGGAGCTATAGGACTACAAAGAAATCGACATGTATTTGACTATCTTGACCAGAGGTAAAGGACAAGATTAAAATATGAGCGACTTCCTTCGACATGTTGGCTAGCACAGAGCACTAGAAAAATGGCTAAGCTGCCTTACCAGAAAAGAGCCCATCTCATTCAGCTGCTTAGAAGTTTTGCAGTCTATAAACAAAGTGAGAACAGGCTGTAGGATTTAATTAGCTGAATGGCTTGAGAGCTTTCCCAGGAGTTGGGATTGTGAGCTGGAGCCAAATAAGTGTGGTGCAGAGGGGCAGAGGCTGGCAGTGCTCAGCTTCATACCACAAGGCTGCTTGGATGCTGCTGGACGGTGTCACCATCCCAGCAGTGCTCCATGGCACTGGCACAGTGTCACTGCTGCTGTTACTTGTGTTCCAGCACCTGGAAGCAAAAGCTCCGTGGGTTGAAACACCGTGCAAGCAGGTAACAAAAATACAATCCCCGCTCCAAAGGCCGTTTCCAACTTTCCTGTCTGAGCTGTGTTTCATGCCGGTTCTAACAAATGGATGAATCCACAGTGTTACAGGACAGGGTGTCTTACTTAACACTGCTTGCCCCAGTCCTCAAAAATGTGGTTTCATCAGCTTCCCAGCTGGTCCCATTTTATCAGTCTCCTGTTGGCCCTGCCAGCCTCATCCTCGCAATGCCAGTCACGTGGTAGACGACGACTTGCAGATAGCTGCTGCAGTTGCCTTGTTTTAGCTTTCACCCCAGCTAGTGAAGCTTTTGTGAACTAAATGCAGAGAAACCGCAGTGCTGCTGTGTGAAGGCTGGAGATGGACACAAAGATGTCTGCTCTCACGTACAGGGGTCCCAGAAAGGAACTTGCGCCATCCCCAGCAGGGAATTGCGTGGTGCCACGGCAGAAGGCAGCAGTGACTGTGCTTGAGAGACCTGATGACCCTGGGCCGTGCTGGATGCCTGCACGACCGTCCCCACGACCTCTGGGAAACACCAGCTGCCTGCACCNCATCAGTTACGGGGCTCGAGAGACCTGATGACCCTGGGCAGTGCTGGCTGCCTGCACGACCGTCCCCACGACCTCTGGGAAACACCAGCTGCCTGCACCGCTCCTCCCATTGCCCTGCTGACCTGGTAAGTCACTGGTGTACACGTGGCATGGTTTGGGGTCTGCAGCTCTGCCGCTCTTAAGCAGTGCGGGATGTTTCCCCAGCCGTTTCAGGGGAGGACGTGCCATCAGGCCTGTACAGGACTGCTCTGCTGCCAGGCACGTCATGGTGGGCCCCAGCAAGCAGGAAAAACTAACAGGGAAAACTCCAGTTCCTCCTAAAAGCAGCACCATGTTTCTAATGTGTGTGTTCAGCTGCCTGCAAGGTAGGAGAAGGCAACACGCAATTACCCTCTGCAGGTTTAGCAGCCTTGAGAGGTACTTTCCTAAATCCAGACATTGTCTTGTGTGTAGGCAGTCTGATTTTCAGAATTGTGGTGAGCTCAGCTGATACCCTGAGTGTTTCAGGGAGACAGGCCCCTCTTAGAGCAGCCGAGCACGGGGCAAGGAATCTGCCCCCTTGCAAACATTCTCCTCCTGGGGCCAGGGGAAATGAAAAAAACCATTGCAGGCTGGTGAAGGGGTAAGAAAAAGCCCAACTAAAACCACTGTCCTCCTTTCTCAGCCCTCCAAAGGCTGCAGCACTCGCTGCCTCTTCACCTCCCACACCCTCCTCTGATCCAAGTTGTGTGATGTGCCCCAAACCCAGCAATTCCAGCGCGTTAGCAGGGACGTGCTCTTACACCCGGACACGAACCGGAGAGGGAGGACGTGCTCACTTGCCCTACTGACTTCAAAATGATAGGCAAGACAAGTTTACCAGAATCTGCCCAAAAGCTGTTAGAAACTGGGATCAGTAACAGCCCATTTCACTGCGACTGATGTTTTTTCTTTCTCTCTTTGCCACTCTAGAGAGCTTGAAAATTCCTGTGTTTTGCTCCAAGTGTACAATAGTGTAACACAAGGAGGACACTCACCTCCTTTTACTGCCCAGGAACGGCTTGTAAATGTAACATGTCACCACTTGGAACATGTTTATGGCTGGGAGGAAGCCCTCTCTCTGAAGGCATTGTCTAAAGAAGCCTCAAACATTTTTTCTTCTGCAAAACACCTAAAGAAAGTTCTTTGGGAAGTAAAGAGCAAAGCAGACGTAGCAGGGCTGGAGGCTGCGTGTTCAGTGCCTGTAGCCGACCCTGCCGCATATTAACCATGGCAATTCGGGTTGCTGCACGTAACGCACTGGAGGAGCAACGAGGCAGAAAGCAAAGCCACGGGCTGGAGGAGGAAAGCGGTGCGGACAGGCTCCACTTTGCGCTGCTTGCCCCGTAACTCTCCCCAGCCCACCCTGAGCAAACATACATAATAGATACTTACGTCCCGTTTGATCGCGCTGATCCTGCGTCCCCTCGGTAATGGCTCGGCCGCGGGCTGCCAAGGAGGCACATCTG
>VWZY01008867.1:52045-65474 GCA_013399075.1 Chloroceryle aenea
TTTCAAAACCCACCTGGATGCATTCCTGTGCAACATTCCCTGGGTGATCCTGCTTTGGCAGGTGAGTTGGACTCGATGATCTCTAGAGGTCCCTTCCAATCCCTACCATGATTCTGTGATTTAATGCCCAAGCTCCTTGGCCCTCCACCTACAGGGCAGGCAGCTCCCTGGATAGCAAGGCACTTTGGGATTACAGTGATGCAGTGGCCTCACAAGAGTTCCAGATATGTAATTGCACTGAAAGACACATGGGGAGCTCTGCCAGGTGCCAGGTTTGGGACAAACCTCCCCTTCTGGCCATGTTTGCTAAAAAAAGGCTCATCAAAGCATCATTAAAGCAGTAACTGGCAACTGAACAAACATGGTGGCTTAGCTTGGTCTTGACTTGAAATCAGAGCTGTTAACTTGCAAGTGGAGCACCAGCCTCAGTGTGTCAGTAGAAATGTGTGACTTTGGGCAGGACCCTATTGTGCACCCAGACACTTGGCTGGATGCTCTGCAGATTGCTGGTGAGAGGCAGAACTTCAGTGAACCCCTTTCTTACTACTGCAAGTAAGTGTTTAATGAAATGCTCTGAGGCACTTTTCACCAAAAGTATATATTTATTTACAAAAAAAAAAGGAAAAAAAATAGACCAAAGTACTTTTTTCTATAAAATACAATTCCTTGGAGGTTGAATGTCCTAGACCTGAGTACACATGGCATTGCTGTCTGTAGCTGTAGGTGGCTGATCAAGAACTGATGCTGAGTATCAGGGGAACTTGGAATTTCTAATTCCTTCTAGGTCAGCAAGGGATTTTTCCACTGATGACTAAGGGATTTAACCATGTCTCCTATGGATTTCCATTACACACGTATGGCCAAATCCCTTCAGTGGCTTTAAAATTCAATCCAGAGAAGGCAACAAAGTCTAACTTTTTTACTCTAGGCCTTAAATTCCCACCCTGAGGCATCTCTGGACCAAAGACACATGGCCAGACTCTGTCTGCTGTAAAACAGTGTATGATACCAACTCCATGTACCTGCTCCAGTATGTGGATTAGACTGAAGAAACCCTCAGCTCCCACTGTCCTTGGATGAAGGTGTCCAAGACCAGAGCTTCATGGCTATACCAGAACTTGGCAGTTGAACTAAATCAGCAAGTGAAGTGTATTTGAGGCTCCTCATTGCTGTATGTGCTCACTTTTGGTTACAGAGTCTGGGGGCAGCTGTCGGGGTGTGTCTCAGAGGTGGCTCTAAGGTAACTTTTGGAACTGCAGAGAGGAGGTGACATGGTGACCCAGGCAGCGGGATGGCTTCTTGATGCAGGACCAGATTTTGGAATGAATGGCAAAATCAGCAGGTAAAGTAAAACCCTACCATTTCCTCACACTGGGAAAAGACCTTTGGAGCAGTACCTGCACCAAGCACCTATCCCTTCCCTGGAGGCTCAAAGCCTACATCCTTTTCTGACCTTATATTTTCTGTACCTTGTCACTGGTGCAAAGTGTATTCTGTTTTCCGCTTCAGCTTCCCCCAGATTTTGAAACAGACTGAGACTTCCTAGCTATGAAACTCAGCAAACTGTTTTACTTGGAGGCTCTTTTTTCATAAAACTCCATAACCTGTGCTGCTGTGACGACATCACCCCATTTTGCGTTAAAAATGATGCAGTTATCCATCTTTTCAGTGGTGAGGCTGAAACTGAAAATGGAAACCTGGACAGCATTGCTGTCAGCATTTGGTTTTGACTTGGTTTGCTGTGAAAATCTGGAAGAAAATTATTTAAGGTCTAGCTCGTGACTTTTAAGTGCTTCTGATCAATAATGCTGAACCCTTTCCTTATCTTTGAGTCAAATACTGTTTTCAGCTGGCAGACTGTAAGCAGCTGTGGCATGTGAGAACTGAAGCTGCTGGAAGAAAGCACCTTCCCTGTCTGCCATGATGGTGCATCATCATCTTCAGCAGACAAATTAATCTATGGTGTACTTTTAATGAGCATTTAAAAGGGTTAATGTTGGCCTTTCACTGCCTCTGCCCTCCAGGGCAGTTTGGTATTTTCCTTTGTGACAATTTTGTATTAGGGTATAGTCTCAGGTTTACTCCTATCAGATGTCTCATGTCAAAGTGTGTCTGGGGAGCATTTTAACTTTCACTCTTCTCTTTGTTATTATCTGTTTGAATGCTGTAGCTCAGCTATGCCAAAACAAATCATTCAAACGCTCCTTTGGATGAATCTTTCATCCTTCTGGCAGACTGAAAAGAGCCTCCTTCAAATCTCAAACATTGCTAAAACTACACAAACAATCTGTATCAAAAAAAAAAAAGAGGCCTTTTGGAGCCCTTTCTGCAAGCACATTTTGGTCTGGTTTCTGCTGGTTGATTTATTTATTTAGATATGTAACTGATTAGCAGCTTTATTTGCTGAATGTTTGATTCTGAAACATTACCACCACCACCACCCCCAAGAATATTTGGTTTTTTAGGCATACCTCAGTAGACAGAGAAGAGCTGTTACGGGATAAGGCCAAACTCACCAGCAGCAGCACTGCCTCTGGCTTATCTTGCACACTACACATCAGCCAGTTGGTGTAAATAGTGGTGTTTGCACATCTGGCATCCGAGCAGGTGCAGTATGTGTGCAACTAACTGCACAGGCAAGGAAGAAAGTACAGTCACAATCCTCTTCCAACAGCGTGACTGACAGGCAGTCACTGGGGTTGCTTTGTATAGCCCTTGGTCTGGCACGTAGCCCTGAGAGTATCAGCAAGACCCCCCAGCTTCCAGCTCCTGCAGTTCTGCTATGCCAGGTGAAGACACACCTCCAGTTTCTTCAACAAATCTCTGCTAATGTGTTTTCCCCTATGAATGCTTCTTCCTTCTGTCCGTGGTGCAAGTTCCCTTGCCTTTGCACGCTGGTGTACAACCACTCTAGTTGTTTTCTGGGTAAACCAGGTGTAAATTCAGAGTACAGCCTCAGCCAAATGCCAGATCAGTGCTGATGACACCTTGTACTCATGGTCCAATTGATCTATTTCATTCCAAGGCTTCTGTGAGAATTGTCTCTATGTTTGTGCCAAATACTACTAAAACTCCTACTCCTTCAGCAGGAAGGAGTCTGCTTGAGACCAGAATTGAGTTGTTATTGCATCTAATGCTGCTGCTGCTGACTGATCACAAAAAAGGAGATATGGAAATGGCCACTGCTATGGTCCCAAACCATAGCATGTGCTCAAGACAATTTCACCATGGAATATCACTGGGAAACCCTTTTCCTTAGAGTCTCTGCATTGAAGGCACCTGTAAATGCTGTTAAAGATGAAGATATTCCAGGAGAGTTGCCAGGAGCTCCAGCACTTAAGAGCCCTTCTGAGAGGGAATCTGTGAGTAAGAGGAAACACATATGCCAGCTGCTAGCAGAGGAATAAAATGCACAAGATTTGCATTAAGACCAAAAAAAAAAGTGTTTGCTTAGTCCTCTATAATACAGTAAGAGCAGCAGAGAAGTTTTTCAGACTCAAAGTAGATGCTGAATAATAAGCCTTTCTCATTTTGAGCGTTAACAGATGCTGAAAAAGCCAGCAGTTCTCACTGCTGAGTGGCCACCTTATAACTGCATGAAAGTTGTGCACATGAACAGGTCAGAAATATTCATTTCAAATGAGAGAGCAGGCTACATGCAGGGCTTAGTTGTCTAAAAAAATAATTTTTTAAAAATCAAGAGCAAGCCCTCTTGCTGTTAAAGTAATTTTCAAGTTTCTGATTATTGATTATTAAAAATAAAAACCCAACCCTAAAAAAAAAAAACAACCCCCAACAAACCACCAAAATACAACAACAAACATTTGCCAGGTGGGTTGCTGCCAAACAGAGCTCCCCAGTTGGGATCTGGCAGGAAAGCCCAATGCTTTGAGGTTATGGTTCCACAGCAGCCTGAACTAACATCAGCATTGCCGTGTGGGTCCCAAAAGCTAAACTGTCAGAGAGGGAATTGCTTTCTTCTGGGAAGGGCACTGATACTGCTGTAAGGGAAAGGGCATGGAGCAGGAATGAAATGCCATGGAGCCACAGTCTTTGTAGAGATGGTGCCTACATGAAATCCTGCTTCCTTTGAAGCTGAAGGCAAGATGGCAACAGATTCACTCACATCCTGAAAGCATTCGCTACACCTTTAACCCCTCCATTTCCTTTCCACACTGTGTACATACTCCTGGGGATTCAATATCTGCAGAAAAAAAAGCCAGGTTCTCAAGCTTACACTAAGGAACGTGATGTTCAGCTCATCTGAGGCATGTGGACCCCAGCTTTGTTGAAGACCTTCCAGATCTTCAGTGAACTGATGCTCACAACACGCCTCTGAGCGGAAGCCAAGGTAGCAGCACCAGCCCAGGGAGCTCGGATCTGAGCCCCCACTGAATCCAAGGCTGTGTTCCTCCTTACTGGATTACAGCTTTGACTCCAGTGAAGGATTAAGATGGGAGTTGTGGGTTGAGAGGCCATCAGGGTTTGCCTGTCTGAAGGCTGGTCCTGCTCTGAGTGCCCAATATTTGCGTGCACACACTGGCTTTATGTGTGCTGGCAGAGCACCCTCTTCATCTGAAATAACTGCCAAGGCCCACTGGCCCTTCCCACGGGTGGAAAGGGCAAAGCGGGATGGAATTCATGGATAACTAAAAATGCATCAGGAGAAAGCATGAGGAACATGTCAAAGGTAATCAAGCTCTTGTGCTTCACAGGACCCTTGTCATGGCAGACGCTTGTTGCTCTGAGCTTTGTTATGGACAACTGTGCTCTGCTGCAGCCTGTGTCAACCACACCAGAGACAGACGGCTTCTCCCGTTGGAACTGAATGCCCAAGTCAGCCCTGGGCTTTAGGGGCTTTGTCTTTTAAGCCATTTTTACCCTCAAAATCAGGGCAGGTAAATCCAGGCACTGCAGCTGATGCCCAATTGTCATACAGTGACACCACCAGCAGGGAAGAGTTCTGTGCAGACCCCGAGTCCTGAGAGACACAGTGGCAGGAGCTGTCCTCATCAGGCCCCCAGGGCTGGGGGTTAAGAAAAGACTGAAGGCACTGGCAGCCAGCTGTGACTGCTCAGCCCTACGGGCTGGGGTCACAATGGTATTTGATTCTGTGACACACCATAGAGCAGCAGTTCCAGTCTGTGCTCCACAGGCCCTTTGCTGACTGGGAGACTTCCTTCCAGTGCTGTGGTTTGAACTCTCACGGATGCAGGTTCCCTCGGGTGGGAAGGAAAGAGCTAACCACGATGCAGTCAATATATTATTATCCACCATGGTCCAGAAAAAGTTGGAAATTGTTCTCTGAATTTGTGTTAGTCCATATTGCTTGTTCTGTGCCTGAAACTAGTTCTACAGCAGCAATCTTGTGCCTTGTGGAAGATTATGCCTTCAGGTGGTGAGAGGGGGCAAGGATCTGTGCTAGAGCAGGGCATGACGGATGCACTTGCCCAAGGCCTGTTCCGCATTTGAACAATGAAGAAGAAAAATAGTAAAAAATTTAATTTTCCTTAATTTCCCCTCTCTTTGCTTGATGTCATGCCTGCAGGCGTAAGTGTCTTCAATATAAAAAAAAATATATTGCAGCTCTCCAAGTGATGGCCCTGGGCCACAGCCTGAGAAACAGTGGCATTGTCTCCTTCCCAGATAAATCCTCCGAGATGCCCTTCTTGGCTTTTGTCCTCTCCCCCACCCTTCCCCAGGGTTCTCAAGCTGTCTGTCTGCTTTCCTGTGACACTTCAGTCCTGAAGGAAGTCAGGAAGAAAGCAAGAAAGCCTCTCTCAACCAGTTCACGGGAAGGTAACACTGACTTCTGGAAATGGGAGTGAAATAAGGAATAATCAGAGGTCTGTGCTGGCTCCTGTGAGCACAAAACCTCTCCCCTGGGCATTCCCACCTTCATGGAAACCTGTGGTGATTTTCATGACAGTGCATTCCCAGACACTGGCAGCAGTCTTGTTCACTAGCTAAAGCAAGAAAGCCCTTAGCAATGCCATTATCTTTTGGCTCTAGGAGCACTCCTCATTGGAATGGAGGCCCAAGATCTCTTCAGCCAAGCTAACAAGACCATTTTCTTCCAGGGCTGGGATCAGCCGTGCTATTGTGGCCTTCTTCCCTTCTGACTGGATAAATCTGAGAAGCATCTGATAGGCTTGTTCATATAGTCCCTCTCGGTCGTATTCGAGGGCCAGGTTATCAATGACAGGATCACGTAGGGCCCGGCAGGTCTTCTGCAAAGAGCGACCCACTTGCTTCCACTTCTTGGACACCAGCTTGGCAAATTTCTGGTGGTCATCTGGTGTGAGTGTTCTGTTGGCTGAAAGGGACAGAGGGCAGGTAAAACAGAGGTGTCAGTTGATGTGGTGCATCAACCATCCAAGGTTCCCTCAACACGGTATGGAGCAGGGAGTCTGTTCAGATCTGTTCAACATCCACAGCACATTAAACTGGTGTGGAGCTGCTCTGCGTGTCCTACAGTGTTTTAACACCAGGGCAGCACTGAGCGTGTGGAGCAGAGCTGCAAGAGCAGCGAAGTGGAAGGGACTGTCCCACCATGGGCAGGGGGACATGCATGTGGGGCTGTGAGCTCTGACAGCTCCTCCACCCCTTGGAAGCTGGAGTAAACCTTGCTGCTGAACTCAACCAAAGGACATGGAAGAGGAGAAAACTACTCTGCATTCTCCTTTTCAGTATTAAGGAGTTTTAAAATGTGAGGAAGGGACACAGGTTCGAAAGGCTCTGGTTCTGTGCCACCCCAGAAGAGAGGCTGAGGCCTAAGTGAAGCAGTTTGGCAATATCTTAGGACTCCTGTAATTCCTTCCTTATGGGATGCTGGGAAATCACTGCTTTATCTGTGGTAGACCCCAATATGTAATCAAGTTAATTCTCCCTCTTTGAGGTAGAATCTGAGGGCTTTGAGGTGAGAAAGACCAAGGGCTGTCTTGGTCAGTTTGAGCTACTCACCAAACTCTTGTCCCTGAAAGATGAAGGTGACCTGTGGGGAAAGGGCACTGCCTTGAGAAGGACAGGGTAGAGATGCAGGGTTCGGAGGCACGCCATCTTTTACAGCCATACTGTTGTTGTTGATGCTCTGGTGAACAACAAGGCTCTTGAGGCCTTCCTCCAGCTCTGTAATCTCCTCATCCCGCAGGCGGTCAGGCTGTAACGCAAACAGCGTCAGTGACTCGTGCCAGGTTCGCCATCTTACAAAGCTAAAGGTGCAGTTTAAAATGATGGTGTTAAGGAAGGAACAATGAGATAGCTACAGCAGGTGTTGTAGACTGACCAGATGAGACAGTCAAACTGAGTTCTGGCCGTGAAGGTGTGAATTTGAATCTGTAATGTATATGAAGCAGGCAGTCCCCTCCTCCTGGGTTTCTCGCGTGCAGTGGTTAAGTGCCTACAAGTTGCACAAAACCACTACTAGTTCATGTTTATTTTCAGCAGCCCTCTACAAGAATTGGGGTGCACCAGAGGCTGTGTGGCTTCTCTGACTGACCTCACATGAGTGTCAGCCTGGCCCAGACTGCCAAGAGAGGCTGGGGAGTCTCCTTCTCTAGAGAGATTCCAAACCTGCCTGGACAGTGGGATCCTGTGTCCCCTGCTTTGGGTGACCCTGCTGGATCAGGGGGTTGGACCAGATGATCCCCAGAGGTCCCTTCCAACCCTCACTGTTCTGTGATTGAGGCACACCTGCTTGATGTTCTCAACTGCATCTTCTATAATTCCTCATCTTAGTGGTGATAACAGCCACACAAATTGTTATCCACAGTAACCACAGTGATTTAGCAGAACCTCTGTAGGCTGTTTTAGGTGACTCTGACCCTCCACAGAAGTGCACAGCTCTTTTCTGGGGAAGGACAAAACTTTTTCTCCATATTACACTTGAGAACTGAAGGATGGAGAAGTCAACAAGGCAGAGCAGGATTTGTACCCACCTTTCCTGAGCCCTGTGCTACTGCTTCTCTCTGCTGCCTGGCCTCCCTCCCGCTCCCGTTCACCTTTTCTCTGTAGATGCACTCCAGGCAGCGATCCTCATCCTTCAGCATGTCGTCGAGGTGCTCACTGCCAGCCTTCAGCTCCGTTTCAAGAGGCACTGTGGTCATGGCCAAGGATTGCTGGAGGTGATTCTGGAGGGACTTCTGTAGCGCTCCTTCCCGGTAACTCTGCAGGAACCGGCGGCAGTTCTCCAGCTTGCAGAACTTGAGCTGGACTATCAGGTGAGGGTGGCTGCAGTGCACTTTGAGCATGTCCACACCATTCATGCTGCCGGTGGAGTCTGGCAGGGAGAAGTGAGCAGAGTCACTATCCAGGCATGAGACAGACAACCCAGACCCACTCCCATCCACCACCATGCCTGCAATGGAGTAGCTTTTGAATTCTCTTCAATCTGTGATAAAGTCCTCTGGGGTGAAAAACCTGTATGTAAAACCAACAGGAAAGGGGTAAGTTTTTCTTGCTTTGTCACCATCAATTCCCATGAAGTGTGGTGTCCAGCAGGAGCCATATGGTACTACACCCCAGGTGATAATCCCAACACTCTTTACTAGGGGAGGTTTTATGTTTGAAGTTCCATTTCCAGGACAGAAATGGTTACACTAAACTGGTAGCACAGGGAAGCTTTATAGACGAAAGCACATAATTCAGGTCAGTGCTCAACCTTCAGTCCCTGTGACTGACGTTCTCTGGAGTAATGAAAATCCTTCCTGGAAAGAGCCTCAGCGTCTACTCTCCACCCTGTGCCCAGAGGTCTGGCTCTGAGCCTTCCACACATCTCACAGATGGGGAATGATTGATCTAGCCACAGGAATTTAGGCTTCTTGACATTGGGTCTTGACTTGTTAAGCTCTTCTACACAGAGAATTAATTCCCAGTGATATCTAAACAAGCAGCAGCCAGGGAAGCCCTCTAACATTAGTGTGAGGGGAACACAAGTGGCATGGATGACAGAAACAGTCCAGGCCTTCATTCTTCCTTCTACCACCAAAACTCAATTTTGACTAGCTGTGCACATTGACATTTTCACCACAGGGATTTTAGATGCTGCTGCTGACAGTTTGAAATATGCATTTCTCTTTTTTTTTCAGCAGAAGCCTGGAGGAGGCTGGCTCTGCAGCTTCGACCTGAGTTTTCTTTTGACCTGTCATGGCACAGGACTGTACGAAGGTGCCAGATCAGACTGGTTCTACATCAGGTATTTCTAACCCATTATTTACACATGTTTGGAGGAGAAGCCTAAAGCAAAGCAGACTTCTGCGCTCCACGTTGAGGCAGGACAGAGTGACCTGGCATTTAAAAATGTGATCTAACAGTGAGTGGCTTCACAGAGTTTACAGAGTCCTGGCTGCATTAGAAAGTCTGGTTTGGGCCAGATATGTAACTGGGAAATCTGTCTAGGCACCTAGGAATGGCATTTTAATTCACTGTGGCTGACCAGAAATGTCATTTTATTGCTTCCTTCATGCTTTGATTTTTGTGAGCACTAGTTAAACAAAAGCTTCCATAACAGGGCAAGAGGGCTGGGGACCTTTATGACTAGTGTACAAAACAGCTGGAAAGCTACCTCAAAAGAGAGGACTTTGCACATGTTTCTTCTTCATGCAGCTTGAGATTTCATAGCCTTTTTAGGTTTGAATAAGCATGGCAGGATTCAGCATGTTCTGTGGGCTTTCCTTTAAATGTGTGAGCAGATTCACATTCCAGTGACACAAAGCAGCCATAAATTAAGCCTAAATGGACAACTGTGTTGGGCTTCCTGCTGCTTCCCATCTTTGGATCAAGCTGCATGATGAGTAGGCCTGTACCAGATAAATTATCCAACTTTGCTAGACTGATGATTGCCAGAATAAATGACAGTATAGCCAGACAAGCCCAATTAAACCACAGAGGCTCAGCTGCACAAGAGGTCAAGAACACCACGAGCATCACTCTAGGTAAGCATGATTAACTCTTCAAATCACTACCATTCTGCAGTCAGCTTGGTGCAAGGGTGGGTACAGAAACATCGTTTTATGTCCACTGGCCATAAAAGTCCTTTTTTGGTGTAAATAGGGTTACACAGACTTGAAACTAATATATTAGTGCCTGCTGATATCAGAAAAGAACTTACACTGGCTATCACCAATTTAAAAATTGGCTTCTCAAAGCAGAAATCATGTTTCTGTGGTGGCATCAAGACAGAAATGAGATCTTCCTTCATAGCAATTGCAATCTTTTTCTTTCTCTCTTACATAAATGGGTTTAAAAAAAAAATCATAAAGGTGAATAACTCACAGGACAGTTTGAGTTGGAAGGAAGCCCAGGAAATCTTTAGCCCAACCTCCCATGCAAAGCAGGATCAGCTCTGAGGTCACACCAAGTTGCTCAGGGCTTTATCCAGTCCTGTTTTGAAAACCCCCAAGGATGGAGAATACACAGGTGCTCTGGGCAACTGCTTGACTGTCGTCTTGGGGAAAATGTTTGTCCTTTTATCTGGTGTCTCCCTCTTGTTTCAGTTTGTGTCTGTTGCCTCTCATTCCCTGTGCACCACTGCAAAGACTGTGGCTCCATCTCCCCCTCCCCATAGGTACTGGCAGGCTTTTGGTAGATCCCCCCAAAGCCTTCTTTTCACCAGGATGAAGAGGTCCAACTCCTTCAGCCTCTCCTCAGAGGACAAGTGCTGCAGACCCCAACCATCTTGGTGGACCTCTGCTGAACTTGCTCCACTCTATTGCCTTTCCTAAATAGAGAGAGCACCGGCTTTCCTTACCCATGAGAGAGTGAAGAAAGGCATGGTGTTGTGTGAAGAGACAAGATACCAGAGAGCATGGGTACCTGCTAATGCCAGCTTCAGTGCCTTGAACACACTAGGCTTCTTCTGGGAGCTTTCGTAGAGAGATGGCAGAATGATGGTCTTGCACGTGGACTGGAGGAAGAGGTAAGCGCTGCCGATCCACGGAGCAGAGCTGCCTGCCATCTTCAGCACCCTACAAAATCAAACCAGGGAGCTGAGACACCACAGGGGAAACAGCCTGATGCCAGACAAGTCCTTACAGCAACCCCTAAGCACAAACATGATGAGACTAGTGGGATTTACCCTTATTTCCTAGAGGTGGTATGTTGTTAAAGCAAGTGTAACCTTTAAGTTTTCTGTTACTCTGAAAACCACTGCACAAGTGGACGAGGTGTTCCAGAGACTCAGCAGCTCACAAAGCTCTGCTTTCATTTTCCACTAGAGTCCACTCATTTTATAGTCCAAGGAGGCTCTGAAGCAAAGAGTTTCAGTCCTTGTGACTCTGACAGCCCAGCCAAGCTAGCAAAGTTTGAAGACATATAGTTGGGGCGCTCCAGGGAGCACCCAGCACTCCTGGTTCTGGAACGTTCACACAGACTGAAGCCCTACTGCAGGCAGAGGTGTTTTGCCCGAGGTCTGGGCCCCTGATTGTCCTCACTGAAGGATACGTTACGGAACCTAGGGCACCGGTCAGGACACTCAGGGCTATCCCTCTGCTTTACTTTCCAGCTTATTTATTATTCCTCTCTCACCATTTGCCTCCTGCAGCAATGCACCCAGAGGACAGCACCTCTTCCCCTCCATTCTCATCATGCCTGATCCTCGCTGACCATCTGATGCAACACTTACATCTACCACAGCTGCACCTAACACTGCTCCCTAGGTGAAGATGAACCAGAACACCTCCCAGGCTATGGACATTCAGAATGGAAAAGCTGTGCTAATTGGGCAATGTTGGACTGAGCTGGGACAGCTGGAGAGCATGTATTTGACAGTCCAGGAGACAGGCGTGACCACCTCTCCTTCCTGGTGTGTACACCAACTGACTGAGCGTGTCCTTCCTTGAGCTGGTCACCACAAGCCTCTCAAAACTGCTCCCACAGAGAGGGTGCTTGGAGCCAGCCCTTCCATCTCATCTTAGTGACAAGTAATTTGGAGCTTCTGGCTCAGCCCCATACCCAAGTCCTGGCCCCTCTCTGACTATTTGTTTGCTCCTCTGTCACACCACCTGCTGCTTCCCTGTGGGCATCCCTTCCTTCTGTCCTGTTGCTTGACCCCGACAGAGTTCCCTTGGCTGCTAAGCACTGGCCTGACAGTATAACACACTGGCCATATCAGTGTCCCTCTCTTCAGATGTCCCTTAGATAGTGGGTGTGAAGGTCTTCCATCACAAGGGTCTGCCAGACTGAGAACAATGATCTCCCATGGACAGGCTGTCCTTCAGGTGATAGCTGGGGCTGGGAACCATTTCCATCCCTTGCAGCATATCCAAGGGGTACTGGAACATACGGCTCACCCGGATCACTTACTATAACCTTAAACTGTGCCCAGCACAGGAGCCTTTCACTTGTTCAAAAAATACAGGCAATAATAATCATAAAATTCACACTGAACTTGCAGTTCAAGAAGGGCCTGTAGGATGAGGGCACAAGTGTTTCCAGGGTGGAGTCTTCCATATCACACAGGCCTTTCAGAAAAGCATCCCATAACAAAGAAATAAGAGGATGCACTGCACTGCATGTCTGGCCTGAGCCTCCAAACACCAGGAAGTTTGGGATCTGAGCACCCATCTCCCAGCATTTTGCAGAAGGAGGGTAACCAAAAATCTGAGTAACATCTTCGAAAACTACAGACCTGGAAGTTATAAAAGATTTAACCCCAGAATAATTTCTTTTTTGCAGTTCAAATGCCCGAGAGCTCCTTACCAAGCCAGAGACACTTGAAGCACCAGGACCCTGTCTCATCCCACTGCCATTGCTGCAGGGTGGACCGTGCTGCTCCTGAATCCTTTTCCTACACAGATCAGGTCCTTCCTACTCACCAGCCAGCTGGTTTGACCTGGCAATGCTGGGGAGCCTGGAAACTACCACGAGGCTTCCAAACACCCAGGTAAGGGGCCTTTCGCTGTTGTGCCTCTGCAGTGTTATCCCAGCAGGCGAGTTTCCCAGCCTGGTGAGTGCTGCCCCATCCCTGTCCCCACTCATCAGTGGGGACCCATCGCTACGGGCTTAAGTAGCAGTCAAACCGTTGTGGGGTGCTTCAGAAAAACCAACCCTAGGCAATAAGTAACCAGGTAATGAGTAAATAAGGCGATGCCTGTTTTGCCGACCTTTAGCAGCGTCAGGCAGCTGCTGAGTTCCTGTAACGGGCTGCCTGGGAGGGGGCTGTCTTTAAGGAAACAGAGATGGGGCANCGGGCAGAGTGCGGGGCGGGGAGGTAAGCGGTAAAGCGGAACCAGCCCCATCCCTATTGCAGTGCAAAACCCGCTGAAACGCCACTTTCTGTGATTATCGTCTGCTTTTCTTGCGCCATCCCAAAGCCAGGCCCGGGAGCCGGACCGGTGCCCGCGTCGCTCCCAGCCGAGGCCGTTGGCAGGGACAAACGGGCTCGGAACGGCCCTCGCCGTGCCGTGACACCTCCCGGTCTCCGCGTCGGCCG
>VWZY01008867.1:65905-82114 GCA_013399075.1 Chloroceryle aenea
TCCGGCGACAGCTCGGTGACCGCCCAGCTCCGGGCACTCGTGCCGGTGCGGGTACGGAAGATGCTCTGCTGTCGGTGAGGAAAAGAGGGTCAGAAATGACTCTCTGCAGGCAGCTGAACTGCTGCCCGCCGTCTGGGGCTGGGTGCGTGCCCCTGGCCTGTTAGGGATGGAGGAAAGTGGGGTTGCTTGAACCCCCTGTGTAGCTTGTGGCTGACGGCATCACAAGGCTGATGGGTCCTGGCTGGTACTCGCCAGGTTTCCTCTGTGATGCTGCTCACGAGAGTGAGCAGTGAAAATACAGATTGGTTGGGTTGGTGATTACTGAGCAGCAGAGGAAGTTCAGTTCTCACATTCTCCCTCCCTAGGGTCTCATTTTGAAAAGTTGTCCCAGGATAATTGGAGGAATGAAGCAACTGTACTATCTGTAACAGCATCCAGGGGTGACCCTTTGTTCGGGAGGGGAGAGGGATTAACGATGTGGAATTTCCTTAACCAAGCAAATCCAGCATCTTGACCGGACACTGCTGTCCAAGAGTGCGGTGGGTGAAGGAGGAAAGCTCCTAGACAAGATGAATGGGGAGCCCAGCACCATTTGTGATAGCACCACAGCAAAGAGGGACCTCTGGAACTCTGCTTAGCAAATGCAGAGGAAAACATTTCCTGAGCTCTGAGAGCAGTGAGGGACACCTGGGCTGGTCCTTGAGTCTCCTACAGACAGGCGAGGTGATGGTGTCAATATAGCTGCTGGGCATTCTGGTTTAGACCTTCCTGAAGTGATACCTGAATGATCTCCCACCTCTTTCCGAGTCCAGGGAGGCTGTTAACTCCACTGAGCTCCTCTGATAAACTGAATGCACAGGCAGAGAGTGAAGAAGCTTTTCCCCAGTCCATGAGAGGTTCTGTGACAAGTAAAACTAGGAGCTGGGTTTGTGTCTCCATTGCTCAAAGTCTCCTGTCCAGGCTGTTTGTCTTGTACAGGTGTCCTCCTGCGAGTAGAGGAGTAACAGCAGCTCCATTGGTGGTGCCCAGCAGGTGAGAAGCTTGTGTGGGCCTGGGGCCAGGTTTTTGTGCCCACATGCTAGCTGCCATCCTGCTGGCTGAGCAGAGTGCAAACTGTCCAGAGAACTGCACTTCAACCAGAAGTGGAAAGCACTCTAAAATATTTTTTTTTAGGCAATTTGACTGATGAGTGGGCTCCAATGGCACTTTTTCTTTTCTATGAGCATGACATGGCAGAATCTGAGCTTTTAAATTAGTTGGATTTCAGATAGTTTTGGTCCAGGTTGCAGCATGACAGGGTTAGGGCTGGGATAGCACAGCATCCCAGCTCCCACCCTGTAGGAAGGGAAGGCGCCTCTCTCTTGGATGTTATTTTTGGCATCTCCTCCTCCTTCTCTTCTGCTCCTCCCTCTGGGGCGCAGCTGGTGCTGGGAGCACAGGGGAAGACGGCTCTGCTTCCAGAGGTACAGGGCTGGAGGGGATGTTGTGGTGGGGGGACTTCCCTCTTCCCTTGGGCGTCTGGCCCGGGTGCAGCGCCGCCTGTTCCTGTTTGGGCTGTGGCCACTCGCTCCCAGCCACCGTCTGCGTGGCTTCCTTGGGGCCTGTTCTGCTGGGAGCTGATGAAGCTTAGCGCAGTAGCTGGCAGCACCCTTCTGTCATGTGGTTGATGAGAGCAGAGATCCTCAATGGCTCACGAGAGCCGCTCAGAACCTGGCTGTCCTCGCTGGGGCAGGCACCCAAGGTGGACCCAAGCCAACCAACAGCGTCCACAGAGCATGAACCGTGCTCCTCACTGACAAAAAGCCATGCAGTTACTTAAAGTAACACTGCTAATTTTGCCTTTCTGCTCGTCTTCCTGCTATCAGGCCATGGCTTTAAGCTTTTCCATGGCTAGCAATGGGCTCTTACTTTCAAAGACATTCGAGGTCCTTTTCACGTGGCTCCAAGGGCTCAGGCTTTAAGGAAGAATATAATGAAAATGAAAGGAGCTGAACACGTGAGGTTTCATGGGGGGCAAAGAGCAGTTTAACAGTTTGGTAAACCTGTATTTGGAGGCGCTATTAAAAGCAGGTAGAAGAGCAGGGTCCAAGCAGGGTTGGGGTGATTGTCAGAAGATGACAAAACAGTGAGTTCCCAGGAAGGAAGCAGGACTGTATCACTTGGCTGCTGTAGCTCTCAGGCGGGTGGAAGGGGGGTTGTTGCTGATCCGATAGAAGTTAAGATAGCAGAGCTGCTGTGCCACTGCTACCTTGCACTCAAAGGAATGAGTCACACTTCAAAGCAGTGTCTCCTAGAATAATGTGTATTGTGTTCCTCTCTTTTTGCTTTTTGCATCACTGCTCTGTACTTGCTTCGTGTTTTTCAACACTTTCCCTGCTTCGAGGATATCTAGAGGAGCAGGTTTTCATTTAAAGGAAACCCATGGTGCTGAGATGATGCTGTGACTCTGGGACACAGGTCTTCAAAAGCCAGAGGGCGTGCCATGAAATTCACAGTGAGATTTCGAGGCTTGGCCCATACCCCAGCACTGACCTAGGAAGGGGAATGTTTGCATTTAGAAATCCCTCGTTTGTATATGAAAGGGTTGAAAAAAAATCTGTTGCATCAGTAATTTTATTGGTGCAGAAATCTCAAAGGTGGATAAAAACCATTTTGGGAGATGATGAATTAAAAAGTTATGGTCGATGCTGTGAACCTCAGCCTCCTTCCCAGGCCCTTATTCTTTAGTTCCCATAAAAGGTTGATCAAAATAAGCTTTTCTGTTCCAAAGTCAGATGTGTAGAAATGCAATTTCTGAAAATTGGAGTCACAGTAATAGATTTTTTTTATTGTTTTGTTTCAAACTGTCACATCTCATCACAGGCACGAATCGCGGTAATGAAGCCAGCTCGTTTCTACTATAGGCCTTCTGTTTGACTGTTGGTAAAAAAGGGGGGTGTGGGGCTGTTCTCTGTGCAGAGCTTCTGCTTGCAGACTTATTTGGTTTTTTTTCCCACAGTTTGAGAAATCCATCTCAGCTTTTTGAGTACCAGTGCAGCAGTACTAGAAAATTCCCTGGCATTTTTATTACTCAGAGTAGCAAAACTTCATTGCAGGGAAAGAGGCACCATTTGTTGCTTTTGGTTTTTCCCCCAAAGTTTTGATCGAACATCTTTAACTCTTGAGAAGTATCACCCAGCTTCTTAGGATCGATTGGAAAAAAAATGTGCAAAACAATTGGTCAACAGATTTTCCTCAGTTTTATCTTCAATTTCATAGTTTGGTGATATTTCTTTCAATTCTGAAAAAAACGTTGACCTCTTCTGTGATCTAGTTGCATTGTTTTGGTTTGTTCAGTAATTGCTAATGTGTATGTGTGTCTTGTTTGTTTGTTTGTTTTTCTGAACAGAGCCTTCTGAGCACTAATTGCAGTTTTGGAAGTTTCACCCGTTTCTAAACCTGACAGAATCAGCAACATGCCTGCTTCAGTCCCCAGATGGTGGAACTACATCCCAGAAGAAATACTCATCCAAGTTTTCCATTATCTTTCTCTTCGAGATAGATGCATGGTCTTCCAGGTGTGCAGACAGTGGGCTGCAGCTGTTTCCTCCAGATCTGTCTGGCATTTCACGGAGATCAGGTAAGAGGGATGGGCTCCTTGATGTCCCATCATCTCTGCAGGCATAAATGTATCAGGAAGTTTTCCGTGCCTGTTACTCCATTCTTAGTAGGTTGCTCTAAGTTGCCATTTGAAAATAGCAAGAGACAGTTACTACCTAGTCAACTTCAGCAGGACACTTAACTCTCTGATGAGTCTTTCTGGGGACTGACTCTTCTCTCCTCCTGACTCTGGAAGTGTTTGGCCTTAGAGTGACTCTCCAGGCATTAAGTGAGAAGAACCCTCTGGGGAATCTGTTGATGTTTCCAGAAAGATTAGTAAAGGAGAGGGAACATCTCTGTGCTGAGGAAAGTCTGAGAGCCCTGGGGCTGTTCAGCTGGAGAAGAGCTGATCAATGCTCATCGAGATCTAAAGGGTGGGGGTCAAGGAGATGGGTCTAGACTCTTGTCAGTGGTGCCCAGTGACAGCACAAGGAACAACAGGCACAAACTGGAACCCGTGAGGTTCCATCTGAGCAGGAGGGAAAACGTCTTTGGTGTGAGGGTGTCAGAGCCTGGCCCAGGCTGCCCAGAGAGGTTGTGGAGTCTCCTTCTCTGGAGAGATTCCAAATGCATCTGGACAATGGGATCCTGGGCCCCCTGCTTTGCAGGGGGGTTAGACAAGGTGATCTCCAGAGGTCCCTTCCAACCCCTGCTGGTCTGTGGGAGTATCTGTTCTGTTCTTGCACATCTCAGTGTCCACAGTGGCTAAGAGTCTGTTTTGCCCTTCCAGCTGTGACTCAGAGGATGAAGAAGGCATGCAGCAGAACCTGCTCCAGTTCCTCAGCCAAATCAAACACCTGAAGATTGTGTTTGACCAGTCCAAGGAGGTCAACCGGAAGAAAGTGACACACATCTTGGATGTGTTGGCAAAACAGAACCACAAACTACAGCATCTCTGCATTGTGTGCCATGGGGAGAACCCCTATTTCTACTCTGGCCAGGACATCTTACAGAGCATACAGAATTTATGTGACACTCAAAACCAGATAGATCTTCAGCATATTGATCTTCGAAGAATGCCTTTCACTCTCAGTGGTGACCTCGTTGAACTCTTAGCTACCACCAACCCAAACTTGCACAGTTTGTACATCAACAACCGTACCCTTGTATGCAACGTGGCACCAGACACCGTGAGGAACGTTCTCAGAGCATGTCCCAAACTCTCAGCCTTGGGGGTTTTTTACTCCAGTTTGTCTGATGATGTGTTTCATGACCTTCTCAAGCCTGGAAGAGCAACTTTCACCCATTTAGACATTTTTTGTGAGTATCTGGACAAGTATATACCAGCCATCTCAGAAAAGCTCTGGGCTGCTGTAAGTCAAAAGCATCCTCAGCTCCGTGTAGACCTCGAGTTTGATCATACGGTGCCCTCCTGCAAAATACCACAGATCCTACAGCTGAACATACCCCTGAGCACACTGCAGCTGAACACCTATAATTACATGGTACATGAGATCAGGTTTGTTGCCCAGAGCTACAGCAGTACTTTAAAGAAGCTGACACTGCAAACCACATCCTCGCAGGACTTAAATTCCTCGCTAATAGATCTGGCCAGGCAGTGCAGAAATCTGCTGGAGATCCACTGCTACTGTGTGGTCAGCCAGGAGGTGGTGGAAGCATTCCTCACACACTGCCCCCATCTGAAATGGTGCACTCTGAAGGTCACCAAGGAACGGCACCCCTGGAAACCAGTAACAGTCAGTGACCAGCTCCTGGTGACTTCTTGGGGATCTGCAAGAGGACGGGGAAAGAAGACTTAGGGCTATAGGGGAAAGGCTGCCAAATGCCCTCTGCACTCACTGAGAACGTGCTGTCTCACCAGCACTGGCTGTGACGTGTGATGCTCACCTACTCAGCAGACCAAACATTACACTCCAGTGGGATAGAGAAAGGGTTCTACAGAGAGTTTTTTCTTCCCTTCCTTATGGGGGTATGTAGGACAGATTTTTTTTCTTCTCTGCTGCTTTATTTAGCAGGAATGCCAAGTTCACCCGTTTCCATTTTTTACTGAGGGCTTCTGCAGTGTTTTATTTTGATTTTACAATTTAAAAGGATCTCGAAGTCAAGCACATAGTGTCAGGCACCCAGCAACCACTTAGACAGTTAAGGGAGTGGCAGCTTCAATGCAGCCGTTTTCAGCACAGTGGGGTACTTGGCTGTGGAGATTCATTGATGGAAAATAACCTTGATAACCCATTACCCAGTTGTCAGGTAATTTCCAGCTTGGAGGGATATAACAGGAGCTGAATTATATTAGAAAATACAAGCAGGAGACAAAGCACTTAAGGCAAAAAATGTAAAAAGTAGTAATAAAAGGCACGTGGCCTGCAAATCCCCTTGCCCATCTTGTCTGTCTTCTGCTCAGGAATGCGGATTTCCGGGGTGTAATTCGAATGCCTTTTGCAGAGACCTTTGCTTTTACTGCACTGGGAGTGTTTCTTAGGAGAATCAAGAGTGGTGAGAGTTTGCACACCTGATGTCTGCATTCACGTGCAAGTTTTGTTGTCTCCAAATTGGATATGTGTGTGGTTGATCTGTTGTGCCAAAGATTCTGGTGAATGTTATTGAAAGAGCAGGTTCTGAGTTGAAATGATCCCGGCATAAAGCTACGCTGCGAGCACCTATTCAGAGCTATCTAAAGCATTTATAATAGCAATAATAAAACATACTGTCAAATAGATTCTGCGTGTAGCTCTCATCTCACTCAAGAGCCAAATCATTTCTCTTGACAAATAACATGGGATCTGTAGCCAACCCCGCTTACAAATCTGACTTTTCAAAAGCTTGCCAAAGATGGGCAGCTCTGAGGCCTGGCCAGCCCTTGTTCAGCCCTCGTTAAGGACAAGAAAATGCCAAATTAACAATTTGGATGCCTTCAGAAACCTGGCGTTACTGTGCCCGGGCACCCCAGGGGCTCTGGGCAGGTGGGTTCCCCCTGGTGCCTTGCTAACCTCCCAGCACAAGGTGCGTGGCACGTGTTCCCTTTGCATGACGCTGCGTATTTATTCACAGCTCTGCGAGATCGGCTGCAGTGCATTTTCATTCTGTGTATTGTTCTCCGGGGCTGGTGATGCCATCGCATTGTGCTGAGTTTTTAAGAGTGCGAGCAGCACTGCTGATGTGACTCCCTGGGAGCCTACTTTCCACTGGCCCGGGATAAAATTCAGCGGTTCATTCTCTGCGGGACGCAGGCGCGTGCAGAGAGGCAGGCGCGCCGAGAGCGATGGCGTTAGTGTAGCTGGGGCACTGAGAAACTATGCAGGATTCACCCAGCTCTCTGGTGATGGATGGATACTCCAGCAATGTGCCAGCTTTCCTGACCAAACTCTGGACGCTGGTGGAAGATCCTGAAACGAACCATCTCATCTGCTGGAGTTCTGTAAGTAGCAGTGGCTGTCGGGTGTCATTGAGCACCTGCAACACCGGGAAAAACTTGGGTGTGAGGCCAAGTGCTGCATTGCATGAAGTGCTGAACAGTGAACTGGGAGAGGGAGAGGACTGGGAGTTCCTTAGGTGCTTTTGGGGTAGACTTGATCTTATTTACCTTTAATATTGTGACTTTTCCCTGGTTTGGGAGTGTTCTAATAATATTTGCACATGTCACTTGAGGCATCTTGGTATCGAATCTTCTAAAAATCCAGACTCTGAGAGGAAGGTTTTTCACCTTCTTTCAATCTGTAGTTCCCTAAAATTTTCTAGAAGAGGTGCAAAGCCCTTAAAACATTCTGCTGGTGTTGGTATTATTTCACCTGTGTTTCTTAGCAGCCTTTCACAAAGGTCTTGGGAGAAGGCAGCAGATAAAAAAAGCATTCAGACCTCAGGCTAAAACCTCTAGTTGGAACAGACCTCAGGCTGGCACCCAAAATCACTTGCATTTTGGCAGAGCTTTATTTGATCTTTCAACAAGTCTGTGTGATGTGTGTATGTGCCATCTGTACAGCTTCACAGGGATGGAGTGCTTTGCTTTGCCTTATTTGTCACCAAGGCATTAATATACTACGTGAAATCAGAGAATTAAAGTTATTTATTTGCCCCCTCATACAGCATTTTGATACCACATTGTGCTTTTGACCTAAGACTTGCTGCAAATAGTGTGATTTGTCTTCAGCAGGGAGTTACCAGATAAGTTGTGTGTATAAACTTCTCCCAAGTCAAGAATCTATCATAAAAGCAGATTTTAAAAGGAAAATGAGAAGTCTAAAGCATTCTTTCTATCATGTGTTTGTGTCCAGTAAAGTTGAGATAGGGTTTGAGCTCCATTGTACCCAAGGTGATGGTTGCTTTCTGATGTTGCTATTACATGGCCATGCCTCTTGAGAACCACAGAGTCTTGGTATTGTGGGTTTTAAACAAGGGCTTTCAAACTAGGGAGGATATTCCAACATGTAAAAATAGTCCCCTTTCTCTTACACTTCTAAGATTGTTATTTTTAGCCACCCATCACCACCACGCTCTGCTTTCCTGAAACCTTGCATAGGCTACAGCTACATCCATGCGAGGTTTTGGTAAGGCTTTTAGATGTCCAAGTTTCCTCTGTTGCATGTTCCTGTGTTTCCCATGTTCTTCCTCTTGTTGGAGCTGAGAAATTGTGTGCATGCCTCAAATTTCTGGACATAATCAGAACTCTTAGAAAATAGGACTCATAAGGACCTATGGACTGTTTTTTTAGCATGAAGGAGAAGAAATGGAGAGGAAATGTGGTAATGGTTTCTATAGACACTAAAGGCTGTTGTAAGGTGGAAAAATCTCTTGTCCATGTCCATGGTAGATTGGTCAAGAAGTAATTAAATGAACTTTTGAGATGATAATGCAGTTGGAAAGAACTCCTGGCAAATTCCTGGAGAAGCCTGCCTGGGCAGGGTGCAGGGTGTCTGTCCCCATGGGTCTGTCAAAACCAGCTAAAATAAGCATCTGCCAAGACTGACATTCTGTGGAGTGACTTTTACCTGGAGCAGAGAAGCATTCCCCAGTTTATGCTTCCATGACATAAGACAAGCAAGGCAGACCCGCTGGGTGGGAACAAGCATCAAGGAACACACAGTAACCCCAAAGTCTTTTGTGTCTCTGGGAACCCTTTTGGGTGCTCCAGTTTCTGAGAATGCTGCAGCCCTGAATTCAATGGAATGACTTCTCAAGGGAGGCCATAAGGGGATGTTCAGGTAGAGGAAACCCTTGTGTTTCTCATCTTAATTCAGCCTTGGCCGCTCAGCTGTATCCCAGAGAGCGAGTAGGTGGGGGCATAGGGGTGACAGGATAAACCAGCTCCATCCCCAGAACAGCCTCTGCAGTGTTTGGGAGCCCTGGTCCTTGCTGTCATGTTTGCAAACTCAGTCTGCACTCAGAGGATAATTTCAGTGTACAGATTATTAGTGAATCTCTTAAGCACTTGACCAGCTTTTGCTTCTGCTGCATGGGGTGTAAAATGGTAGGAAAGACCCTGTGATGGTTAAAGGGCACTGTCAAAGCAAAGTCATATTCAGCATTTGCAGCAGTGAACAAGGAACGAGAATTACAGCTGGTCCAGAGTTGTGTGCTTGTGGGTGTGCAGGGTTAATCAATCATTAGAGCTGACAAACAAGCCAGAGCGTGAGGGATTGGCACTGTTTGGTGACGGAGACGTAGTGGCACTGAGGAGAGCAGCAGGGATTGCCAGCTGGCTGTTTTCTGGTGGCCACGGACAGGCCACAGGCACACACCAGCACCTTTTTAGCCACTGAACTCCCTCGTGTTCCTGATTACACACCCTGTTTCAGAAACTTCCAGGCAGCCCTGAGAGCACCCGTGTAGCTACAGCCCCTGTGATGGGTGCGTGGTGGGATCTGCATACCACTGGTACCCTCCTACTGCATGCAGAGTCTGAGTGCTCACTCCTGCCAAAGGCTGTCCTTTGGCAAAAACCAGTCTGCTGTGGAATGACCCCCCAGGCTCACACACAGCCGGAATAACACTGAAGACAGCAGGAGGGTGGCTGTGCTGATCCCAGACCCTTCCCTGCCAACACCGCACTGACCCTCCCGTCTTTAGCTAACTGTCCCTTGAAGCTTGGCTGCACCTGAGTTGGTCAGTCCCAAATATCTGCTGATGTCTTTGCCCTGTCATAGGCCTCTGCATCTTGCCTGTCCCTCCATGAAGCTGCACTGTTGGGTGGATCCCCGGGTAGCTCTTTGCAGCTCCTTGTCTCTCCACAAGAAAAGCCAGTGTGAGCCCCTGGAAAGCACCATTCTCTGCAAGGTTACAGAATTGAACGTGTGCCCCAAACTCCTTGTCTGAAATCATGATTCTTCATTCCTCCAAATTCCTGGTGCTGTACCCCATGCAGAGGTAGGATTTAACATGGTCCCCCTGTCACCACATCCTGGAGCCACTGAGCTACTGAGGTCAGAGATTTAGAAAATGGTGTTGGTTACAGGTGAAAATTAATTGCTACTTTTTCTGTCCCTTAAAAACATCACAAAGGTTGGCATTTGTGTAAAAAGTTTCAAGGCAGCTTCGGTGTATGAGCTTAACCATCAGCAGGGAGAAGGCCCAGCAGGGGAAGCACTTGGTCTGCAGTGTGTCTGTCCTTGCCAGCAGTCCCAGTCCACTGGCCTTGGTTTGCAGTCACAGATCCTGGCAATGCCTCCTCAGAAAAGGATATTTGTATCCAGTTAACCAGGCAAGTTGCTCGGTTGGACTGTAAAGAGTGACTGTTAATGTTTTGTGGTTGCTCTCATGGCTGTGTACCTTCAGAAACAGCCAAGAGAAGGTGCGTAGAGCTTTCAGATCAGCGCGGTGTCTCCAGGGCTGTCCTGCTTTCCTGCCTTGCTGTCTTTCTTGTGCCAAGTCTCTGGGCAGCGTTGTCTCCAGGACTGCTGTGCTCAGGAGCAGATGAGTTGGAGTCAGACAAGCAGATCATGGGATTATGAAGGCAATTCCCATTTTCTAGGACCTTCTTCTGACACTGGAGTCTTTCTGTGAGGCCCACCCGAGGGTTGGGTGAGCACAAGCTACCAGCCATTTGCGTGTAAAAGTCTGTAGTTTCTTTCTCACATCCAAGGCTCTGAACTGAGCAGTGACAAAGCTTGTTAGAAAAAGATCACAACTTCAGTCACAGAGGACTGACTGCACAGGAACTGAAAGGAGCATGTCCATCATTGAAGGCTGTTGTCACTCTTCTCAGCTTCAAGGTGACAATTCAGAGGGCATGGCTTCCTCTGCTGCAAGACTGAAGGGAATCACCTCCTCCTGGGCACCAGTCATGGTCAGGGATGCTCCTCTGACTTCACCTTTGTCCTTGTCTCCTTTGCAGAACGGCACCAGCTTCCATGTGTTCGACCAAGGACGTTTTGCCAAAGAGGTGCTGCCCAAGTATTTCAAACACAACAACATGGCCAGTTTTGTCCGGCAGCTGAACATGTGTAAGTTCAACTCCCTGGTCCTACAGACACAGGGGGAGTGGCAGTGGGTGGGACAGAGGCGTGAAAGAGAAGTGTGGATAGAAAAGCTGAGCTCTCATGAGTACATGTTATGGTGGCATTATCAATTTTGCCATTGAGAACCTGCCTTGGAGATGCCAAGGGAGAGATTTCCATGGGTTGACCTCAGCATGAAATTTCTGTTAGATTAAATCATAAGGTGTGAGCTAAGGAATTTTAGCTGCCAGGTTTTCTGTTTCTCTTGCATCAATTTGATGACCACTTATTATTTCTTTTCCATTTTATTCTATATGGAGCATTTTCCAGTAGTCTGATACTCTGATCCCTCCCTCAGAAGCTGCTGCTTTTGAGAGTAGCATGTCCAGAACTCATCCATCCTCCCAGCAATACTGCTGAACTAATTATGGTTAGAACTTCTCCCTGCAGACCTTGCCTTGCTGATTGGACGTTTTCAACCCTTAACAGAGGTTTAGGTGCAGTTTTCAGCTGTATCTAGACCATGACTGTATTAAATAATGGTTCTTTTTTGATAGTTTTTGCAAGTTTTTCGATGACTAATTGACAGAGTTCCTCAGGAAAGTTTTAACTTCGCTATTTAGCTATATGGGAGGCCTATTGTAATTTTTAGGCCCATCTTTAGATATGGTTTAGAAACCTTTCTAGGGCTTCAGAGAAGTATCCAAAGTAGATTTTCAAAGGTGCCTGTGACCCTTTTTTCCAAAAAGGGGCACCCAATGCTCATCTGTGCCTTAGAAAAACCTTCCCCTGAATCTGTTTGGCTTGCAAATCGAACTAGAGATTTTGTGGGGACAGGCAGACAGACATGCCCAAGGGATTGCTGGTGAGGCTTCCACAGCATGGGCCAGCAGCAGCGTGTCCCCAGAGCTACAGGGTGTCCAGTGGGGTGTGGGGGGCTCTCCCTTGCACTGGGTTTCCTGTGGATATGGTCCAAAAGCATGCACAGCTGCAGGGAGGGGGCATGAGCAGCTCAGAAAGTGAGGCGAGAGAACAGAAGTGTCCTTGAGAGAGATGGGGTGAGAAGTGAGGAGGAGGGTCTGGGTCTGTTGGCCCTTCACCTGCACCCTCTCCATGCAGATGGCTTCAGGAAGGTGGTGAACATCGAGCAGGGGGGGCTCGTCAAGCCCGAGCGGGATGACACTGAGTTCCAGCACCTCTGCTTCCTGCAAGGCCATGAGCACCTCCTGGAGCACATCAAGAGGAAGGTGAGTGGGTGCCAGGCTGGGACACACACACCAGCACCAGATGGGCCTCCTGGTGTGTGGGAGGTGGGAAGGTGGAAGTGTGGGAGATCCTTGTTCCAGAAGGCTCCACACCAGTGCTGTGGAGAGACTGTGTGGGGCTTTTTCAAACATCCTCAACAATGTGCCACCCAACTTAACCAACAGTCCCTGTGGACATGTAGCTCCCTTGGTTTGCCATTAAACCTCTTGTCTCTATTTAACATGTTTCCTCCAGGCCTTCTGCTAGGAGAGAAGTAGTGATGCTTGATGCCCATCCCTCATGTGTCTCGAGTGGAAAATGCCTCGTTTCTCCCTGAGCAGGAGCCCTCTGTGCCTGCCACTGCTGCTCCCTGCCCAGGGCCTTTCTAACCCTCCCGTGGCCCTTTTTCGGGGTGGCTGGGTCAGAACAGCACTCTGTGGTCATTGTGAGGCTTTCTACCACAGCTGCATTCCTCGATGATGACTCCTAAAGTGCTTGTTTGCTTTCAGCCCTTGGGCTTTCGTGTTATTGACTGTTCAGCATAACTCCAGGATTACCCTGGGGTCTGTCCTTTCCAGAAGAGACATGTATGGTTGGGGTGAGGGTCCTTGGTGTGCAGCGCTTGCCTTTCATCAGTTTTGTCTGTGTTTTTTTGCTGTGGCTCAGTATCACGAGACCTTCACGCAGTGCTGCACGGCCAGGCTGGCTTCGTGGAGCTCTGCTCGGGAATTGTGACCTGCTTTTTGACATAAATTCAGCTTAACCCCTGCGGGATCTCCCGACAGCCAACTCCTGATGGTATAGAAGAGTTCACCTGCTCCTGCCCTCTGCTTGCTGCCCTTTAACCTGTTTAAGATGCCCCAAAGGGGCTGTTTTCTTACTGAATTAATGTAGTGACTTCAGCAAAAGCCTCATGGAGATCCAAGTGTAATATGTCAATTTGAAGCATTACCTCAGGCTCATCTGTGTAAGACATGAGCGTGTCTGTATTTAAAGTAGAAAGATTTAATCAACCAGCTTAGTTTAATTCCTCGCCGGTCCTCAAAATACAGGTTTTGTTTTTTTCTCTTCTCCCCAAGCTGATTTGAAAAAAGTCCCCACTCTGGTGGGGACTGTTCTTCTGGTGGGAAATGTTCTGCTGCCAGTAGATGCTCTGTACAGAAGGATTAGTCCTGCTCTTTGCTATATTTTACCCCTTTGGGCCCTTGCAATAATACGCTCAGGATAGTTCAGACTCTTGTGCATGTTGCCTGTCCTAGGATTTCAGCACATCAGAGCCCGGCTAGTGGAGGTCCTGCACCTGAGCCATGGCAATGACTCTGTCCATGACCCTTCTTGCATTGGTAAAGTCCACCTTTGACTTTTTTCCTCCTCAGGTGTCAGTAGTGAAAAGCGAGGAGACCAAGATGCGCCAGGAGGACCTCAGCAGGTTGCTATACGAGGTACAGATACTGAGAAGTCAGCAGGAGAACATGGAGTGTCAAGTTCAGGATATGAAGCAGTGAGTTGAATCCTACTCAGGCTGCTTCTTACGGTCATTTGCTTCTCTAGAGTTGTTGATCTTGGGGAACATTTGAGAGGAGGAGCCTTACACACCTTCCCCCTGGGGGGCATGTGCTGAGATGGGGACTATTCTGAGGGACTAGATCTGTTGAGACAATAACATGTAGATTCTCTATGCAGACCAAATGATCTGCAATGAATCTACTTCCAAAATATATTACTGGCTTAAGATATATAAGAACACAAAAAGGGCTGCAGTGTTTAGCCCATCTCTCTGAAGACTGCGTCTTCTGGCATGGCCAAAATTGTTGTATTAAGAGCAAAACAAACAAATGTGTTGCTTCTCTCATGTGGCTGCCTGAGCTCCAGCTGTCTGAGACCCTGGGATCTTCTGAGTCAGACGTGCTCACAGGAATTCAGCAAATGGATACACTTTTATAAATCATGTGCTTGGAGAGGTTTAAATTTGCCTCCAGAATTTTGATCCTTACAGAGAACTTTGTTTAAAAAGCACTTAAATAATCAAAAAGATCCCCAAACCTTCTTTTATACTGGAAGCTGATATTCACATGTCACTGATGACACTGGCATCCTGGGCCTGGACACAGCACCCTGCACTGCAAAACTTCATTCCAGCCGAGTACCTTGTGTGCAACAGATAAATGTTTTATCCTACCTCAATTTTTAGTGACTCCCACACTTAGCACATCTTGAAATCCAGGTACAGTGGCAGTGGAAGAGTTTCTAGGCTCATATTATTTAATGTTTTAAGAAATTCCAGCATCGATGATTTGGCCTTGCCTTGAGTTTATTCTCCCTTCTGATTTGCCAGATCCCTCCCTGACTGATGAAAAAAACCCCAATTTTTATAAACTAAGACCGACTAGAAATCACAGGCTGAAAGTGTGCTAAGAAATTTACCCTGGTGCAGAACCATTAGGGCATAACTCCAGGACAAGCTGTAAGACCAAGGAAAGCTGCTTTGCTGAAAATCCTGTCAGTACCAGGGCAGAAAGTTCACTGCAGAGACTCTTGCTATAGCAGGGCAGCTACTTTGCTCTTTTGAGCCCTGGACTTTATCTTCCCAGCTCAATCCACACTAGAAAGAATAAAAAGCAAAAGGATTTATAAATTTCACTTGCATGACAGGTTTTGCTGGCCTGTAAGTTTTGCTACGTCCATAGACTCTTGAGATAAATTGACTGGCAAAACCTTTTGCAGTGTGGGCTCAGCTGGTACCTGGGTTTGACACCCGCACTGTAAATAAACTCTGCATCTCCCCATCCTGCTTTCTGGGGCTGGCTGTTGAAGGCAGCCTGTAAACTTCCCTGCCTGCTGCAGCTGCAGACAGAAAATAAATATACCCTATGCAGTTTCAGGTTTGGGCTGGGTGAAACCAGTGAGTCCCACTAACAGAACCATCACAGTCCTAGTTGAAGGCTCTCAGGTGCAGAAGCATCCCCTCGGCTGCTTCAGTCACTCCCAAAGATGCCTTTGTACCACCAGCCATAGGAGGTCTCATCAGGCAGAAACTGTAGGATCTCTATCTGTAAGAGCTCTTGGCCTTTGAGGGCAATAGGAGCAGTTGTGTAGAGGTTGGGTTTTCTTGGCAACCACAGAAAGAACAATTTTGCTGACCCTAATCAAAGTCACAAATCAGGCCTTGCTGAAATTTGGCCCAAATGTTCCACAAAAACTAAACGCACGTGTCCTCTGGTTACCTTCCCTATAAATGTTGGCTTCTCTTTATTTGTTGTCCACCATGCCTTGATCTGTAGTTATGTTGAAGTCAAGGAAAAACAAGGAAAGCATTTGTGTGGCCCTGTCTGGAACACCTGAAAAGAGCCAGGCGCTGCAGGAGCCCCAGCATGAGACAGACTCTGCTCGGTTGGGTCTCCTGTGCATCAGGGCAGCACCGTGGGATGTTTCTGTGCTCACAGAAAGTTTCTTTTTTGCTTTCAGGCAAAATGAAGTCCTTTGGCGGGAAGTTGTTTCTCTCCGGCAGAACCACTCCCAGCAACAGAAAGTGATCAACAAGGTAGTGGCCAGATAACCTCCAAACTCACTGCACTGCAGGGTGTATGTTCTCTGATTTATTTTTGATTATTTTTTTTATCTTGTCCCATAACCTCCTCCATACTCTGATAGTGCAGGATATTTATTTTCCCACTGTCAAACTGTGTGATGCTCTTAAGTGTCCTGTGGAAAGTGGTCATTGACAAATCATAGCTTATGCCCTCAAGAAAAAAAGAATTTTAATTTCCCCAGCAGTCCTTGCTGTGATGACAGAAACCACTTTTCTCTCTAAGTCCCAAGCAGGAGAGCACAACGCTCACACATGGCCCTTTATTGGCTCTGCTCTGGTTGTACTGTTGCCTTTGGGCTTCCCAAATTGTTCCTCTCTCCATTGTACAAGAGAGGAGCCTCCCCC
>VWZY01008867.1:82119-107972 GCA_013399075.1 Chloroceryle aenea
AGAGAAGCCTCCCCCTCTTGCCAGCACTGAAGCTGCAGGCAGCAGACCTGGCCCAGTGGGGACCTTCAGCAACCGGTACATTCTCTGCTGTTACTGGTAGAGCTGAGGAACTGCTGCACAACCTTTTAGACTGAAGGAGCACTGTGGAGCCATCTCCCTTAAAATGTCGCGTGACCAGCACTAGAAAAGGTCTCTCCAGTGATCCCCAGATGGTGCTGACATGACTGAGCACATCACATTTCCCAGTCCCCCTGAGAGCCACATTTTGAGCCTCACGTGGCATCACAGAGTCATGGGACTGGGATGGAAATGCATGAGGCTATCAAACCTTCCTCGGGCTCCGAGGCTGCCCCGGCCACACCGCGCTGTAGAGGCATTTACGCAATTCTATTTTGTTACATTGAGCAATGAGTAAGAGACAGCTGTGATATATAATGATAATGCTCTCTTTGTTTGGAGATCAAAGCAGAGCATTAGGCTCAAGCTGACCTGGGAATATGTTGCCAAGTGATTCCTCTCCAAAGCCCTTCTGTAGCCTTTTTAGTGTCCTGTTCTATGAATGCTGAATTTCACAGGGCTGAAAAGTTCAAGGGAAACAGCTAAGAGCTCCATCCAGGGTCTCCCCGAGGGGGTTGCCTCTTTCACTTACAAAGTCTTTGTCAGAATTTATAGAGGTCTCTGAAGAATTTTATAGAGGTCAGGTCTAACTCCAGGACTTGGAATGTTTGGGGGTGTGCTTCGCAGGCAGATTCCCAAGTCTAAAAGGACTACCTGGAGCCCTGTGTGCCCAGAAGTGGGGAGAGAAAGCCCAGAGCAGGTGTATCCAGCAGCCTTTGCTCAGGGCAGGCACCTGGCTGTGCTGCTTGAAAGCCCAGCAGGTCGTTTGAGCTTTGTCCTGTTTCAGGCTCTGATGTCTCATGCGGTTTGGCTCCCATTTTTCATAGCTACTCCTGGCTTCGGGGCGGTGTTGGAGGGAGGGAATGTGTGAGATAAGAAAGGACTGTGGGAGCAGGGAGTGCTGAATCACTCTGCTGATTAACACCGGATTTTGATCTCTCCTGACAGCTGATTCAGTTTCTGTTTGGCCAGCTCCAATCAAGCCCTAGCAGCGCTGGGATAAAGAGGAAGCTGTAAGTACCCTTGTGTGGTGCACACACGCTCACGGGTGCAGAATTGCTGCCCCCTCACTAAAAGCACAAGCTCAGCTCGCCCAGGCGGGCGGTCACCGGACCAGGGCACCATGGTGATGGGAAATGAATGGGCTGAACTGCCGAGTCAGACCTGCTGACATGCCCCATTCAGTGGTCTTTAGAGAAGCACCGTGTCAGCTCGTGACCTTTATTTGGGGAACACAGAACACGATGACAGATGGGAACACTAACTAGTGGGAGGGTAAAGGGCAGGACCCCACTGCTGGTCCTACAGGTTCCAGTTTTGCCTCTTGTCATCAGTGGGAGCAGGGCTGGACCCAGCCAGCATGCAGACACCTTTGGTTTGACCCACAGTCATTGAATGGGGCACGTATCCCACACAGGTTTGGTGGCACATAAACTAAAGGCCTTCCAGAGAGGAAGAAAGAAAGACTTTAGCTAAGAGGAAAGCAGGAAAGGCTGAGGACCTGGATTTTAACCTGGAAAAGACTGGGAGGGGATCTGATCAGTGCTGATCAATAGGTAAAGGGACCCTGGAGGGCAAGAGAATGGGGACAGACTCTTGTCTGGGGTGCCCAGCAACAGCACAAGGGGTAATGGGAACAAACTGGAACCCAGGAAGAGCACAAAACTATCTAAACAGCAACCGTGTTAGAATCACAGAATCATTCTGGTTGGAAGAGATATTAAAATCATTGAGTCCAACCGTTCCTCCAGCACTGCCAGGGCACCACTAACCCATGTTCCTCAGCACCACATCTCCATGCCTTTGAAGATCCTCCAGGGATGGGGACTCCACCACTGCCCTGGGCAGCCTGGGCCAGCCCTTGACAACCCTCAAGGGGAAGAAATTGTTCCTCAGGTCCAACCTAAACATCCCCTGGCACAACTTGAGGCTGTTTCCTTTTGTCCTATCAGAGATGAGACAGACCCTTACCTGGCTTCATCTTTCTTTCAGGGACCTGTTGAGAGTGAGATCATCTCCCCCTGAGCCTCCTTTTCCCCAGGCTGAACAGCCCCAGGTCCCTCAGCCACTATTCACAAGACTTGTTCTCCAGACCCTATTGACCTCCTTATGAGGAGGGATCATACTGATACAACCCACCTGCAATTTGCAGTGTAGTGCATGTTAGTTTGAGTTCCTTCCTTGGAAACACAATGGTCTGTCTTCAGGGAATCTCTGTCTGCACCTCTCATGTTTTACAGTTTTTCATAGTTTTGTCTTCCTGCCTCTCTTTGAAATGACAAAAATCATAGTGTACAGCCTAGAACAACTTTGGCTCAGACCAGAGTGCTGACTGGTCACCTTTTCTCTGTGTGGCTAATGACCTTTTTTAATGGTTACCTTCTCCAAAACACGTGTTTCCCTTCCTTGTCCGTAACACTGGACAAGAAAGTACCTTACAGCTGGGGATAAACTGAGTACCTGGGGGAAAACAACCCTTGGCTGAGGGGGCATTTCTTGTGTGAGCAACCAGGAACCAGTCAGAATGTGCTGGGAAAACAAACCTGTTTCTCTTCACAGACCTCTGATGCTTGACAACGGGATCTCAGCTCCACAAGTGTCCAAGTTCAGCCGGCATTTATCTACAGACCCCCTCCATGACCCCTATTTCATACAGTCGGTAGGTTTACACCAGCCTCTGAGCTTTGTGGGGTTTCTTTGGCCAGGGTGAAAAAATGTTTGAAGCAATAGCACAGATTACAGAGTAAGCAGTTTGGCAGTGAAGGAGAGAAGAGCTTTGCAAAGCTGAGTGACATGTTATTTTTCAGCTCCCCAGTTTTGGGGAGAGGCACACACTTGCATGTGCTGATGCTGCCATGGGGCATGGAAGCAAGAGGCAGACCCCAGACCAAACGCTCTGTGATGTTACCCCAGCCTGGCCCACCTCACAGGCAGGGAGGAAGAAACGTGTTCTACAAGTGGGTACTGTGATCTTTCTGACCAGAGCCAGGTTTGTGCAGACACAGAGGGATCCCCAACCCCCTAACCCACCAGAGCAGACCCCAGACATGTACACCCCGGTATGCTTGCAGGAGAGGCCAGAGGAAATTATAATGTTGCATAGTAGGTAAAAGCTTTCTTGGTTTCCACACAAGGAGGACTCAAGGATTCACAGTGAGTAAATCATAACTATCTCAGACAGGGCCTTGGACATGTTCTGGGCTTCAGAAGGACAAATGGATATGATTTTTTTTCATCTTAGCCATCGACAGAACCCGCCTCTTGCTTGAACAGTCCTGCAATTGCTGGAGGACCCATCATATCAGATGTTACTGAGGCATCACCATCCAACATAATGAATATTCAATCCCCTCCTGAAAATGACAGGTAAGTGTGCTTGTGATTAAAACCAGGGGGAGTTGGGTATGGATATACATCACTTCAAAAGAGTTTTCCTGGCTGTAATTGTACCAAAGTCTCTGTACCAAAGTCTCTGCAGTAATTTTTTCCAGAGTTGCAATGTGGGTCAGATTTTCAGAATTAGGGTGAGGTAATAACAGCATAAGTTTGGAAACAAGGTTAGAAGCTCCATGCTGAGAACTTCCACTCGCTTCTTTGAGAAGAATTCCATGTTTATATTTTGTTCTCAAGGCAGAGGCTGTGTCAGACTCAAGTAATGAGATGTTAACACTTGTTTGGTTTGTTGAGAGAGAGAAAGGAAGCTTCCTTTTAGCTTTGACAAAGAAGAAGCAGAATCAAGCTGTACATCTTTCTGCTAATGAGAACAGAAAAGTTGCATCACAACAACTTCCGATGTTGGACAACTTTTCTCTGAAAAGGTCCCAGTAACTGAAGAACTGAATGCAGGGGTATTTCACTGCTTATCTCTTCCTGCCACAGACAAGCAGTGTATTTAGAGCCAGGAGCAGAACAGCTACAGCTGTGTCAGTGGAAAGTAAGTAGACAGATGAATCATGGAAACAGTTTCTGATGCACAGGGGTGAAGCAGTTAAACTCTAGAAACTGCCTGCAAATCTGCCTCTTAATTCAAACCATAGCCATAAAATTAGCTCAAAGCATATAAAGAGCTCCAGATTAAAAAACAAAACAAAAAACAAACAAACAAACCCCCAACAACCCAGCCCACCTGGAAGCCATTTCTAAAGCAAAAGAATTTTAATCTAACCTTCCAGTTATGTTGCTTATCTCTACTAATTACTGAGTGCCATCTGGTGGCCTCTGATCTCTGCTGTGTCTGCACGACCCAAGAATCGGAGTCAGTCACTGCCCTGGTGAGCTCAGGAGTGTGGTACTTCCTAAATTCATCTCAGTTTCTCATGGGAGTTTGGGATTCATGGGATGAGAAGGTCATCTGGAAGGAATGCCGAGGAAGGCTTCATGGTGTCACGTACCATCCCCACGTGTGACACGCTGGTGGGATGTCTCGTAGCAGAGCTTGTCTGTAAGTGTTGTAAGATAGTGTTTTTTCAGTATGGCTTTCCAAGATGTGCCTCTTCATCTCCACGCCTCTGTCACCTTAGCTCCAGTTGTGTGCACATTCATTACTGGAACTACTCTGATAAGCAGTGTAGAGTAGATTTTTATGTACAAAATGCCACTCTTCAAAACTTCCACGTCATATGTCCATCTAGGAATAACGTGGAGTGCCTCTCCTGATGGAAAAAAAGGCAAACTTCTGCTTCTGCAGAAGTCAGGCATCCAACTGGGACTGTCAGATCTTGATAGCTTGGGTTCTAGATCCTGCAAGGCTGCGAGATCCTGACCTGTGTCACTAGATCTCTGGAGTGCTTGGGGCTCCAGTCCTAACTCCTGCATGGGGAGGTCTTACTGATGATCTCATTCCTAACTCACTCAAGAGTGGAGACTTTTTCAGGGGAACCTCTCCAGCACAGTGACCCTTTATCCTATCTCAAGCCTAACACTCATCTCAGGAGCAATCAACACATGGAGGTGTATTTTCCATATCTGCAAAGCAATCAAATGGGTCACAGTCATAGCTGTGACAGGTGAAGTGACCAAAGGTATTCCAGCTGAGTGTGTTTCTGGAGCTTGCTGGAAAGAAAACAAGTTGCTGGTTTCTTTTGCCCATCTAGTGGAACGGAAAGACCCTGTGGGGCAGTCTGACAGGAAGGGGAAGCAAGCCCTTGTGCCTCTCCCAGCACGAGGCCTTTGTGGAACTAAGTCTTGTCTCTGACCCAGGGAGAAGTGCCTCATGCTGATCAAGGAAGAGCCAGTCAGCCCTGGAGTGAAAGCCACCACTGAGCCTGATGTCCCCCTGCCAGGCTGCCGGGCTTGCTCTGAGCCACCCGTGCTCCCGGTCGCTATGGTTCAGTCCGTCTTGGAAGGCAAAGGGAGCTGTGGTGCAGCCCCACCAGGGACCTCACAGCCATCTGAGAGAAGAGGCAGAAGGGCATTGCTGGACAGGTGAGGGGAGCAAGGGAGAGCTGTGGTCCTGTGCGTTTCATGGCCCACTCTTCTCACTAGTGGGGGGGAAAGGGAGGTTGGCTTTCAGTCACTGGTGGGCTCCATCCTGTACCTGTGGCACCTACTTAGAGGACCCTTGAAGCCCCGGGAATGCCTGCAGGTAGAAGTCACTCCTTTAAAAGCCATTAGTTAATAATAATTCATCTGCTTTTGGACCCATGAGGGTGGGAATGCAACCTTTTCTGGATCTCAAGTGCCTGCCTAGAAGGATTTTTTCTAAGGAAAGTTTTAATTTTCCCAGTCTTGAGGAGTTGTGCACAGACTATCCATCCCCAAAGCTCACATGTCACCCAGGAGAGGAGGAGTCTCACTTGTTTTACCATCAACCCGGCCCCCTGTAAGCTCTGCTGGCTTGTACTTCTGGGATTAAACCAAACTAGAGGGCACAAACCCAGGCTGACAGTGGGCTTTTGGTTTTCAGACTGAGTTTTAAGCATAAACCTTGTGTTGGAAGGCTGCTCAGTCCTACTTTCTGTGTGTATCTCTGCAAGCCTCACTGGTGGCAATATTTCCCCTTGTCTTTTCTCAGAACAGATATTTCAGACCCATTGGAGGGCACGGACTGGAGCCTGGAAGGGCTGCAGCTGCTGCTGAGGAGCCAGCAGTACGGCCTGGAGCCTGCCAGCCTCTTGGATGTGAGTGCTGGGCCCTCGCTTGTTTTCTGTATATTCTGCATCTTAGATAGTCTTAGACTGTGCTTAGCTCTGCTACCTTCCCCTTTTCCTCACGTTCTGACAAGTATAGCTGATGTCAAATTCTCTGCTGAGATATTTACCTGTCTGCAGTTCTCAGGTCACATTTTAGAAACAGATGGTGTTTTTTCTTTTAAGCACATTTGCAGAAATGTGAAAAAAAGTTTCTTTCTCTCTTTCACGTGCTCTCTCCTTGTACATAGAGTTAGTATATGAAGGGGCTTTGCCAATAATCAAATAACCTTATGTAACAATTTCTATGTCAAAGATATGCTCCCTCGAGGAGGTGCTTTGGATACAGGCATGTGGTAAGCTTGCGTGGATAGACAGGAATGCAAAATCATTTCACAAGTCAACCTTATTCTCCTAAAGACAGTTCCCAATTGACTGAGTCTGACTTTACGGGAAGCTCTGCTAATGGCCTGCTCCACCACTGACTCGGCTGGTTTCTGTTTCTCATTGCTCAACAGGAGGGGTTTTCCTGTTACTGACACGCTTTTCTCTCTCTGTGCAACTGAACATCACAAGAGTGAGAACAAATCATTAAACTGTGCCCTGGCTCAATAAGCTCCTTTCGCCAGATTGCTCAAACATCTCAAGAAATTGCCACCATCTGCCCTCTGCCACTGGGCTTTGGAGCTTTAAAAAGAGCGTGTGGATCTGGAAGTGTCCTAGGAGTCAAGAATAGCAAAAAAGTGCTCTGACTTGCATGGGCAGTCCCACCAAGTGTGGTGACTGGTTCGCACCGCGCCTGTGGCACAGGGTGTCCCTCTGCGCGCAGGCTGCGTGTCAGCCCAAGTGCCCGCGAGTCAGACCTCGCTGTTCTGGCTCTGCTGCACGTCCACATGCACAAGCCTTTGGCTGTAGCTTCAGTTCATCTGTCAAAGTAGCAGAGGCACAGCCAGAAGTGACTTTCTGGCATCTCTGCCAGCAGGGCTACAGCCACCAGCAGGCGGCCAAGGTGGGCAGCTGGGGGTATGGGCATCTCGAACCGCTACCTTGCAGAGCCCTAATTGCATTTTCCTCCCAACAGGTCTTTAATCCAAATTTATCTCTGAGTGAGTGGAATCTGACTGAGATGGAAGCCAGTCTGTCACCGGTAAGAGACATATTTCTGAGATAGGATAGTAACAGAAATGTAGTTATGAAGCAGAGCTTGTGCATAACCGAAGACCGCCGAGTTCTTTTACAGCCAGAAGGGAGAGCGCAGTGAAGCACAGCAAGCAGCCACCTCCCGAGGGGAGCTGAGAGCCTTATCTTACACTCTTGACCTGTCTTTCTCTCTCAGCCAGAGATGTGTTGGTGTCTGGGAGTTTTAACTGAAACTGGCCACTAAACTTTCTCTTAGCATGAATGTCACATCCTATTAATATCATAGTTAGATAAAGTGTCTCTGTGACAAAGCTTTTTATAAAATAGGCCTTTATAAAGTGCAGCCAACCCCGTGTTTCAGGAGCAGTAGAACCATGTGCAAATAGAAGAGAGGCTCAAGTAGAGAAGGAACAAGGAGTAATTATTTGGTGGTGTTTGTTTGGAATTGACATTGACAGACATTTCTGAAGGGCATGTCATGATTTAACAGTGTGAGAAATGTGTGTTTCACACATTTTGGGGCGAATTTTTCATGCTGGTCCTTTTTCCTGCTTGATGGAGGATGAATTTTCAGTGCCCTTACTGCCAGCCAGGGCGGATAAAGATTTGGGTAGTTCTGCCATTTCTGGAGAAGTGCAAATAAAGTGTAATCTACTCTAATGAAGTGTGCAAGGTCTCTAAGCTTTCTTCATCATATCGCTATCTTTTTTAGGGTTCGATTTAATAATTCTGAATTTACTAGGTAATTCTGCTTCCTGAGTGTTAGGAAGGAGAGTCTCTGAAGAGGTAATATTAGCAAGTCTTGGAGGCAAAGGGCAGTCTCTTTTAAAAAGGGTTGTGTGAGAGAAAAGGCCAAGAGGGAGGCTGCAATGAGAGCACTGAATTTCCCAGCCCCTGGTGCAGCAAACCCTCAGACTTTGCTCATCCTGCGGAAAGTCCTGAACATAGAGAAGCCTGGAAGTAACACCTGCATCAGCTCTGCACCTAGACACACCACGTCAGCAAAACCTAGTTTGACTTCAAAGACAGCCATAGACGAATGGAGAGAAAATTCCTTTTGCATTTGCTGCTGGCTGCAGAGGACTGCGGGTTTGCTTTGTGTGGTAGCTGGGCAAGGACAGCCACAGTGACCTCCTCATGTGACATCAGCTTCACATCACATTAACTAGTGATAATTAAGGGATTAGATTTCCCTTAGGCTTCTCCTCCAGGCATGTCTGCCCTTGAGCAGAGGCTTTTGGCTGATGGCACAGAGTGCAGGTGAGGCTGGGAGGAGAGGCAGGGCAGGGAGGAGAGCTTCACGTTACTGGTGGATGTTGTGCAGCACTGATGAAGCACTGATTTGTTCAGAAATGGCCTAGTTCTAACAAGCTCCCCTGTCTTTGTATAATTGTACATTGTAGTTTATATTTTTGCATCAAGATGCAGCGGCTCACAGTGGATCTGGAGAAGAATGCAACTGAGCTGTCCTCCAAAGTGTTCAACCCACCATTCAACAATGCCTGCCCAGGTAGGAGCACTGCCAGCTCTTGCAGCCTCGACAAGGGGGTGGAACCAAGGTGTTAAACATGTCAGTAGTGAGATGCAAGGCCCAGCACTGACCATTTTCCACCTGGGGAGAACAAACTATTCTTTTTTATTTATTTTACTTTGGTGATTGTCAGTCAGCAATGTTTCCTCAACAACCACTAAGCCAGTTCCTGAGCAGTAGGAAAAGTGTTGGGGATAAACTAAGGTTTAAATATAATTGAACTACCTCTGTTTCTGCTTGGGTCTGCACCATATCTATTGGTGTCTTCACTGTTTTCTCTGCCTGTTCATCGCCACTTAAGAGCAATGGTGTGTTCTAAGTGGGGATGGTAGGAGCTTTATGGGTCCTGTGTTTCCTCTGGCTCCTGCTGTAGAGGAGGTGACCCTATAGCTACTGGCAGCCAGAGGCTCAGCTCGTCCAGACCTCATGGAAACTGCCCAGCTGATCTTCTCACACTCATCGACTGTGATAAGATGTGTCATTGACCATAGATATGAATCCAGAACTGTTTTCCTGGTCTTAGAATAGTGATTATATTACTATTTTCATGTCTATTCAGCTGGGATAAACATGAAAGAGAAGCTATTGTGAGCCTCTTTCACTTCTTGTCAGGTTCCTCAGGTTCAGGCAGAAGCCAGCTTGGCAACCTGCAGAGGTTCCTGTTGATTTTAATGGGCTTTTGAGTGAGTCCAAGTTTGACTCAAGGGTTTCCAAGAACTTTTGTCTGGAGTGAGGCCCTTCACCTCATGTTCAGTGGGGATTTGCTACTGTTCAATTCTATATATGTAGAAATAAATTGCTAAATTGCCTTCCAGAAACTGAGATATCTGTTGTCCCTTTGCATTCCTAGGGAAAGATGTTATTCTTGAAAGCACCCAGCAGTTCCTCATCGATCGTCAGTCAGTCTTTGGAAATGACCTCATCAGCTTGCCTGAAAGTTCATCGCTTTATGTTCCATCTGAAAATATGGCTTCCTACCTGTCCTCTATGGATGTCCAAGGGGATATCCCATTAAACCTGAGCTCTTCAACTGACAGCAACCAGTGATTTACCTTCGAGAAAACATCATCTCCCTCCCACCCACCAAAGCATCCACAGGTTTGAATGTAAAGAAACACAAGTGACTTGGAAACCCACAAGAGAGTTTCTTTTTGTGCCCTTTCTTTTTGAGTTAGCTGGAAATGGTCGGTAGCTGTTGCATTACCCTCCCCACACCTGGATTTCAGTGCTTGCCCAGGATAACAATTTTAAAACAAAATCCTGTTTCTGGCCCTTGCTCCTATGGGGAGTGGAACTTGGCAGGATCTTTTTTTTTTTTTTTTTCTTGAAAATGCTTTTAAAAAGTTCAAGTCTAACAGAAGAGAAGAGTAGCTTCAACGTAGATCAGGGACTTCATAAAATAAAGTGATCTGACTAGTACCTGCAACAGCAAGCTGTTGGGTATTATTGGGGAAGAACAAATTTAGCTAAGTTGCCTGACCCTTCTGGATGCTGTTTTTTTAAATAGGAAAATAGTTCTATATGCCAGTCCAAAGCTCTAAAAATATTATTTTATCCATTTTCTAGCTTTGATGAGATGTATTTGTACCTTTCCCTCATCCTCCTAGGGTGAGTAAAAAAATGAAGATCTCTTGGAGTGTGCAGAATTTCTGAGTGACCACTCCAAGAATGTATCTCTGGCTCCTAAGGGAGCTACAGACCATCACAGCTCCCCAAACATCCCATGCTTGAGTTTGTTGTTTGGGATTATTTTTTTTTCCCCAGATATATTTTCTCCAACATAGAGTAAGGCATCCCATAATTATAAAAAAAAGAGAAAAAGGGATAGACTCTTCTGCACACATCATTCATCATTTTCTGTGTGCAAAGAGGACTGAGGGAGCACACTCTGGGTTTTGGTGCTGGTTAAGTATTCCATGTACAGTCCAATGATTGTTGTATTTCCTTGGCCTTGACCTGTTCTATTTCCCCTGAAGATGTGCCTGTTGGTTTATTTGCTGTATACAATCTGATGATCCAGTTTAATTGAATCCCCTTTTTAGAAGGACTCTCAGCTGCTCAGTGTAGGAGAGAGGCAGAAGGTTAGTCCACCATGTCCCACTACTTTTCTTCTGTCCTTTGTGCATCTGAGACCAGCCTCCAAAGGTTGAATGAATCTTCCTCTTTCATGTGGTTTCTGACAACTGAGTTTCTCAACAAAGCAGAGCTTTGTTTTTTATGCTGTAGTTCTAGTGAGAACATAGTATTTATCTCAGTATCCTCGGAGTTGCTTTTCCTTAGGAAAGCTTCCCAAATGCAATGAGACAGACCCAGGAAATCCAACAAACTCAGGCCTCCAAAGGGTTTAGACAGGGAGGTATAAGCTGTGCCAGTATCAGTTGAAGAAATGCTCTACCAGAAATGACAATTTCTGGTTCTAAACCATATTTCTGAGCATCTGGAATGGTCAAGCACCACCCACCCCAAAATGTAGTCAATCAGATGACTGCAGCCTCAAATTCTGCCTAATAAGACAAGCATGTTTCAAATGGACCTCCCTGTCACAGCCCTTTTCTCCATCCATTTATCAGTATGTGAACAGATGTGTTAGTTCAGAAACACTCACTTTTGAGCTAACTACTGTGTGCTGGGAGCTCTGTCACCACCTTTGCAGGAGCAAGGTTGCGAGAGCTTCTGAATTAATTCCAGCCACTGTTTTTATGTTCAGGACTAAGGGAAAATTCTGGCAGTCCCCATTGGCCTGGTATTTAGATGATGTGCTTGACTGTATCATGGACAAGGTTTTCCTTTGGGACAGGTTTGTGCTTAGAAAGTTCACCTAGATCAGCCCATCGGCCACTGTATTTTGTCATTTCCAGCGATGGAAAGTCATTGAATTGCACTTTGTTTATTTTTTCCCCATAGGTAATTGAAAACTGTCTGGTGTCTCCTGTCACCTGACAGCATATGTTATTCCCGTTCAAGGTTTACATCCTTCTCTGAACCTGCACCCTCTAGATTGCCTTGATGTTAACACTGAATGTATTGATCCAGTAAGGTATTTAAGCACATGTTCAAGTTTGTGAGCAGCTTTCACATATTTTCATGAAGCCTGTCACATGCTTGAGGTTATGCTTCGGTGTCTTACTGGATTGTCTAGTTGGGGTTGAGGAATGAACCGTCTTAGGTGAGCTACTTGCAAGTAGATAAAGGTGCAGCTCAACCAACAAGGGTGCCTCGCACCGTCTCGGGCAGCGGCACTTTTTACCGTGCCAAGTGACAGGCTGCACTCACTGCAAGTGGCCCCTCGGGATGGTTCTTGGGTTTTTCTTTAGGCTTTTTGCTCTACTATAAACATGAGATTGCAGCTTGGTGGTGAGAGGAACCTCCAAGAACAGTATTGGAGAGCTACTCCTGTGAAGAAGCAAACTTGTGTTCCTTGGCTTTTTACATTGTTAATTTTACTTGAAGGTGATGTGCTGAGCCTGCGTTTTTTGCACTATGCTGTACATTTGTAAAGTTTTACAGAAAACACTAATTAAATATGTTTCCTTTTTCTCATTTAGTCCTGCTCTGGCATTTCTCTCACTACTTTCACCTACCCCTTACTCCTTTCGTCTTTCCCAGGTCCTCATGTCTAAGTGAAAACAGCTTCCAGGAGCTCAGGAGATTCCCCGTGAGATAATGTAGGGCCTGCTGAGGGGTTGTGATCACCCGTTTGAAAAAACAGGAGCTGGAGAGATCTAGGATGTAAAATGTGACAAAGTGCACACAGCTCAGAGAGCAGCTGAATTCTTCACATGAAAATGCCAGTCAGGGTGGAAGAAAAAAAATTAAAATCTAATTATCTGGTGTATCTGGTAAAATGAGAATCAGAGTAAAAGAATCTGCAGCTCTTCATATTGCTTGCATTTTCTTATCCCTCCCCCCAACACTTTTATTTTCTTCTTGCTTTCCGTGATAATAGAGCTGAAACTTCACTCGTGGAATTACTTTTTTAAAACCTTTTATTTATAACCATTCTGGTGGAAAATGGCTGAAGTTTAAAGCAATTGTGTTGTCTTCCTGAGGGCTTTTATGATTATTTTGTGTTACATTTAGGGCCAGTTCTCTTACCACCAGATGGCACCTAAGCCCACCAAACTGAAAATACCTTTTCATCAAGCCCATAGTAGTACCTTTTTCTTTACATGTGCACATCTACAAGACCTGTTCAATTCTATTTATTAAAAATTAATAGAGATTTATAGAAATAAGAAATCAGGCATTCGCCTGGACTTGGGTATGGCTTAACAAAGTGACATCACTTAAAACCTCTCTTATTCCCAGTGTTGCAGTTGCTGGTTATATCACAAAAACAGAGGAAGAGGAAGTGCTGCTCCCAGCCATCTCCACTTCCTTGAATTTTATTCTCTAGTTCAGAAGGAGGAGAAGGTACAAAAAAAAGGAGAGGGGTGGGGAGAAAACCTGGCATCTCACATGGAAAATGGCAGATAGAAGCCGGTGCTTTGTCACAGCTTGCTATGCATGGATGCTATTTCTGCATCTGTCTTTGCATAAACAATCATCATGTGTATGAATATTAGATCTGTAAGATACTGTGGTGTCTTTCTGAGGTCCATCTGGAATGACATAGACTGGTAAGGAGATGACACAGGTTACAGTACATGCGGTTACAAGCAGAATCTTTATTTAATTCAAATGACAGAAACATGGTATTTTGTGCATTGAAACTATGTATGTAAGATACAAACATTTAACTAAGTAATTTCTAGAAGGATGCTAGGTAAAAAATGACAGAAGAGAGTGGAACTGAACCTTAAAACAGTAGTGCCTTCACTTTCAGAGTAGTGAATGCTGCCAGCTGCCCCAAAGAGCCTGGAGCCAAGGCATCTCCAGCAGTGGGAACACAAGGCACTTGCTGCCTGCAGCATACAGAGGATTTGGGGCTTTTTTTCACACTGACACAACTATAAGTTGAGGTGCACACCCTGAAGGTGAGATGCTGGAGGCTGCAGCAGCCTCTGCCTGACTGAAGCACCAAGTCCTCCCATTGAAGCCAGTGGGTTTTGTACCCCAGTACGCGCTAAGTCGGTCGGAACTAACGGTTCCCTTGCTGAGCTCTGCATGTTGGCAATAACCACGTGCAGCCAGCCAGCCACGGAGCTCTGGGTTTGGTCTGTTTGGGCTTTTTTTTCCAAAGTGATTAATCTAATGCACTCTCACTGTCCTTGTCACCTTGTGCTCTGAAAGGCCATCCTTCACCCCCAGCCAGGCACCGTCCTTCTCCGTCACTGCCGTTCCCTGTTAATAGCATGAAGGCAAAAGGCAAATGAAATTCACTGGTGGGCTTTAATACTGGAAAAAGAAATGTAGAGCCAAATCTTTAAAAAGATTGGTACTCAGTAAGAAATCCTGTGTAGAAAATAACACTTTAATTCCTAATTTATTAGGTTTCCCACATAAATAAAAGGAAGAGGTGAGTGTTTAACTCAGAGTGGATTGACCATTTTTTCAACAAGAACTGAACAAATTGTTGCTTTTAGCATGTATGTGCCACCCACCTTTTAATCTGTGATCACTCACATCTCTGTAAACTCACCAGGGAAAGTAACTGTAATTTGGGTGTCCTCTTCCCATGGGCTTGGGTCATCTGGCTGATTGCAGACTGGTGACAGTAGGTGATCCCGAGGCTCAGGGATGACCTCTTCTATCAAAGGTTTTGAGGGGATTGCTTGCATATGCTTGGTCCCCAGGTAACTTTCTGAATTAGCAGGCTCTGTAAAGAAGCTTTCAACAAAGGGTCTTAAGGGCTCCTTTTCATGCTCTTTGTGTATCTTACCCACATTTGAAAAAATTGCTGTCAGAACTTCTTCTCCTACTGAATTCTCAAGCGAGCTTTTATCATTTTCCTCTAATGCAGAATCGCTGTCATTGGTCACATCAGAAATTATTTCAATCTTCGGGTGATAGTCCCGCTGTAAAGGTAGAAAATGTAATTGAAAAGGTATTATTCTGGATGCAAAAGTTAAAAGATGGGTAAATATCCCTTGGATCCACATCATGCCAGCTTTGATGTGCTTTTCTCCCAAAATGTATGGAAGATGTGCTTCACCCATAGCTCTGCTGCTTTGTGGATGAATCTTGGGTTAACTTTTTCTCAGGCATTAGCGATGAGCTGACCATGAACCATTAACAGCTGGTAAAAAGAGCTATTTCAGCAATGCAGCAATGAGTGGGGGCAGTTTGATTACCTCTGAACAGAGGGATCTGACTAACGTCTTCATCTGGCTTCAGTTAAGAACTGAATGCACTTCAGAGCTGCCAAGGCCTACCCCTTCAATAATCCTCTTTGTTCCTTTATCTTGGCTTTGCTGGCCAAGACATTTTGCAATGCTATTATCAGTCTGTGACCAAAGAGGCAAATAAATCCCATGGCTGACACTGTGTGAGGGACTTGTACAAACATGTCCAGTATGAGCAAGGCAAGTAGGAGTCAGCATCAGCAGGAGAACCAAAGCCATGCTTTAATCTTGGCTGATTTCTTTTTCTTTTCTCTCTTCTGTTGCTGTTTCTAGGCCTTTGCCCATCAGATCAGTTTGAGCACAGCACAGGGCTCATGTGGGCATGAACTGCCTCTTGACTAGCCTGCAGTGAAGCAAAGGGGTTTTAACCTCTCTGTGTTTTCAGTTGAAATGTATGATTTTATTCAAGAAGTATTCAGAGATTTTATTCTGATTTTATATAAGATAACTGGGGAGGGACTTTTTAAAAGGGCTTGTAGTGATAGGGCAAGGGGTGATGGCTGCAAACCGGAAGAGGGGAGACTTAGACCAGGCTGGATGGGGCTTTGAGCAACCTGGTCTAGTGGGAGGTGTCCCTGCCCTTGTCAGGGCGGTTGGAANCCATGGCAGAGGGGTTGGAACTGGATGATCTTTAAGGTCCCTTCCAACACAAACCAGTCTATTATTGTATGAATCAGTAGCAGGCAATTTGTTCTATCTCTTCAGTCTTTCTCAGCCTGTTAGTACTGGTGAAGTGTTTTAAGAGTAATATTCATTAAAACACTACCTGCTACTAGGAAATAAATCTTATTTAACTGTTGCATGACTTGATCTGAGTTGTTTAATCTCCTATTTTTGCAATGCAGTAATATTTAAAAAACAAAACCAACCAAACAAAACCAAAACCCATAACAAAACAAAAGTAAACACATCAAAAAAGCTTTACAAGTAGAAGCTTTAACAAGGTTTTTTTTTTACAGCTTTTACAAGCTTTTAGAGAAGACCTGCTGAAACATCCATGTCAGTGTTTGAAAGCACAACTGGTTGTATGTCCTAAACCAGCAGCTCATAACTTAGGGTATCCTTATTTTGCAAAACATTTGTAAATGTGTTTAGGGAAGCTTTGTCACTGGAATTAACAAGACTCTTACCTTTTGAACAAAGATTTCCTCTTCTGGGGGAAATTCACTTTCATCTATATCTTCTAAATCAGGCAATTCCTGTAGACAATCACAAGATCATTAATCAGTGGGAAAAGCTGCTGTAACCAATAAAATCCTACATCTCTATCTCACTGGGATTGTTCTACAAAGCAGGGCATTTCAGGGTAAGAGCACACACCCAGAAATACAGCACTGTCATCCTCCCTGAGGTGACAGTTTGTTAAGCACACGTGGGAAAAGGAAAATTCATCTGTCTTCAGGAAGAGCAGATGAGGAGGCAATAACCTCAGTGTCAGACTGAATGCTATTGTCTACTATGCTTAATCTCAACTTTAGGTACACAGAACGTAGATCAACCACGGCCCAAGCATGTGCAGCAATAAGAGCTTGTTTCTGCTTGATGGAGGGAAGGATGTCATAACCACAGCATTACACATCCTCCTCCACTCTTTTATATCACCACTGAAGCCATCTACTGACTGCAGGATATCAGTAAAGACGGCCGTGCTGCTCCAGATCTTCTCACCATTTGCACCTTCACAGCCATTCCCTGCTATGTCAGTGCTGAGTCTCTCTGGGAAAGCTGCAATAGGGTAAGTACTGGAGGTTGCTGGGAGAAGCTCTTTCCATTACTAAATGTCAGCTGGAGAATGAAGTAGCATAGAACACTGGAATGTGTATTCATGTGTGGTTTGGGTTTGGTTTTCCTTCTGTAGCATTAGGATAGTCACACGGTCCAAGTGTCAAAAGAAATGCACATAGGCTGAAGAGTTTATTTTATACCCCATTAATGTTTGTGCAAAGGAGGTTGTTATGGTGCCACGTAGCACCAAGAAAAACCAAACACCGAACCTCTGAGATCTTCACGTTGTGGGTACCTACAGTATCCCTATTTATTTGAAGCTTTTACTTCAGAGCCTGCAAGATCTCCTTATAAGAATAGTATTATATACTTTGAATTGTTGCCAATTCTCTCTGCTACCCTTGTTAAACCTTTCATTAAAGAGAAATATTTAACCCTTTGGTAACAGGCTCGATTTTTTTCCTGGGAAATTAAAAGCACAGAAAAGATAGAAGAGACTTTTCTGAAATGTTCCAGTAAGAATTTAGTTAATAATATCACTACAAGAGATCAATGAGTGTATTAAGTGCTCTGGAAAATCATAAACTCAGAAGTTTGTTATTGCTGGTTATGTCGTAATCTGAGTGTCTATTTAGCAACAGTCTCATAATTAGAGTATATCGAATAGTTCTCTGAAGAGAGATTGTATTTTTCAGTGGTAACCCTGTCCTCATGCTTAAACATGTTGAAATGTTTGCATCAGATTAGTGTCTTTAATAATAGAAAACAATATTACAAATGTCAGTTGCTTAGTATATACTTGAATAATGCACATTCTCTGCTTTTCTTGGAAATGTACCTAAAAGTTATAGTTTTACAATTTATTATATCTAACATGGTTAGCTAACATTTAACATGAGTGGGCGGCTTTATCTTCCTTATGCTTTTTCTGCAATAGTTCACATTTTCAACTGCTTATTTCATTTGAGCTTTGCCTCAGAGGACACACATATCCACTAGATTATTTTTGTGGTGACTTCTGTTTAATAAATAAGTCCTCTCCTTTAATGTCCCCAGATAAATCACAGAGGCAGAAGGTCAACTTCAGGTGATTAATGGTCAAAGGCCAAAATAAACTTTGGAAGTGGGCCAGTCTCTTTTCAGTGGTGCCCTGTGATAGGAGAGGTAACAAAGTGGTGACAAATTCTTTACACATGCTACATGGGAGAGAAAGAATACCACTGCAACTTCACTTTTGGGGTTTCTTTTCTTTTCTCTTCCTTTCTCCTTTTCTTCTCTTTCCCTTCTCTTTCCCTTCTCTCTGTCTTTCTGTCTGTCTTTCTTTCTTTCCTTTTACTGATTCAGAAGTAGACCTTTCTTAGAAACCTGCCCATATAGTTTTATTAGCCAGGCTGTTATAGGAATTAATTTGGGAGCAGACAATACCCAAACCTGAACTTCTCAAAACCTGGATCTAATACATACGTCAAGATAAATTCTCCTCGGTGTCTCCAATTTCCTTGGTTCAATTTCAGCACACTCATCCAGTTCAGCAAGCATGGCCTTTTCAGTAGCTGCCTTCTCTCTTGGTAGATCTGAAGAATAAACAATAGTCATTAAATATTAAAAGAATATTTTATCCAGTATTACTTGATTTTCAGCTAGTTGCTGTGGAAATCTAGTGGGATGTTAGAGAGGCAGAGATGGTGCTACACTGAGACAGAGTTTGTCTCACCATTTCTGCATCCCTGGTTTGGTTTGATTCTTCACTGTGTACGTTACCATCTGTCCTCTTGTTGATGCTGGAGCGCTTGTCTGATTCTTGTGCATCCTCCTGGATTCTGGCAGGAATATTTCCAGATGTGAAATCTGTGTTATCTCCCCTATTTGATAGCAGTGTTATCACTTCATCACAAGCATCAAAACTTTCCTTTCTAAATTTTTCAGTCTTCTTTTGTGTTTCTTGCTCTTCTGATATATTTGAAGGCTCTGTTGTATTAGAATTTCCATCATAGTCATCTGAATTTGCAGGTGCTCCTACTGAAGAAACAAGTTCATTAAAACTGCTGAATTAATCTACCATTACTCATTCTAAATATCCAAACTTTAGTACACAGTCTTAATAATTTGGCTGAAAATAAGCATCGAAAGCTCCTACTTTCTTTGAGCAGCTCTTCATCGATCAGTATTCCTCCCAGTGTTGTGGGTTTTTCCACCTCAACTTTCCAGTAAATACAGTTTCCCAGACAAAAGCTTGTCTAGAGAAAACACTGCAGTAAATAATGGTCTGGTATCTATAGGTAACTTTGAAAAGGACTCACAAGTGACTACATATTTAAGTATATGGTTGAGCATTTTGATGGATCAGTGCCAAATGCTGAAGTTATTATCTCCTTTATGGAATCTACCTGCTTGTAGAAAAAGCTTTGTTAGTCAACTGTGTTTAATTTCAGAGCCTGTGAAAGCCCAAACTGTATCAGATCAATGAACACTCCTCTGCACTGTAATACTGCCTTCTTTTTTGGCTTCACTCCTGTTTATCTTACAGCGTGAGAGATGCATCAAGATTAGAAAAGTATTTAGTATCAGAAAAGAAGACATAAATATACTCCTAAAGTTGCATCAGCCTGCTTCTCAATATTTAGCAACTATTCACTTATTTTAAACATTCGGATTGGAGCAGACGCAAACAAAACAGGAACCACAAACCTTCTGGGATGTCTGTTGCATCTTCACTTTCACCTTTTGCACTTGCATCTCTTTCTTCCATATAATTCTGTCTTTTCTCTTCCTCTGCCTTTTGCCTGATTGCTGCTAAAGCATTGATGCTATCTTGGATTTTTTTTCTCTCTTTTGTTTCCCATTTTTCTCTTTCTGCTTTCTCAGCTTCAAGCCCTCCAACAACCCAGGCTTCTGCACAGGCTCTAATAAAAACACAAAAGCTCACTGCAATATAGCTATGAAAGCATATTTTTATAATGAGAAATTTAAAAAAGCTTGCAATAGAGGACAAAAACATACAGCTGTGACAATCCCTTATGCAACAGGCATGCACGTATAGCTTATCTTGTATGTGGAACTGCAACAAAAGAAACAAATATCCAAATGCTGGTGATTACACCACCAGCAAGCAATCTGCCAGGAGAGCTGATCTTGGCTCTACTTTTCCAGATACCTGTTCAGTTTTTTTTGAAATTAGGCTTTGACTTTGATCCACAGACTTGGTATAAACCAGTTCTGTTCACAAATCAGTTTTCTTGAGGAAAGTTACCCACTCTCATTAAATTACACCAGCCAATATTTCTTCCCTTCCATGACAATATTGACAGAAAATGGATGAGTGAGCATTAGCTGTATAAAGAAGATGGCTCTGTTTCTTACCTGTCCTTTGGGAAAACAGGTCTGTCATCCAGATACGTTAGTAGTTTCAGTCGAACAGTAAGTGTCTTTCTATAATTTGCAATTTTCTTTATCACTTGGTTTCCCATCAAATTCAGCACATGCTGGAGACATAAGAGAAATGTCAAAGTCAAGCAACGCGAAAAAAAAATCCCAAACTGGATGTGCACTTTATCATTTCAAAGCCAATAAATTAATAAAACATCCAAAGTTCAATAACATTTCTTTCAGACCACGTCTGGGCTACCCAAAAAAACCCCAAACATTTGATGGGCTATATAATAGAGATGATACAAACCCTTAGCTTTATTCAGCTTACCAAATTAGGCATGGTCTCCAGAATGGTTAGAATACTTGGATCACTTAGACCGTTGTGGGAAAGATCAAGAACAGAAATACTTGGGCATTCCTGCAAATGCTGTATGTCTTCCAGCGTTTGTAACTTATTGTGAGCAAGCTGCAGAGTCTGCAGGACTTTCAGACAAGCTGTTGGACAAGAGCAGCACAAGGAAAGGTAAGGTTAAGAGTGTTTGCATCACAGGTTTTCTGGAGCAAGGAGAAAACAGAGCTGTCAAAACAATTATTGATATAGAACTGGGAGCTTCTATTCTCAATAGATGTGCTTTTTTGGCTAGGCCTCCATAGCTGCTTTCTTCACATTGGGAAAAACAGTTGTTTGGGTTTAGGATGGTGGATGTTGTTAATTCGTGTTTCTAACTAAACAGTTAAGCGAAACCAAGAGCTGGTGTCTGAAATTACTCCCAAAGTACACAAATGATAATGTAGAGGAATTCTTTTTTATTTTCTGCTGAAGATGGACTAACTTCTTTAAGAGACATAAAAGATGTGGTAATCATGTCTGCAACTGCCGAAGCACATCTCAGTGGGAAAGAAAATGGTGCAAACTGGATTGTCAGCCTGTCTGCAACACAGAGAAGTGCTTCAGTGGTATTAAGAAGTGATGAAAAACTACTTAATGCAGGTATCCACATGAAAGTAATTACTATGTCTTTTCTGTGTTCTCATCTATTTGAATGGCGAAACACATGGGTTTGACTCTTAAATAGAAGCCCATTGGACTTTGGTATGGGATATTATGCAAAATTTCAACACAGATAGAAAACCCCTTAAAATAAAAATAGTGACACTAATAATAGCTGAGCTTAGTCAATGCTTAGGAATCCAGGGTTGTTGTAAGTTAAAACACGTTGCACCAGCAGTTCTTACAGAGATTCTCAATGGTTTTAATGTAGTTGTTACTGATATTGAGTGAATTCAGCTTCTGTAAGGGTTCAAGGTTTTCAATTTTTTTAATTAAATTGATTTGCAAGTAGAGGCAACGCAACTCCGTCAGAGCCTCCAAATTCTCAATTTTTGTTATGCCATTGCATTCCAGCCACAAACACTTCAATCCAGTATACTCTTCAAGATTCTCCAGGCGGTCAAACCCTGCAGAAAAAGATGAGTTAAAATGAAATTGCATTGGCTGGAAATAAGTCTTTGGAACCAGAGTAAATTCCGCTAAAGCCGTGCTGCTGTGAGAACGCTTGTACTCAAGTTGCTGCCAACATTTCCATCATTAACTAATGGGACAGCACCTGGCCCATAAAGGGAAAAAAACATATAGAGAGATATTTTGGCCTGTATCTTATGCAGTCCTATAGATGGTCAAATAATACTTACTGAGAAAGCAACATAAACAAGGCCAAATGTAGGAGGTATATTTAGCATATCCTACTTACTTAAAACAATTCTTACGCTAACTTCAACCAGCTGACCATGCTGTGCAAAAACCATCTCAAAAATCACAAAGGGATGATCCCTGTTCATTTTAGCACCTTCTTTTTCTTTCAGTAGCATTTGAGATCATGAAGCAAGTGTTCACTCTTCATATTCTTCTTGACCAATTTTATTTGGTAGTAAAAAAGTCCCCAAAGCTGGAGAACAGCTTCTTTATACAAAATCACTTGAGAAGACATACCTATATTTTTCCTCTGAATGCAACTTGAACCAATATCTTAAGACATTTCTCAGAGGCTACTCTTTTGGAAAAAGCAGTGTCCCTTGATTCCTATTAATCTTTTGAATGACTCCACAAAGTAAATCAGGTCTATAATCAGTTCAATTTTCTACCTATATATAGACTCATGTTGTGACACAATTTCTTTATTATATAAAATTATGTTTCTAATTTAAAAGAATTATTAGATACATCAGTGAGCCATGAACTAGGTTTGCTGCTCAAATGCTACTTAGAATGATAAATCTAAACAATTATATTCACATCTCACCTTTATAATGCAAGTAAAGTGTATCATTTAAGTAGGGGGTCAAGTATAATTTCTGCTGTTTACAGATGTCTTGCAGAATCTTTTTTGTCATTCTAAAATAACCATGGGAAACAAAAGCAAACAAAAAAAATCCATTTCAGTGCACATTCTGAAATCTCTGGGGTTTTAACAGGTTTCAGTGTAACATAATTAATAGTTCTTTCATACAAGAGAAATAGCTACAACTTTCAGCCTACACTCCAAATGCAAAAGCAGTAGGGTTTTTTTAGGCTGGCTTTCTGTTTCTGCCTCTTTGAAGGGAGTTATCAGGCTCTTCTGCTAAAAGACTGAGTACATAGGAAAGTGGGTAGAGAGCCCATCTTCCAGAGCAGCATGTTTCCATGGCAGATGCTGGTTCCTCCATTCCTTGCTGCTTTGGTGCAAGACCTTTGGTGGCATAGCCTGTGCACAACATTTTTCTCAGGCTAGAAATATCAATAGTTATCAACCTAACATTTTAATAATATCAGCTCTGAAACAAGAGTTTTAATATTCAGCTGTGACTGGTTAGAAATGCTGCAGTAAGAAAATTAATAATATCCTTTCAACAGTAACTGCTTAACGTTCAGCTCCACTCCTGTGGGGATTCATGCAAGAGAGGATCAAGAAAATCCTCCTAGGGAAAGCTGTGGCCTATAGCTGAACAGTGCAGGGGGGGAGGACTCGGCAAGAGGGACTGGACAGAGAGCTCCAGTGTGAAACAGCAAATGCCACTTGGGCTGGCAGCCAAGAGTGGCCAAAGGTGGCCAAAGCTGCACGCAGCACTCAGCAGGAGAGCAACACCCCAAAGGAGTAAGGACACGGGGGGTCTGCAAAGTGTTAGAACAGAACTGGAGGGCGGTGAAGAGCAGCTGATGGGATCAGTTATGCTGTTACAGGGACCCTGGCTAGAGAACACTGCATGGACACTCTCACAGACAGCAGTCCCTAGCGGGGACTCTGCAGAGAACAACAGGACACTGGTTTTGGAGGCAAGGTGTCCAGGGCTAGATAAAATTTAGTAACAGCATAGACAAGCAACTTGGGAACCCATGAGGAAAACACTCAGCAAAAACATTCCAAAGCAGAAAATATCTGGATCTTCCTGCTTAAAATGATTAGATTCTGTGAAAAAAAATTCCAGAGTAAAACTTCCAGTACATATCCTTTGCTCGAAAAAATATTGCAAAATGAGCCAAAATTATTTTCTGCTCCTAAATTCCATATTAACAAATTGAACTTTGTATTTACTGTCATAAGTATTTGTAGGGTGACAGTCTGTAGCACTAAGATTTTCACCACATAGAAAACTCTGATTGACTTCAGTGATGCCAAGATTGAAATAAAACCCATCCACAATGTATTATTACCTTATGCAGCCCCTCCTTTCTTCTGTCCTTTGACTGAATGAGCTGGTTACTGATTTGTTATCACCATCTGGTTTTTGTTCCCTCTGTTGATCTGCCCTGGACATCTGGTTAATGCTTTTCTCTTGAGTTTTAACATCTTTGTAAGTAAGAAAACAAGTTGCAGTTTAACAGCATGGGTGGGGAAAAAGTGTCGTGTTGCCAATAACTCTAGAGAAATACTGAAGAGAATTTCAAGAAAAGTGTTCTAACCAAAATTTCTGGTGACATTTTTTAATGTAAGGAAACTTAGTGTTTTTAGAAAGCAAAGTAGTAAAATAAATAGTGGCAAAATAAGCAAAATCTGCTTCTTTTTTTTTTAATCTGGAATTCAGATAAAGATTATTATAACGTACAGTGACAAAGCACTGGCACCAATGTTCTTACAATCTTAGACATCTATGTATTATATTTAATTAACAATAATTTGAGTTTAACAAGACTGCTGGCTTTGCATGTAAGCAGACTACAGCAGTGGTGATATCAGAGTAATCTCCAGCATGGTTTGTTAGTCTAGCTCTTCTACAAAGGTACCCTTCTGCACTCTTCAGAAAGTGTCTGCAGTGCTATAGTCATTCAAGCTCTCTTTAGACTGCCTTTGATTAAGTGCATTTTCAATATTCTCTTCAGATTCTTGTTCCACACCTTCTGGTTGTGCTTGTTGTGTGTACACTTAAAAAGAAACAGTGTGAACAAGGTGATTGTACACAGCTCATTTAAATATAATTGTGATTAAAACATTTAGAGGTCAGGCTAGCTGCGTGATGACAACACAGGAAAAGGTAGCCCTCCACCAAGAAGAAAAGTAAAGAAAAAAGAGAAATTGGAAAAAAAAACAAAAAAATCTAAACAAACAGAAGCATAAGAAGATAGCAACTGAGCAAGCCCCATTTATGACAAGACTTTCAGTCTTTGTTGGGAGAAAGAATGAAGTCATCCAACTGCATCCAGATGAGAAATGACAGATTTGATGTCTAAGCTTTCTGTTCACTAAACTTCCCTAAATTAGTCCTAAGAGCCAGCCAGGCGGGCTCACCTCTGTTGCCAGGACTGCCTTCATTTTCTGTTGGGGTTGCTTCATTTATGGTGTTGTTCAGAGATTCCCCTGACACCTCTTGCGCAGTAACCTCCCCTCCAAGGCCCTTGTCCGAGTCTTCATTTTCTGATTGCATTTTAAGTTACGTGACTTAGACGAATGGTATCTGATTAACCATCTAATCTTGCCAGACAAAATGTCTAAAGGTTTCAATAGGAGAACCTGTTGCAGACAAGAAGACCCGTGTGAGTAAATGATGAAGCCTGGGTGGAGCTGGCAACCCGGGCGTAGTCACTGCGAAGATACCAAAAAAGCAGCGAGAGTTTATCTTTAATCTTGCCCGCTGTGGATCTCCCTCAGAGCAGAGATGACCACGGCCAAGAGGCCTCCCAAGACCACAGCAAGTCTCTTGTTTCTCTTCAAAGCTGTTGAGCTGAGGACGCAGAGCCTCTTGCCCTGCTGCAGCCGGGCGGCCTCCCGAGGCCAGGCTACCGTCCGGACAGGGCCTGCGGATGCTGTCACGTTTCCCCCGCACCGTTCGCTGCCGCAGCCTGGGAGCTCGCGAGGCCAGACTGGTCTCCCAGACCGTTCCCGTTAAACCGCCGGCTCCCTTTACCTGACCCGGCTGGGCCGGCCGTTCGGACACGGGCCCCGGCACACGGGACAGGCGGCTTCTCCCGGCCCCACCGCGGTATCTCTCAGGCAGCAGGAGACGTAAACAGCGAGGGACGGGACGGGTCAAGTCGGGTCGCGTCGCAGCGACTGAGATCCCGTTGTCGCCGGAGGCCCCTGAGACGCG
>VWZY01008867.1:108217-127399 GCA_013399075.1 Chloroceryle aenea
TAGGCGGGGTGCTGCCGAGGGGGAGGCCGTTGAGTCTTGTGCTGGTTTTACACAAATATTCACTAGTTAAAAGCTATGCGAGGCACAGTAAGCTTTCTACCGAGAGACACTCGTTAGTGCGCAGCACCGGCCCGTGGTTAGAGGGGTTTCAAAACCGGAGGACAAGGGAGATGCGCAGCATCTGCTAGGAAAGGGGTGGTGCTTTGGGACGGTGCCAGGCACCAAAGATGCTTCTGTCTCGTAACTTTCTGTGCTTGCGAGAGCAGGGTTTATCTTGTGTGCTCAGCTCTCACCTGCTGCTTACCCATTGCTGTTTTGGAGATGGATGTTAATTGTCCAAAATTAATCTTTATATGGTGAGCTTCCCTCATCTGCTTGCACTTGAGATGTGTTATTTACAGCATCACTGATCAGTGTCATTGCTTTATAACTGATTAGTAGCTAAAGCCTTGAACAAGGGCTAAACAGTAGTTAAACCAGTGAGGATGGTGGGAGGGGATACCCACATTTTAGCAGGCTGACTTGTGGCTTTTCCACATCAAATGGTGCTCGGATCATAACGTGCTGAATCTGAAAGGCTACCCATTCAATCTGAAAAGCTCACATGGCCCAAGAGGTGAGTGTAATTGTCTGTATCTATTCTTTTTTCCCAGACTTGTGATCACCATGGCTGCAGTGGATCGTTTCCAGCTCTTGTACCGAGAGATCAGTCGTTCCTGTAACTTTTACATAGAGGCCCTGGCTATAGTTGGAGCGTGGTACACCGTCCGGAAGTGCGTCTCCCTTGCGTTTGACACTTACAGCATGCTGAGGTTGCACGTAATTCCAAAGCTGGGTGGCGAGATCAATCTTGTCAAGCGGTATGGAAAATGGGCTGTGGTCACTGGTAAGAGGCTGGAGCAGTATTGTATTTCATGATTATGTTTATATAACGTACTGGGCCAGACCTGTAAAACTTGCTAACTTAGATTGCTGGTTGAGCTTTATGTCACAGTGTTATCTCAGGTTGCAAGTTAATCTGCTTGAGCAGTAACAGTTGAGCGGTGCCTTTAAATTCATTTCAGGAGACAGGCAAGATCAGTGTGTGGACTGTGCTGGGAAGGAATCCCAGGGTACAGCCCAAACACATAGATGCGTAGACAGAGATGCAGACAGGGTCCTGTTTTTGCTATGGGCTTCTCATGGGTGCTCAAGTTCTTCAGCAAGGCTTAAGTCATGTACATCTGACATCCTCACCTTTCATTATGATTCTGTTATCCCCAAAGTGGGTTTGTTTACCTGGTGTGTGATACACCAATATACACACAGTGCAGAGTGTGTAGTTCCAGATTCACCCGAGAGTACTGAGAGAGTTGGATGTGCTCACCAAGCCACTTTCTGTCATTTATCAGCAGTCCTGGCTGACCTGGGAGGCCCTAGTTTACTGGGATGCGTTCAAGACCAGGTTAGATGGGACTTGGAACAACCTGGTCTAGTGGGTGGTGTCCCTGCCCATGTCAGGGGAGTTGGAACTGGATGATCTTTAAGGTCCCTTCCAACCCAAACCATTCTGTGATTGTATGTAATGTGAGACCTGTCTACAAGAAGAGCTGGAAGGAGGATCCTTGTTGGAGGGAACCAACAGCTGCATCTCAGATCCTGGGTTCAGTTTTGGGCCCCTCACTCCAAGAAAGACATTGAGGGGCTGGAGCATGTCCAAAAAGGGGCAACAAAGCTGGAGAAAGGTCTAGAGCAGAAGTCTGGTGAGGAGCAGTTGAGGGACCTGGAAAAGGAGGCTCAGAGGAGACCTTCTCACTCTCAACAACTCCTTGACAGGAGGTTGGAGTCAGGTGGGATTGGTCTCTTCTCCAAGGAACAAGCAACTGGGCAAGAAGAAACAGCCTCAGGTTACCCCATGGGAGGTTTAGGTTGGAGATGAAGAGCAATTGCTTCCCCTTGAGGGTTGTCAAGGACTGGCCCAGGCTGCCCAAGGCAGTGGTGGAGTCCCCGTGATCCTTGGAGGGGTTTCCAAGCCCCCTGTGGAGCTGTGGTGCTGAGGGACATGATTTAGTGGTGCCCTGGCAGTGCTGGCATCACAGTAGGATTCAATAATCTTAAAGGTCTTTTCCAACCAAAATGATTCTATGGCAACATTGCCTTTATTGTTGTGGTTTTGTGATCACCATATTCAGTGCCACATGATCTTCAGAGACAGGAATGAAGCTATAATTGAAAGCAGTGGCAAAAGAGAAGGCTGGGGCTGCTCTGATTTTCATCTTGTTTTATTTTCTGTTGCAGGCAGCACAGATGGTGTCGGGAAGGCGTATGCTGAAGAGCTGGCAAAGCGTGGTGTCAGCGTCATCTTAATCAGCCGAAACAAGGAGAAGCTGGAGGCTGTATCTAGAAGCATATCTGAAACCTATAAAGTGGAAACAGATTTTGTAGTAGCTGACTTCAGCAAAGGGCGTGAGCTTTACCCAGCCATTAAGGAGGCTCTGAAAGACAGACAAATTGGCATTTTAGTGAATAATGTAGGAATGTTTTACAGCTACCCGGACTATTTTACCAACTTGTCGGAGGATGCGCTGTGGGACATGGTCAACATCAATATTACTTCTGCTAACATGATGACCCATATTGTACTGCCAGGCATGGTGGAGAAGAAGAAGGGGGCAATTGTGAATATTTCTTCTTTAATCTCTTGTCAGCCCACACCAATGCTGACCGCCTACGGAGCCTCTAAAGTAAGTTGGGGTATAATGTTTAACAGTATGCACTGAAGCATAGGTGCATTATAGGTTGGTTGGTTGTAAACATGTTCAGCAAGGATATCAAAATATACTTGAAAGTTTTCTAGGGAGTTGTTCAAATATTGGAGGTGAAAATTACATTTAATAGTCAGTAAACTCTGTCCTCACCCATATTGGGCTTTGAACCAAAGTCAGGGCTGTTTGTATTATGTGTGAACTGTGGCCTAACAGTAGTTGTAGGAGAAATATCACCTTCCTCAGAGGAATGATGCACAAAGCAAAGTGGCAGTTCTGCAATTCATTGAAAGGGTCAAGAATTTCACCTCTCTCTTGTGCAGCTGAACTGCACAGACGTTCCTCAGGCTGCTTACACACAAGTATTGGGTAGCAAGAGCAGCCATACTCCTGCTCAGGCAACCACCGTGACAAGGGCTATGGCCAAATCGAGCCACTGCTTCAGCTAGCACCAAGGGGCAGAAGGCTTCTTACACCATGGTCTGTACCATAGCTGGGGAAATGTGAAAAGGATTTTTGCCCCTGTAATTCTTCCTGAGGAGATGTGGTCAGTAATGAATAGGGTGAAGCAGCTGGGTGATGGTGGAAGCATGAAGGCACATGGGGATGCGGATTTACGCTGGGTGACTTGCTACTTAATCATCAAAAGCAACTGGGATTGTTGAAGGAACTTGCCTAGATCTGGTGTCATTGCCCCCAGCGGCCAGTGGCTGCCCTCTGCTGTAACCTAACCCCTGCACAGCCTTGCTCCCGGGATAGCTCTTCTTTTGCCCCAAGCAAAACCAGCATTTATGACCCCAAAGTATAAAATTCTGTGCAAATTTTCTTCATTGTGGAAAGGGGCTTAAGGTGCCCATTTCTGCTCTGAGTACCTCCGCTCCCTGGATAAGCTAAGCATATGTAGCACTGCACTTGGAACTAAACCAAAAGGCTTGAAGAAAAAGAAAATCGAGTGTATCCAAGTTTCTTCCGTTAGCTGTCACCATTAATCCAAACCCAATATCACTGATCCCATTTGCAGCCCGGCCTCTGCACAGTTACATTGCACAGATGTGGGAAGAAGCTGCTCCAGCATCCTGAGGCTCTCTGTGTGCTGATGATGTGTGGTGGTTGTGGTTTTGTCCTTTTGACAGCAGTGTGTGCATTTAGCTTTGGAGTGACCTCTGCAATGCCCCGAACTAAACAAGGTGTTTGGCTTAGATGAAATAAAGGTTTCTGTGTTCATTTTTAAGCAGATGATTTGTTAAATTCACATTGGAGAGTTAAGCAGTGGCTTTGCCCTGCATGTTACTGCACTGTTGCGGGTGTTTAGCAAACAAATAATGCCAAATAGAAATGTTGGTGATGTTTTACAAAGATGTGATTTTATACTGTTGATTTGAGGTTGTATTTTTTTTTGGCTGATCCATAAAATATGCTACAACATTTCTATTATTTTATTAAATCTCTGCCCTAAGACTTGATTTTTTTAAAGAAAGAAAGATGCCTCCTTTGCTTTTGTCTTTCTAGGCCTACTTGGACTATTTCAGTAGAGCGCTACACTATGAGTATGCCCCAAAAGGAATTTTTATTCAGAGTTTAATCCCATTTGCCATTAGTACAAAAATGTTAGCATGCAGCAGCACTGGATCAAACACACCTCTCCTTTTTCCTTCTGCTGAAGAATATGCACGTAATGCCATTACTACTCTTGGATTATCCATAAAGACTACTGGTTACTGGAAGCATGCGATACAGGTAACAGAATTCATTAAACTAGTTTGTGTTTGTCAATAGAAGCAAATAAACCATTTACTTTTGTAGGAGACCAAATGCAAACTGTGCTCATATTCTGAAAAAGTGCACTAGATACTGTAGGACTTGAAGGTATTGAGCAATATTTTCTCACCAATTCTGCTTCAGGAAATTATGTTGATGCACACTTATTTTTAGAATGAGAGAGTGAATCCAATTTCCACTTGAAATGTGCAGCAAAAGTGGGAAAGAAATAACTTTTTATTCAAAAGCACAGAGTATCTCATTTCACTTGGGGTGTTGCTGACTGGGTGAGTATTTTGCTGTTTTCTATGAACCGAAGTAGTTTTTTTCAATTAATGTATTGAGTGTATTTCTGCTCAGGGCAAGAATGGGCAGGGAGGATGAAATAATAGTAGGAAAAAAAAAAAGCCCACATTTTATCCTAAGCCATCTGGATCCGTATGTTATTCATTTTTTGGGGTAGACTGGGGGCTCCAAAGTAATTTCATGAACATTGGCCACATCTCATGTGTCCTGCCTAGTAGCTTGAGGTTGAGCAGAAGGAATTGAAGAAGTAGGGATTAGTCCAAAAGGAATAAAAGAGACCAGAAGGATTCTGACGAGATGTGGCAATTAAAGCAAGAGGACAGGATTGCTGTTGTGAGTTTGAACAAACAAATTCAGAATGTATTTGCAGAACTTAACTGTTCATCTGTGGGCACTGCTTCAAAATGGCTAATATATTTACTTGCAGAGGTTTGAATGGAAGGCTCAGTTGCTGAAGTTCAAGTAGATATTGCCTTAGTTTAGGGATAATTTGAGAAATTGCTTGTTTACTTTAATGGAATTAATTCTTAATTAATTCTGTCCTTTCCTATTGTCTTTTTCTCTCCTCATGTCTCCCTGTGTCTCTCCACAGGGCATATTGGTTGAGTGCCTACCCGAACGGATCTGGGCATGGCTTTCCATGTATTTTTGTAGAATGGTACGCAAGGAGGCTTTAACACGTGCAGTGAAATAGGAGTATCCAGCTGTCCTGCCTAACTAGTACTGTATATTCTGATCAGAGTGCTGCAGAAATGTTTACTGAGCCTCAGTGGACTTAATGTAACTTACCCATACCTCACTAGATAAGCTCTGTAACCTAGACATCAGAAGTGTGGATCCTTTCTGTACCCCTGCATTAAATAGCTCCTCTGCTGCTTCCCTCCATCATAAAGAGCTGATCTGTTTGGGGTTAATCTCTGTTCACCTTCTCTTTGAGGTAACTGTGCAGGAGCAGGTATAATTTTATTTCTGACAGTAAATGACCATCTGTTGCGTAGTGCTACATGATGTTGACTTCAAAAGTTTGACAGAATTGGAGACTTCTTCAAATTTGCTCAGAAACAGGCCCCCAAAATTTCATGCTGATCAAAAAGACAGTCCCAGTTAACTGCATTACTATGTAGTTTTGCATAAATTTCTTCTAACACCAGATGTTTGTATGTTTTAAGTGCAAATGTCATTGATTTTGAATGATGTTATTTAAGGAATTCCTCAAAATGAAGGTCTAAGGTAAGGTAGTATTGTACTTAGAGGTTGTTTAAATGACTGAAGAAGAGCTGTAAAGGAACTTGGAGATAAGCTTGTGTGCTTTCTTATTCCAAGTGTGAATGATCTTAATAATGCTTTAACATATTGCTTCAGCCATCTGAAATATGGCTGGAGAACTGAATAAAGAATGTAAAAACACAAAAATGTAATGTAAACACAAAAATGTTACTGTTTTGATTAGTTTCCTAAGATAATAAAAAAAAAATTTGATGCAGTATGATTTTGATGCTTTTGTTTATATAAATATGTTTATGCCGATGGATTTACCCAAAGTCATCTGGCCTCATACACTGCTCCTCTTGGAGTCAGGAGAGCTGTCTTCCTGTCTATGTGTAGCTGGTACCTGAAAGAGGAGTGTGACTTAGGAAGAAAGCTCTCAATTTTTACTTATTTTTTTAAATCACATGAGTATTGCTGCTGTAACATTACACTGAAATACCAACCTCCTGAACTACCTGTGTGGTGTCAGCCACAGCAGCCTGACTTGAGGAGCATCCTCCCCTTCCTGGGGAGTATTTGACACTTGGCTGTTACTGGTGCTGTATTTCCTGAGGGTGACAACGGGAGGACATGTACTACCCTGGCTCACTCCCTGAATTCCCCCTGGAGGGTGTACAGCAGTTGTGTTGCTGAATAATTCTGCCGTGATTACAAAGTGGATGAGCTGTTACTCCTCTGATATAGCTCTGGACGGGTGATGTTAGAACCTGAAGTTCTAAGAGCAATGTCCCTCATGAAGCTTTTAGGAGTAGGTTTTGTAGAGAATAATCGAGTGTTCATCCCCCATCCAGTAAAAGACTGGGTACAAATCTGTTGGTAAGAAAATGTAATTCTAAGTGGTATCTTGTGAAATGCTGATTAGAGCTCTTAAAACAAAACACCACATCCCAAAGAAACAAAACACAAACAAACCAAAGCCAGAACACAAATTCCAGATGTTTAATACAGCAAAACTGGGCCGAGCCTTCAGGGCTGAACACTCTGCTGAGGTACCCTGGGGTTTGCTGGGCCATGGAGGAAGATACTGATGCTCGAATTAATTATCCAGTGTTTTTGTACGATGGAGCTCCCTCCTGTCGACCCTTTGTTCCTGTTCTGTTGCTGCAGCCCCACGTTCTCAGGTATTGGGAGGGGGTCGAAGGTGGGGAGCAGTCCTGGGGGGGACCCATGAAGTGTTTTTTGCCTGCCGCTGTCCTCCTCTTACCTGGCCCTTGTTTGCAAACGGGATTTAAACAAATAGGTCTATTTTTAGCAAGGGCTTACAGGAAGCTTGAGCGATGTAANCTCCTCGGCTGCCCGGGGATCCGAGGCCGCCTCGCCGGGGCTGGCTGAGCTTCTGCGGAGCATCCATCCCTCGGCCCGGGCTACCCCCCACCTCAGAGAAACCAGGGAGCAGCTCCAGGCGTAGCTGCTCCAGGGGTGGACAATCGGCGGATTTTGGTTCCTACCCACCCCGCACTGAACTGCTGCTGAACAGAATAAAGCTGGGAGCCAGCTGTTCCTTTGCTCTCGGTTTCCGTCATGTTTCAGTATCACGCTTGCATACAATTTTTATCAGCCACAAGAATGTCTAGTTTGCTCGTTTGTGTAGTTGATTTTTTTAAATTGTATTGCTATTGGGGTTATAAACCAACAAAGTGATAAGGTAGGCAGAGCTCGGCCAAGATCAGCAGTCAAGGCACTGTAACGATGTCTGGTTCAAGGAGGAAGAGGAAGCTGTAATCACAAGCAGTTCACAGTCTGTCGTGGTGTTGTGAGCTAGAAATTGAGTGGAGTTCTATCCCTGTTACAAAGGAATACTCAAAAATGCTAAATACAGTTTAAAAAAAATAAAGTACCAGCTGCGACACGCGGACTGGATCCGTTCTGTTCTTGTGCTCCAAGTCCAGCCCATCGCTCTACTAAATAGTGCGAGTACCTTGATAAAGCTCCTGCTTTTCAGTCCTGGTTGCTGCAGCAGCGTATAGCTCGGCTCTGCTTCTCCACATGGTGTCACAGACCAGAGGAAGATGTTCGCTCATCTCCTCGTGGCCTTATATCTATTAATTGCTGGTTAAGTATTTGGAATTTAAGTTGCAATTTTCCTCAAATGTTTCCTGCACTTTGGAATGTAAAGGGAAGAAGCTTCCCCTCCACATGAAAAGCATTTTTGACACTTTCCTTTAGCTTCACATTATTACATCTGTAATCCCAACCCCTATTTACTCAGATACCCATGTTGTTGTAAGTCAGATGCTACCTCAGGAAAATTTGTAAGCCTTTTTGCATGCTTATTTTCAACACAGGGAATGCAGGTCTGCTTCCTGTAGAATTTCTTGTCCTTACCAGCCCTTGGCATAGAGTTTGAAAACTCTGTTCCCTTGTGTAAAATGACATACCTCAGCAGAATTTCTGCTTGTCATGTTTCTGACCGGAGAAAAACCACCATGCTTTTTTTTTTTTAAGTGTCTGTGGATGGTTTTTATCATGTTATTATTTTATTTACTTTTTCCTTGCCATCGACCTGGCGTGTCATTTTGTTCCCTTTGCTCCCATTACACAAAGAGTGGTAGATTTTGGATGTCCCTGTTGCCTGCTCTATTGTCAGGTTAATGCCTGAGTGTTCCAAAAATGCTCTGGGCAAGCAAGGAGGAGACTTGAGCATTCATGAAAAACTACTAAATGAAACATAAACTTCTTCCATATTATTTCTAATGCTAACAGCCAAAGGTCTCTATCTTCTGTAATTTTTCAGGCTATAGAATTTCACAGACACAAATCTAATTATTCTCTATATTGCCCTGCCTTACAGGTTGGCTTGTGATCAGCTTTGCTAATTCTTCTGGGGAGTTCACTTTGCCATCAGAAATGGAGTACAGGACTCAGCTACCACGTCCCGAGTGACTGAATCCTCTAATACAAAATGGAGAAGAAGCGTAGAAAGAAATGAGCCTGTTTACAAGGCTTTGCCTCAAAAGACCATGAATTCTCTACTTATTTTAGACACAGCTTTAAGAATATCCAGTTGATCAGCACAGTGAAAGCAACGTTTACTGAAACAAAAATGAACTAGTTTATAAAGAAGAAAATCGTGATTTGAATATATGGAATTTTTGGAATGAAACCATTTTCTTCTATGACCATGAAGTTTGCAAACATCTGGTTTGTTCTGGTTGTTATTTTACTCTGTGGCAAAAAACACTTCGGTACCAGACTAGGAAATTCCTCTCATGAGGCTCACATATGTCCTGGATGTTCTCGCCTTACTTTGAAAGTGGAATTTACTTCAACAGTCGTGGAGCATGGTAATAAAGGCTTAAGCAGTAAAAAAAAAGTTCTCTGTGAGGTTTAAGTGTATGTTACTGATCTGTGGTGTTTGTGCAATTCTGAAGAGTTAATGTAGAAGCACCTCGTCTGCTAAGTGCACTATAGTCAAAAAAAGGAATCAGATTTTTTCAGAGGTTCTTGGTTTAACTGGGGACAGGATTCACAGAACAAGAGGGGGGGATAAAGGGGACGTTAGAAGTGAAATGGAGCGTGAAGGCTCGAGGGGGCAGGTCTGGTCACTTTGGTGTGTTTAGTAGCTGTTTTGAGCCAGCTGCTGGTAAGGTTGAGGTTGTTTTATGAAATGTAACCACAAGTGGCCCTTGAAGGGCTGAGAATGCAAGAAACCGCAGTGGGTCTATTCAGGAAAAAGCTTGGAAATTATAATACATGAGTGGAATAATATCAAAGGTAATTGTGAAAGCAGCAGATGAAAGGCAAAGTGAGGCAGACAGCACTGCTGAGATGGCAGAGGACAGCAGCAGGACGCCTTGACCCAGGGGCTACCCATAATACTCCTGCAGTGAAGCTGTGCTTCTGCCTGGGTGCTTACAGGCAGGATGCCCCTAGGGACATTTCTGTGTGTAATTAGGCAAGGACTTGCTGTGGTGAACGTGGGGGTGTGTGCTGGGGCTGAAGGCCACTTGCAAGTCACTAATCCAGGCCAAGGACTGGACTGTTGGAACCAGCTTTGTTCTCTGTACTTGTCGTACTCGGTGTCAGTAATTTGCACTAAAACTCAACACCAGATCAAAGTCAGATGTCTCTAAATCACGAGTGTCAAGAAGGATATTGACTTTGCAATTCAGGCAGTTGTTTGTACTGCTGGATATAACAGTAAATCTGTGCCCTCTCCCCTGCTCCCCTTCATTGTTTCACCTTCCTGTGATATTTACAATTCTACCTTTCAAAGGTTTTTATCAGTTTTAGCAATTTAAAGTATTACAGGTTCCCTGATGCAAAAAAAAAAAAAAAAAGTAGTGCAGAAATAAATTGCAGATTTCAAATAGCAATGAAAAAATGCCTCAAATTGTGATTATTTGTTCTGGATAAAGCAAAAAAGACATCAGACCTCTGCAATGTGAATGCATGAGTAATGCATAAACACCAGTTCTGATAAGTTGTGCTCTTGTTCCAGAGTATATTGTGGCTTTTAATGGATACTTCACAGCTAAAGCTAGAAGTAAATTTATTTCAAGTGCACTAAAAAGTAGTGATATTGAGAACTGGAGGATTGTACCTCGCAACAACCCAGCCAGCGACTATCCTAGTGATTTTGAAGTTATTCAGATCAATGAGAAGCAGAAAGATGGAGTACTGACACTGGAAGATCATCCAAACATCAAGCGTGTGACACCTCAGCGGAAGGTCTTCCGATCGCTCAAATACTCCGAGTGTAAGTAACTTTCTGTGTGGTTGCATGAGGTGTGCTTTGGAAAAGTTCTCAGCCCTGTTTCAGCCCATTACACAGATGACAAGTGCCCTATGGGTTTTCTTCAGTTTACAGAATTCTATTCTTTTGCCTAGAAAATTACCAGGATTTTGTCATCCCTTTGCTGAAGTGTGGCAATGATTCCATCTACATTCCAACATAGAAACATTTATTTTGCAGTAGTTAACTTACCAGAGACTATGGACCACTGTATCCCTAGCAGATAAAGCTGATTTTGAGCAGAGAAAATGGACACTCACTTGTCTAAAACTTTGGTTATAACAATACAAGGTGTATATTTGTGTAAAGAGCTAATCTTCTGTGGGTTTCCTCATGCTATTTTTAATTTTCTTCATCCTCATTCTTCGTAGCTGATCCAGTGTTACACTGCAATGAAACCAGGTGGACTCAAAAATGGCAGTCATCTCGTCCCTTGAGAAGAGCAAGTCTTTCTTTAGGTTCTGGCTTCTGGCACGCCACAGGTCGACACTCAAGCAGGCGTTTGCTGAGAGCCATCCCTCGCCAAGTTGCTCAGACCTTGCAGGCAGATGTCCTCTGGCAGATGGGTTACACAGGTCTGCTTTTTTCTGTTGGCTTAGGACAATTACCTTCTTTGAAAAACAAGTGAAGTGTTAAGGAAAGGCTAATTGGCTCCTGTGTGTTAATCTCCCATTTGGTGTCAGTTCTGGAGAGATTGGGAGATCCTTTGTTTTAAGATGCATTGTGTATTTATGGAGCGTTCTTCTCTGTGGGTGTACTGTACTTAGGAGAAATTTGTCGTATTTATGGTCTGTGGTTGAATTTCTGAATTGGAATGTGCTTGCTTTAAGATCTGTAGCTCCCTGAGCTTGTAAATTGCATGCTACATTAAACAAAAGTTCTCTTTGACTTGATAGAGTAGATACTTTGTGAAGCTGAATCAGAAAAAGTGATGATTTTCTGTTGTAGGTGCTGGTGTAAGAGTAGCTGTGTTTGACACTGGTCTGAGTGAGAAACATCCACATTTCAAAAATGTAAAGGAGAGAACAAACTGGACTAACGAGAGAACCTTGGATGATGGTGAGTTCCTGAGCCCAGTTGTCCAACTGTCCTGACACTGGTGTGTTCTGTTTCTCATTGTAAAACTGCTGTTGCTGCTGTGGTGCAGAAACATCTATTGAAACTGTTATCATGAGATTTTAAGCTTAATTTTGCAGTGTCCTGTGCACTTTGTACTTGTATGAAATTGAGCGAAGAGTATTAAGGTTCCAGGAAGGTGTTGCATAAGTCTCCTTTGAATCATACTTGGTGTTTCATCATAGCACTTGAAAAATGTCAGGGCAAGAAGACATTATTTTCAGGCATAAATACATTGTCTGATTAGGTGGAGGTGAGAACAAACCCCACAAAGCTGTTTCTTCCCTATTCCCTTTTCTGTATTCTGCTGTCTCACAGTGAATATATCTTTCCATACTTAGGAGGGAGAGCACTTGCCTTCTTTACTATGCAGTCCTAAACTAATCAGAGTTTTGGCACCTTCCTGTAAAGTTTTTATAGTTTTCATCAACAAACACCATCCTGCCTCATGCCCTTCAACATTCCAAAGAATTTTTTACTTTCTGCACTATGTTTGTGTTCCTTTCTCATACGTCGATCTTAACTTGCCCTGACCCTGTGCTTTCACAGATCATTAACTTCATACAGTCTGGGTCAGTGAGTCAGTTGGCAGTTTAATCCCTTCAGAGTTCAAGGTATATGAATATCTTGCTCAGTCTTGTATGCACCTCTATAGTTCTAGCATGTGTAGTATTCTTTGTGTGGCAGCCCCTGCTTTTGGTAGAATGTTCTCTTAGTTCTGTGCCCAAATGATTGCTGGGTAGGCAGCAAATATAATGCTGGAGTGCAGAAATATAATGCAAGCAGTCCAGTAAAGCAAAAGCTCAGTTTTGGGTTTTTTTGAGCAGAGGAAAAAAAATGTGTTTTCTTGTGACATTGTTCATCCTTACAAAATATGGTTATTGCAGAGGCAGGATAAACATCTTCAAAGAAGTTAAAAACATTGACCTTGTGACTGGCGTTGTCCAAAATAACATTTTTGTTTCCCCGATCGCTTTGTGTGGCTTGTGATTTCATTGGTAGCAATCAAGTGCTTAGACTGAAGAGTGTATCATTCAGAATTTCAGCTGGTTGTCTGCCTTCACAGTGCTGGATATTCTGACCCCAATGAACCCGGTAGCAAAAATATGATTCAAAAAAGGCTGGGATTGAACCTGTTGTTTGTAGGTTTTTGTAAAGTCTGTTAGACTGATGATTTGGTATAGGCAGTTTACAAATCCTTGTCAGTTAAATGGTTCACCTAACTTGTTTGTTTGTTTGTTTGCTTCTCCCTGTGATAGGTTTAGGCCATGGGACTTTTGTAGCAGGTGTGATAGCCAGCATGAGAGAATGCCAGGGATTTGCTCCAAATGCAGAACTGCACATTTTTAGAGTGTTCACCAATAACCAGGTAGCTATTTCACATGCCTTTCAATTTCTGCCTTTCCAGACTAATGCTCTATTAATCCTTTCATTTGGAATATGGCAAGTACTTGTAAATGCTGAAATATTTTTCTTTTATAAGTGAGAAGAATACTTTTTTTTTTTTTCTTTATAAAAGACTTACTACAAGATGTCTTACAGCTTCCAGATGTGCTGTATTTTTCAGAAATACTGTGTGGAAGCCTGATCTGTATAGTGTTGAAGCAATCACTCAAACATACTGACAACTAGAAGTACTGGGAGACCACTGTCACTTTTGTGCTTTATTTTAGTGGTGCTTCTCCTCTCTGACCTCTGTGTTACCATGGAATCACTGGATTTTGCAATGATAGCTTTTTTCCCCCTCTTTCTCACATAGGTCTCATATACATCTTGGTTTCTGGATGCCTTTAATTATGCAATTTTAAAGAAGATAGATGTATTGAATCTAAGTATTGGTGGGCCAGACTTCATGGATCATCCATTTGTTGACAAGGTCAGTATGAGGAAATAAAGTGGTTGTGGTGTTTATATCCCTCACATGAGCTACTTGTTCACCACAGCTGCTGAGGGGTTTTGGTGCTGCTGACAATTTCTGTGGATTTTCATTGATGATATTTCATTGATGAGATTTCATTTATTTCTCTTATGTGAGAGAAATTTTGTACAATGTACAGGAATACATTCAAAGAATGGATTTAAAAAAACTCCAAACACAACCCAAACATTTTCAGAGCTGTACTTATGCAAAATTCAGTCTGTGCTGCCAGGAAGTGGGCCCTTAGAAGAAGCTTAACTGAAATCCACCCTTGTGGGTTTTTTAAATCTCTGCATAGTTCATTTATTTCATGGTAAAAATCCATATAGCACGATTTTATCAGCAGATTGTTTAAGAACAAAGAGGTCATTGATTCAGCTGTGTGGCAAGAGATTTGTTTCAGGATGAGACAGAATTAGGGTTTTGTCTTTCTAAATGTCATGGTTCCCTAAATTGTAGATCTTTCCTTCAAAAGCACTAAATTAATTTACTTTTAAAAAAAGGATAAAGTCTTCCTTTGAAAAGGGTAATTAAGGGATTTGAGGCAGAGAAATTAATCCTTTTTTAGGATAACGTTCATTGACATTTAATTTGATAGTGACTTTACTACTCTCCCCAGTGCTACTGGAAGGGATTCAGAGTAACTTGACTTTGGCACCTGGAGTGCTCTGTTATGGGCAGGAGTTTTTCCTTTGGTGTAATCTAAATACATCTCAGCAGTGTTGCTGTCGAGGCTGGGTTATTGTTCAAACTTAAGATTTGGAGCTTAATACTGAATGTAGCAGTGAGATGTATTTTGAGAGTCTCAAAAGAGAGGTTGGACTAATTGTTCACTTATGTCAAGTCCCATGGAGTGTACATTTGTTAGAAAAGTCTCTTTTTTAGTGGCAGAGCCTTGTTGTAAACATAATTTTTTATAGGTGTGGGAACTGACAGCTAACAACGTCATCATGGTCTCTGCTATTGGCAATGATGGCCCTTTGTATGGGTAAGTTTCAAAGACCCCTTCAAATATGTTACATGTTTTTAGAAGTGGTTGTGCTTGGTCAGGATGTTCTCCCTCCTCCTTTTTTCTGTAATCTGTTTATAGAAAGGGACTCGACTTAAAAACTCTCCACTGTCCTTATTGCTTGCTGTAGTAGTACAGCAATTTGTGAAGCATTTAGCTCAATATTTTTCATTGAAATGGTGGAAAGTCAATAAAAGGAAGAACTGGCAGTACTTCCAGATGATCTTTCCCTGTTATTGTGAGCAAGCAGCTTCAGGTACTGATGATCTTGGGCTTAAGGAGTATAGAAGGGATCAAGCCAGATCAATTCGTAATGTCTAAAATAAATGCCTAAAATTTTAGATTTTGTTTTGTCTTGAAGATAAGTGGTTTCATAGTTTCTGAGTTAGATACTGAGTTAGTAACTGCCTGAAAAGTTGCTCTCACTGGTAAGTGTAAGTGTATTGGGTAGGATCAAAATTCATTTCTGTGGAGATTAAAAAGGGAGTCTGTCAGAAATCTGGTGGCAGCGTGTTCGTTATCAGGATAAATTTACAACTGTCTTGGTTTTGTCTTCCTGTCTTCCAACTTGTTCTAGGACTCTGAACAACCCTGCTGACCAGATGGATGTGATTGGAGTAGGTGGCATTGACTTTGAAGATAATATAGCTCGCTTTTCATCTAGGGGAATGACCACTTGGGTAAGATAGTTTTGACTACGGCCAGCCACATCTGCAGCCAAAACAAATGCCTTGGAAAGGGTGTCTTTTTTGAAGGGGTATATATCTAGTAACCAGTGATAAAAGATGTCATCAAAGGTCAGAACACCTAAGGATTGAAAGTCTTTAAACAAGAAGCTTAATGTTCTCTGCAGGGTTTCCCATCGTTAATCTTGACCACTGTTGACATTGTTGCTGTATTTGTAAAATGTTCAGTATCTTTATTTTGTCTTTCCATGGAGGACTTGCAGCCAGTGTAGTTATGTATTAGGGCAATAATCCATTGGTTTTCTTTCACAGGAGCTGCCTGGGGGTTATGGTAGAGTGAAGCCTGATATTGTTACCTATGGCTCTGGAGTAAGAGGTTCCGGTATGAAAGGAGGATGCCGCTCTCTCTCTGGGACAAGTGTGGCATCTCCTGTGGTGGCAGGTGCTGTTACTTTGTTAGTGAGGTAAGTCTTAATAAAAATCTCTACAAAGATGTTGATGCAGGACAGTCATTAAAGGCCTTACTAAAGGAACCCAGCAAATAAAACTAAATTATATTTAGGTGTAGGAAGATAAGCTAGGAGGAGAAAATCAGAGTTCGTCTGCCTGAGGTGTTACTAGCTCTAAGTTTCCAGGGAAAAAATGGAGAACTGTTTCAAATAAGTTAGGTCTTTGAAAGTATAACTAGGACAGAACTGAACTACAAAGCCATCTTATAACTTTTTTGAATCATCATGAATTGCTGAGCTTCTATCAATTGTGCTATAGAAGAGCAGCTGCTCTAAGGAGGCACCTGTAGCAGATAATTATCTAAGTACTTGTAAATTTTATAGGATTCAGGGTTTTATGGCTCTTATCTTGTTGCGCAAGTCATCTGTTGCACACAGAAGAACTTGAAAGGAAGGTGGGTGTACAAAGACTGTACTTTGTCATTGCTACTACATAAGGATGAGATGAACCTTTATTTGAGAAACACACCAAAAATTCAAAGCCACCATGTATTTCTTCCATAAAAATGGTGTGTTTTTCTTTGAACAGCAAAGCTGTTTTCTACCCCAGACCAGGTAAGTCCTGTTGTAAAAAATAGCAGCATGTTTCCAAATACAGAAGCTCTGATTTTCAGAATATTTTCTTTAGTATGTAAAGACACTGTCCTGATTGCAGTGACTGCTGGTCATGGAAAGCATTGTAAGGAGACAATTTTCTGTAATACTAGTTTTTAAGAGGAATGTGTCAGAAACTTGTCACTCTTCAGCTGTTCCAGTGAGAAATCAAGTAGTACTAAACAATTATGAACACAAGATATTATAGCAAATTGATTTTCAGTTGCATTTGCTTCAGATCAAATGACTGCTAAGGCAGATGATAAACAAGACTAGCTAGAAACTAGAATAAGGACACCTGAAGTGACCTGTTGTTTCCTGTTTCAGCACAGTTCAGAAGCGTGAAATGGTGAATCCAGCAAGCATGAAGCAGGCGCTCATTGCGTCAGCACGTAGACTTCCGGGAGTCAACATGTTTGAGCAAGGACATGGCAAGTTGGATCTTCTGAGAGCTTATCAGATCCTCAACAGCTATAAACCACAGGCCAGGTTAATTTCAATCCTTAATTAATCATTGAAACATTATAATCTGCTGTATTTCTTTTAAGAGCAGATGTTGCATGTGTAACTCAGTTGAGCAATCTGTACACAGCAAAGAGAACTTGCACAGGTCTTTGTTGTTCTGAAGCATGAATTTTGGCAACAGAATGGATAAAAAGTCAAAGTATTTTCTGCCTAAGTTATAGCAGTGTAGGGGATGAAGTGTTTGAGAGCTAAATGTACTGTTTTTTTCTAGCTAAGTTAAGAATAATGTAACCTTAAGTTAAAAATAATGTAACCTAAACCACAATGGAAAAGTACTTAAATTTTAACTTTTGACAATAAGAACATCCTCAGTGTGCTATGAAGTTTCATTTTTTTGTGTGAAAATCTTTTCACAAAACTTAAAATGTAAAAAATCTAAAAAATTAGAGGTGGGAAGAAGATTTTGGGGCAGATTTGGGAAGTGAGGTGAGAGCCTGATAGAGCAACTAGGACTGGCATGTTTTATCTGTAATTTTTTCAGTTAGCCATAGCAGCATGTTCTTTTGTTTACTGATTTTTTTTTTCTAATTTAACTCCTCTATAATGCTGCAGTTTGAGTCCAAGCTACATTGACTTGACAGAATGTCCCTACATGTGGCCCTATTGTTCTCAGCCCATATATTATGGAGGGATGCCAACCATTGTTAATGTTACTATCCTTAATGGTATGGGAGTCACTGGGAGAATTGTAGACAAGGTAAGATTTTGTTCCAAGTCCCGACCATTAATGTTGTGAAAAGCTTCCTATAAAAGACTATTTTAACTGTCAATTTCATAGAACAAAACAGATTTCTTAGTGCCAAGAGCAAGAGATGCAAAATATTTTATTTTAAAGGACACACCCAGGTTAGTAGGATTTGTGAGCGTGAGCTGTCTAAAACTTCTCAATCAACACGTTGATTTCAAGGGTGTGTGGCATTTTATCTTTGTAAAACCAGTTTGGATTGACAGGTGCTTAGAAATTGCTTTGTATTATCTGATAGCATTTAAAATCTCATCTGTTGTTTTTAATTTTGGTCTGGAGCATTAAGTGATCTCAGTAAAGGATCCCAACATTGTAAATCACGGGTCAAAATGACCTGAGTGTATTGACTTACCCAGCTCTGCTGCAAAACCTCTCTTTACACTGGTGATTGTGACCATGTTGGTTGACTAGGGAGGTCTTTAATTTTTCTTTTTTAGTAAGCTTTAAGTAAGTTTAAATGTAGAACAGATTTGGGAATTGATAAAAGGTAAATAAGGCACCAATCCTAAAAAACTCTAGCTAATGTAAATGAGCTTAATTTCAACACTTTACCATAAATCCTGAGGTCTGGTTTAGATCTAAGCTTACATTAAAGGGCATTGGAGCTCTTACCCAATATCATTAGCTTATGATAATACCCAAACATAACTGATGTAATTTGCTTGTGTCTGTTAGAGCATTAGCTCTCTTTGATACCAAAAGGAAGTTGTGTTTTGTTACCAATAATTTTTTGCACAGGACTCCAAAACAGGTGCATGCTGTTCAGAGAGCTCCTTGGAGAGTCCTGCCTCTGAAAAGCCCATCATCCAACTCATGAAGGCTGTCACAATTAGGCTGAGTCACTGACACAACACCAACTTTTGGCCTTCACAAACATGCTTAAATTTGACATAATCTTCTGAAAAGCTAAGATTTGTTATTTCTTTGTGCAAAAGTCAGTAACTGCAAATACTGGTTCAGCACTCTCCTGTATTCTTCATTTCACAGCCAGACTGGCAACCCTATCTCCCCCAAAACGGGGATAATATTGAAGTGGCTTTCTCCTATTCCCCCGTGTTGTGGCCTTGGTCCGGGTACTTGGCCATTTCCATCTCTGTAGCAAAGAAAGCAGCATCTTGGGAAGGCATTGCTCAAGGTCATGTTATGATCACAGTATCATCCCCTGCAGAAAATGGAGTAAGTGCTGTGCATTTCTGGTTTTCATTTGTTGTGTTTATTTATTTATTTGGTTGGTTGGTTTTGGTTTTTGTGTGTGCATTTGGGTTTGT
>VWZY01008867.1:127843-143340 GCA_013399075.1 Chloroceryle aenea
TTTTTTTTTTCTTTTGTTGTTGTTGGTTTGTTTTGGGTTTTTTTGTGTGGTTTTCTGTCACTAAAACTGCTTCCCAGTACACAAATCCCTGCTTTTTAAGGGGCTGCTCTGGTCCTGTTTGGGATCAGGAAATGGAAGAGTACTAATAATGATCTTCACAGCCGAGAGCGGGATTAACCTGCAAGTTGGGAGATGCTTTAAAATCAGAATACTCTTTGAGACAGACTTCATCATTTTGTTTGTTTATTGTGGATTCTACGTAGTGTGTTTTGGGGTTGTTTAGCCTGGAGAANTATAGGTTATGTATTTTATGTTCTGACCATAAATATAAACTGTTGAATGCAGAGAAAACACAATAGCGATGTAAGGCAAAAATCATCTTTGTCTCCAGAGCTGGTACAAGGGCTTCAAAGTGGATTTGACACCTCCATTTAAAAAAATATATTACAATCCACAGTTAACTGGTGAATGTTCCCATCGAGACAAAGGATTTCACTGTATTTTCTTTTGTCCTTCAGTCTAAGAACGGTGCAGAGCAGACTTCAACGGTGAAACTCCCAGTAAAAGTGAAGATTATTCCTACTCCACCTCGCAGTAAGCGAGTCCTTTGGGATCAGTATCATAATCTCCGTTATCCACCAGGATACTTCCCCAGGGATAATTTGAGGATGAAGAATGATCCATTAGATTGGTATTTACCTGATGTTCTATTAAATCAGTATTTCTTGATTGTGAGTTAATGATACAGGATACCTTTATTGAATGCCAGTGAGCTCTGGCCTTCTTCAGTGTGGCATGGGATTATCTTTTATAGGCAATCCATGAAAAGCACTTGGACTCTGCATGCTTTTGGTGCAGGACTTTTTTTTGTGCTATGGGGTTTTATTTACATGAAATTAAAATCTTCCCAAATGCACATTTAAGACACTGAGGTTTCTGTTTGGCTTTCAAGGGGTAGTATTTTTCTTTTCTAATTTCTCCCAGAAAGTTAAGGGGAGCAGCTCATTAGCCACTTCAGCATTTGCTTATCAAAAAAACCCCGCAACAAGCCTGAAAGTCTGAATCATAAAGAAGAAATCTCTTGTCTGCTGAGGGAGCCTGTCCTCAAAGCTCAGCTGTCCTGTTGTATTTTATAGATGGAGAGGGAAGCCATCCAGAGGGAGAATCATGCACCCATGTCTAAGTCATGACTAACTGGGTCAGTGGCCAGGACAGGGGCTTTTGGAAAGCTACCTGGAGCATGCAGATGTGGCACATGGACAGGAACCCTCTGCTGAATTTCAGCAGTTATTTGCAGTTGATCCTGTGTGCTGCTGCTTCCAGTTAGTAGTTAAAATGGCTGTTACTGGCTCTTTTGTGAGGAGCAGTGTTTCTCTGTGCTGTGATGCAAACATGTAGAGTTGTGCCTTGTAAGGAATATGATCAGTCTCTAGCTTTGAATGTATAACAAATTCATCTCTGTAGCACTTAGCACCAGTGTAATTTGTGAAGAATACTGCAATGAGAAAAAACTGCAGGTTATAATTTGAAAAAATAAAAAGACTTTTTAGAAAGGACACTAGGAAGTCATCTATAAATAGAGAATTTAAGTCAGATTTCTGCATGCCAGAGTTAGTATCTTCAATGCTTTTCTCTTTCCCAAGGAATGGTGACCATATCCACACAAACTTCAGGGACATGTACCAGCACCTAAGGAGCATGGGGTACTTTGTCGAGGTTCTTGGTTCCCCGTTTACATGTTTTGATGCCAGTCAGTATGGTAAGTATGAGTTGCCTTGTTCTCCATACCATCAGCTTTTTCCTAGTGCCGTTTTCCATCCTTATTGGGAAAAGAGGGAAAACCCACTTCTCAGTGGGCTAAAAGTCCCTCTATTCAGTCCCACGAAGGCAGAACTGTATTTGCCAAAAGGTTTTTGCACAGTCAAAATGAAGCATGATATGAATAGCAGACTAAATGAAAAGTGTCCATTCTGTTTATCTTGATGTCCTCAGCAGTAGCAATTTAAAACATTGATCTTTCTGGATAGATAAAAGGGTGGGGAATTTGTTTATCTTGATTCTTCAATACATTTCCCAACATTGCTTTTTGAGTTTGGTCAATGTGCAACTGGATGCACAAATGGGAGCCCTTAAGTAACAAAATAGTTCATTTTCCAAGACCACTAGTTCTATAGCTGATAGGGAGGAGCATCAGGCAACTTCTCTCTCCTGCAACTTCTCTCTCCTGTTGCTCACCTTTACGTCAAGACCATGCAGATTAGGAGCTTGTTGGGCTTCTAGAACTTCCTCAATGGGAAGAAGTGAAGGGCAAAAAAAATGCAGTGATTTGTGATCCATCTACTGCTTCTCCCTGTCTTGCGTTGTGCGCAAGTTTGGTGGGGGTGCACTGTGCCCTTGTTCGTGCCATTAACATAGTTCCTGCAGGATCTTTATCAGAAGGCTTTTTAAACACAGGCTGCCTGATTTGTAGAACTGGCCTGGTTGCAAAGGCCTGTGAGATGTGGGGCCAGCATCAGTGGTTTTGTCCTGTCAAGGTTTGCCATGTCTCTGAGGATGGAAATTCCACCACCTCTCTGAGCAGTGACAGAGTGAAGAAGCAAAATGACTTGATGTTTAGAAGCAATCTAAAAGCATAAACATTTTCAGGGAATGAAAGTGTATTTTGCTGGTTGTGTTTTTCAGTGATGCAGAGAAGGTTGTGTTTTCTTGTTCACAGGAGTGAGAGAAGGTTATGTGGAAGTGACAGTGGTGCTTTAGTCAGGTCTGTGACAATGCAACTGTAGTTTTCAGGGTCTGAATCAAACCAAGTTTCAGAATAATCATTGTCTACCTGGCTGCAAATCATCAGTAGTGAGCGGGGTACCTTTTAGAATTGGAGCTGTGAAGAAACTTCTGACTAAGGTGCATCTGTGGTAGAACTTTTGTTTGGATCAGCAGTGAATCTCCTGGCTGTCCTCTTCTGCAACAGTTTGGCTTGGTTTATGGAGCAGCTGTCTTGAGATCAGTGTGCAAAATACACACCTGACATATGCAGGCGTTCAGTTCACAAGACCATGCATGAGTCCTTACAGATGTGACTTCTTTCCTGAGCTGCGGGACTACTTTTTGGATACATTTATAAACTGAGTTGTCTTAGATTTCCCATCCTTAGATGTGACTTCTTCAGCTGAGCTGCCAGAGCAAGGCACGTGGACCAGATACTGAGCAAAACAGGCACTTGCATTGACATCAGTGTGGGTTGTGTGAGTAGTGACAACTTTACAGATAACAACAGCCTGCTGAGCTCTTGGGTTTGCTTTTACACACAGGGACTTTACTGATGGTGGACAGTGAGGAAGAGTATTTTCCAGAAGAGATCACCAAGCTGAGGAGGGATGTTGATAACGGACTTTCACTTATAGTGTTTAGTGACTGGTACAACACATCTGTGATGAGAAAAGTCAAGTTTTATGATGAAAACACAAGGTACTGCTTTGTGTCAAGTCTATGCTGTAGAATTTCCATTTTATGCACACATTGTCCTACAACTCCCAAATGTGATATGCACTTGGATGCTACCTGTAAGAAGGGACTACCCAAAGAACAAAACTGACCTTAAGCTGCAGTTTAAGAAGAATAACCACCTATTTTATCATGATTGTGAAGGCCCCCTTGGTAAAGTAATCTTTTAAAGCCCAGGTGAACATTTACAATGAAAAGAAGTAAGAAATTGGAGACTGACAAAGAAAAAAAGGATAAGCTTTCACTTTTGGGGAGCAAAATAGAAAGAAAATGTGGGTTGCAAGCAGAATCACTATGTTGTGCACCCATTATTGAAATCATTCTGGAGTATTGTATAAAGAGAAAATGGGCCAATATCACCAGTGGTGATAAAGACCCTTGTAATTACTGTAGCTGTCAGCCTGTTTTGTGTTACTGTTCAGCTAGAACGATCTATTCTGCCATTTGTGAGCAAGTAATGTTTTACTTCATTAGAAAAATGGGCAATAAATGGCACAACCATCCCTTTTGCCGCATCTTAGCCAAACAAAGAGCCTAAGACTAAGTTTCTATCTAGCAAAATGAAGTTTTTCATGGAAGTAAGATTCACTGAGACCTTTCCATTAGTATTACTTAACTTTTGCTCAAAAGCATTGGTGTCAGAGAGAGAATGCTTCTCACATGACAGTTAAATAAGGCTTTGAGATGGCATTCATTGTTACTGTGACTTTGAAAAAGTCTGAAGACTGATTTTCATTACACAAACTCTAGCAGTATACTCTGTGTGCTAATAAACTGTGTTGTACTTTTACAGACAGTGGTGGATGCCTGATACTGGAGGTGCTAATATACCAGCTCTCAATGACCTGCTCTCTGTCTGGAACATGGCTTTTAGCGATGGGCTGTATGAAGGTGATTTTACCATGGCAAGTCATGAAAGTGAGTACTGGAGGCTGTTGCCTACACGGGCTAGAGGGAGGTGTTTGGAAAATGGTTTTCTGCAAGAAGGAGATTGAGCAAGAATAAAGAACCCCTCCCAAAGAGTCTCCTAAGCATGCTTAAGTGATTACTGCCTTTGTAGGCTGTATGTAAAGTATTTTCAGACCAGGTAATAAATGTCCTCAGTTTAGGCTTGTATTCCAGGTGCTGGTACTTGGAAGATTATTGTTGGAGTGTGTCTGTATTTATTAGCTGCTAAGACTAAGTCTTTGGTTTTAATTTTGCAATTGTATGGAAATTTTAAATTTTGAAGGAATACATAGAGACTTTTTCCCTGGAATATGCCAGTTTAGACACATACCACAGCATCCTGAGATGGTTTGTAAATTCCAGCTTTTTGTAATCTTTTTGAATTGTCCTCACTGAAATGAATATGTTTGTTTGGTTTCAAATTCAAACTTTGTGGTTAGGCTACAGGTCTGTGCCCTTACTTTATTCTGACTACCTAGGTCTAGCCAGTCTTTCCTTTTAGCTGTCCAAGTCATTTGATGTTTTCATGACACCAGCATTGAAGGCTCTGTATGGTGAGCAGCATTGGCTGAAGGAGACAGGATCTATGTAGCATAAATAATGACTGTTAGTGTGGAATATTACATTTCTCATGACATTTGATGAAGCCTTTCATTATCTTTAAAAAATACAATGTCAGTCTCCTAAATGGAAATATTTTAAAGTAGTATGTGGAGGTGAACCTGCAAAACACCTTCTCTAGGAACACATGTATGGGTCAAAATATGCAAATCTAGAGCAGTGTTCCTGGGAATGTTTTCTTCTGTACTTATTTTAACAGCTCAATGAAATACAAGGAGAAGCTGAGTGTCAATTTTAGTCTAAACTGCAATTTTGTGATGTCTTTCAGTGAATTATGCATCAGGATGCAGTATTGCAAAGTTTCCAGAAGATGGCATTGTCATTGCACAGACTTTCAAGGATCAAGGTACATGCTTCCTTGTCTTTTTGCTGTATTTTAAGTAAAACTTTAGGGTTTTCACACAAGCAAAGTTACAAAGTCTGGAAGCATAATCCAGGTGCATATGTGCAGTCTTGTGTTTGCTGTAAGTAAACACATCTGCATGTGTGTGCATCTTAGGAAGGGAGGGAATTGTGCCATAACTGTGTTACTTTTTCATGTTTCTGACAAATTTCAAGTGCTACTGAAACGCACCCTCTAGTCATTGCCAAATTTTGTGTGAGCATTATGGTAGCTTTGGTGATCTAAGGATATAGGTAAGGAAAGCTTTGGTAGACAAAATTTCACCTGCTAGATTCTCTAGGGTCTGAGTGTGTGAGCAGAAGCACACACACAGCTTCTGGAATCACTCACTGGCTGCCAGGGAAGATCAGCAAGTACTTTTTTGTGATGAGTAGATGTTACCTAGTGGAGAAATTTACTGGAACAGTAGGGAGATCATCTGTCTGAAAGACAGTGTCCCTGGGATGCTGTATGCTGATGATTTATGTATTTACTTATGTGTGTGTGAGAGAGAGAAAGTGTGGCAGTTTGATAAGTACCCTGCTAGACCTTTTTTTCTGTTGAATCCTTTTCATTGCAATCCATGAGGCAAAAGAGCTTTCTGATCTGCTTCTGCTGTCTGAAGGCAGCACCTCTTAAGTAGAGGACACTAAATATTTAGCATTTGAAATTTGTCTTATTTTGTTTTTTGAAATGGGTGTTAGAGGCCGGGGACCTTTAATGTAAGAACAACTTTCTACACCTCATTTTAGTTCCTTCATGAACTGGGGTGTTTTCCCTCTTGATGTTTATTAGAGGTTTCAGTTCACAGGCAATAAAATGTTTGGATAAATTCATAAGATAGAAATGGCAGGCGTGTCCTCTGGGTTTTGCTGCCTGTACCCATTCATACTGGAAAGGTTCCCGTGCTGTTTTCATCTTTTCTGTTCATCTGTCATCTCAGTTATAATTGTAAATATCACAAACGTGTCTTTTAGATTTGCCAAAGGCTAAAGCAGAGGGGTAGGTGGCTTGGCTATCCTTACTAAATACTAGCTTCTGTTATTTCCACAGTCAAGTTCCTTGTAGGAGTAGGTAGGCATGGCAGCAAAATAAGTTGGTGAAGGGCAGTGTGCACTGTAATGACTGATTTTTAATTTCCTGTGTCCTGTAGAATTCTCCAGAAGGACTAAAGCAACATAAAGCGATTTGTAAGGCAGATCATTTTGCTGACTTTTTGTTGGAGAAAGTTGACAATAATCTAGTTTATGAGTTCTCTTTCTGCTTCTCCAAAAAAGAAAAGGCAATCAGCAGAAAAGTTCATAATCAGGGTCTCGGAGCCATTTCATTTTTACTTGAGCATCACGAAGTTTTTGAAGCAGTTTGTGTAAATGTGTGGGATGAAGAGTGGCATAGCAGCATTTTTCAGGTTTTGGTGTTTGCTGTGTCAACTTACAAGTAAACTGATGATGATGCTTTGCAGGCTATGCAATGTATTTATTTGTACTTTGCTTTAGGTCTTGAAGTTTTAAAACAGGAGACTGCTGTAATTGAGAATGTCCCTATTTTGGGACTTTACCAAGTTCCTTCCGAAGGCGGCGGCAGAATCGTTTTGTACGGGGACTCCAATTGCCTGGACGACAGCCATCGACAGAAGGGTGTGTAAGCTTTGACACGCTGCAAAAGTTACTGCCTTAGGGGGACAACTGCCCTGGGGGGGGTTTAGAGCTCCCATCAGAAGTAGCTGTTTTCTAGGGACTCTCTAAATATTGCTAACTGTGGGTTGATCTCAGTTCTGCAGAGATCTGCTGAAAATACCCCAAGGTGCAGTCAGAGCCGAGCAGCCCGCACAGGTAGCCCTCTGGCAGCTGGGAGCATTTCCCTCTTCCTAGGTCCCTTGCCTATTTTTCCATTCTGCAAGCTTTAGGGACTGGTTTTGGGGTGGGTTTTTTTGTGGAGGGGAGTTTAGTTGTTGGATTTTTTTTTTGCTTCTTTGGAATGTTTTAATTTCCAGGAAGCACTAACTGTTACACATTGTTGAAGTGGTGAAGAGGCCATCAGGGGACCCCTTCACTTTTCCCTCAGTTGTGTTTTGAGAATGATTCTGTAATACAATGGATTTTATCTTACGAGTTTGGTCAACAGGGTGCCTTGTTCCCTTTGCAGTGTTTCCTGTGAGGATTTAGGGTAATGTCCAGCACTTCATCTGTGCACTGTTATTTTCAGGTTATTCTACTTTGACACAAAGCAGCTGGTGTAAATACATCAGAGAGGAGGAATTTCAGTTTGGGCTTTCAAAGCATTTGCAGCTCTAGGTAGCTAGTGTGTGAGCTGTGTGTGTGTAAAATCTCTGTCACTCCCAGAGAAGCCTGCACACTGGTTGGTCCTTATAAAACCTTTTAGCATTTTATCTCATCTGACTTCTAAAATTTTCAAGAGGTTGATTGGGTTTCTCAGGACATGTAAAGCACAAGCTGGTAGATCTGTGGTGTAAGAGGCTGAAGATAATCCAACATGTGGCATCTCTTTCTGCATTTCCACTGAATGTGATGTTCAACCTGAATATTCCTTTTGTGATGAAAAGTCCATTTATAATTTTCTAAGCTTTAGTCACTGACTTTTTAAAATATTTGGTTACATAATCCACCCCTTGACTAATGTATTTAAAGGAATTTGCTGCCTAAGGGAGCTCTCCATCTGTAGCTCATTTCTTTCTTTCCCATTTTCTTTTTCTTTGTAAGTTCTGCCATTTCTCCTTATCTGTCTTTGGGTGGCTTCCAGTGAGTTGCCATAACACCAGCAGACCGGTGCCTTATGTGCTTGCTGTCGGCTGTTGAAAGCACGCAGCATACGAGACGATACGTAGCTTTAAATTGGGGGGTAGAAGGCAATGCTCTGTGACCTCCCTAATGCTGTTAAATTCAGCGTGACCTGTGAAGCAAGAAAAAGTGGAAGGCTCTAAAAGAATCCTTTAAAATTAGCTTTTAAGTTGTGAACCAGGAGCTACGTCTCCTGCAGAGACATTGGTGGCTTTGGCTGAGATAAATTCCTAACATTTGTGAATATAAATCCTTAAAATCTGATTGACCTCTTTAAAAATCAAAGGTGAGGGTTTAAGGGACACCAGGATTATGAAGATTAATTCCCATTCCCAGCTAACTTGGGGGGAGAAGTTCTGAGGAAAAAATAGTTTGCCGTGTGGTGGAAATAGCTGATAAGACATTGTCCCACTCCTGCAAATGGAAGTTTTAGAGAGTTGTGGTGTTAAATAGCTGAACTCCTTGTTTATTAGGGATAACTCTGGATTAAGGTAGTAGTAATTCAGGAGAGAATCAAAACACGGGTTCACAAGCTGTTGAAGTGCAAAGGAAAACCACAATCAAGTGTATTGTGGCATTGATTCTCAGCCTGCCCCATACCACAGCTGCTGTAGGTACTGCTTTTGCTTTAGCTGGGATGTAGCCAGGACCTGTCCCTTTCATTTGTTTATTTTTGTAGGCATGGCAAAGTGAATGAGTCATAACTGTCCACTGAAAACGTTACCTTGTTCTTACATTTCTTTGCAAGTTATTTATTTTGTCCTTTAGAAAAAAAAATTGCTGGTTCTTCATTTCCCTCTTAAAAATGCTACAAGAAGCTTTGACTTTCCTGTGTTTCCACACCAAAAGACCTAATCTTGCAGGGACTTGGGATGGCCTTGCACAGCCTGGAATTCCCATATTTGACACCTATTGTTTCATGTCCTACTCCTTAAGAGAGACTGGTTTGGTACACAAGAGAAGATATATTAAGACTGAACAGATTATTTTCGTGTTTGTTTACTGGGGGGAGGGTGAAGATGGGAGGGGTGTCAAAAATTTCATCTTTCTGAAATTGGACCTAAACTTCAGGAGAAAAACAAGAGCCAGGAAAACTGATTGTACTTGTAAATGTCATTAGAGCCTTCTTAACAGAAGGACCTGCCATTTTAGCTGTGACATAATTCATATCTTGTTTTGGGGCTTGGGACTGTGAAATCCACAGACTGCTTTTGGCTCCTGGACTCCCTCCTGCAGTACACGTCTTACGGGGTGACACCGCCAAGCCTCAGCCATTCTGAAAACAGGCAGCGCCCGCCGTCAGGAGCAGGCTACTCTCTGCCCGAGCGGATGGAAGGTGAGACCTTCATACCTTCAGACCAAGCAGAGCCTGCAACTGAGGGAGTGTCAGGGTGGGATTCAAGGAAGACTCAGGCCCTTTGAGTTATGTGCCAGCAAGGCTAGTTTGGTGTGAGCTTTACAAGGTTTTATTGTTTTTTTACTAGGTGGGAGCACTTACCGTAGGGATTTGTCACAATGTAGTTGTGATTCCACTCAATAAGATGTTCTGTTCTAGGAGTAAAGACTTTTCAGATGCCTAGTTCTGCTGGGGAGCATTCTAGTTACTGGCTACAGAGTGTGTATAAAGCTTTTTTGGTCTTGTCTTGTGTGCTGCCAGCAAAGGTTGGATTACCTCCCATTGCAGGTGCACAGTTTTGCCATCTAAGGTAGCCTTTGGTTAATTGTGAGATTTAGCTATGAGCTGGCATTACTGTAAAGAGCTCCTGGTTTCACAACAGCTCTGTTTAGCAGGAGGTGAATGTCCAGCAGCTCTTACTCTACCAGTCTTTCAGTAACCCAGCCTTCCTCTTCTGTGAGTTGCAGGGAACCATTTGCATCGATACTCAAAGGTGCTCGAGGCTCACTTGGGAGACCCTAAACCCCGATCCCTTCCCGCTTGTCCTCACCTGTCCTGGGCCAAACCCCAGCCTTTGAATGAAACTGCCCCCAGGTTAGTATACTTCTTTCTTACAAGTTACTGTAAGAAGTCTTGCTGTTGAGTTCAGCTGAAAAATGGTTTGTTCCATCTGCTTTTGCAAGGGATGTCTGGAATGCCTTTCCTAGAGAAACGCCGGTTTGCAAAGAGGAATAATCATAGAATTGTGGAATGGTTTTGGTTAGAAGGGACCTCTAAATCTCATCTAGTCCAAATCTCCTGCAGGGAGCAGGGACATCTGCAACTAGAGCAGGGTGCTCAGGGCCCCAGCCAACCTCACCTGCAATGGTGCCAGGGATGGGGCAGTGACCACCTCTCTGGGCAACCTGGGCCAGGCTCTCGCCACCCTCAGTGTGAAAAATTTCTTCCATATATCGCATCTAAATCTCCCCACTCTAGTAATGCCTCTTCAGTGAACAATTCTGACTCACCTTCTAGCTACACTGTGAAACTGGGACATTTTAAAAATAGCTTCACAAGCCAATTCACTGTTGGGATTGAGTGATCCCAACTCAGAGTGAATGGTCTTGCTTAAATCCATTGTCACTGCGTGCCTTTGAAATCGTTTTCTGAAGCTGCTGCTTGGACAGCTCACCTCTCTCTGCCTTCTGTGGTATCGTTTGTCAGTTACTGGAAGGAAAATGTGTCAGCACCCAGCCCGTGTTTGGCTGCTGATGGAAATTTTTGGTAGCCTGTGTGCAAGAAAGAGCTGTTAGTAAAGAGCTGCCAATCTAAGTGTGTCCTTTTGATGTCTGTACTTAACTCCGGAGGCATGCAAAGTGCAGAACCTGAAGAATGGATCTGATTATCATTTGGGACCAAACTAGTGAGTTATTTGTGGGTTCCAATTGTCACTTTATATGTTCCCACAGAATTCCTTGTGTTGCTGAAGTAAGTGGGCAAACACCTCTGTCTTTATATTTCTTCTAGCAACCTCTGGAAACATCAGAAGTTACTGTCAATTGACCTTGATAAAGTGGCTCTGCCCAGTTTTCGACAGAACCGACCCCAAGTGAGACCATTGTCCCCTGGAGAAAGCGGAGCGTGGGACATTCCTGGAGGTAAATACTGAAAAGTTTGAAAGTTGCTGTTTTGCTTCATTTTTCTGTATAACCTTTGAAAAAATAAAATAACCCAAACACATCACAGACAGAAGTGAGGCCACGTGTTTATTTTCAGTTGTGGAAAATGCAAATAACAGTAGGGCTCTGCTGTAAAAAGTTGATTGATGAAGCCTGAGAGAAATATTTTCGAATACAAATAGTTTGTTCAGAAGAAAGCAGGTGTGACGTACTGGGAGGAGGGTTTTGTTGCGTGCTTTCTTGGGTAGTTGAGGTTTGTTTTGGTGCTGTTCAGCCCGATGGGTGTCAGCAGCAGTCCCTGTCCTTGTGACTAGATACAGCCTGCTAATCAAGATTCCTTGCGTGAGTGCACAAAACCAGAAGGGTTTGTCTGAACGGTGCCTTGGGCAGGCTGTGACACTGACACATGGCACAGAGCTTGGAACAGTTTTCAGGTTAGTGGTGGGCTGCTCTCCTCTACAAGCTGGGCACTGCTGGCCCAGTGGAAGCACTTTGAAAGCCTCACCCTTTTCCCAGTCTGATTTGCTAGGCCAAGAGATCCCTGTGAAAACAAAGGGTTTGGTTCTACAGCTCATGCAAGCACAGAATGGCTTTCCTTCCCTCATCAGGATTTGGTGGAGTTTATAGAAATGACTTCATGGTAAAATTATAGTCAAGCATTTGCATCTCTTTTCTAACATTGAGCAGAAGATTGTTGCAGCAGGGGAAATGTGTCCTGTGCCCTCATAGGTGAAGGTGGAAATGCTGGTGCTTTCTGTAACGTTCTCCTCCTGTCTTGTTTTCACTAATCGGTCTGCAGTTGTTAATCTTCCCGTCTGCAGTGTAATCTGATTAGCAGCTGTTTGGGCTCTGAAGGAGAGTTACCGTTGGGTCCTTATGGCAGATAGCGTTAACACTGCAGGGACACGTCGGCTCACGCGCTCACTAATCACTTCCACACCTCTTTGTCTTTCCAGGTATAATGCCTGGCCGGTACAACCAGGATGTAGGACAGACGATTCCGGTCTTTGCTTTCCTTGGTGCCATGGTGGTCCTGGCGTTCTTTGTGGTGCAGATCAACAAAGCGAAGAGCAGGCCAAAGAGACGGAAACCGCGCGTGAAACGACCACAGCTTATGCAACAGGTTCATCCACCAAAGACGCCTTCTGTGTGACAGCTCTTGCTTGCCAAAGATGACCTCCTTCCACCGATTGCCTTCCTGGGCGATCGGCCGCTCCCAGCGAAGGTTCAGCGACCGCGGCACTGAGCGTGCCGGTAATTCCTACCTGACATCATCTCATGGTCTTTGGTTTCTGGAGAGAAAAAAAAGGACCTCAGCTGATCATATGTACATAAACCTGCAGCTTTAAGCAGCTGACGCCACCAAAGACTTGAATACTGTTCCCATGGCTGCTTAGTCACTACGTATCCCAAGAGGGGGGGAAATGGACCTTTTTTTTAAAGATGACCAAACTAAATTTTATTTGTTTAGAGGCTATTTTCTATATTTATTGTTGGGGAGGGCGGGGGGAAAAGTCACTTTAAGAACCTCTGCTAAGGAAAAGCAAGTGCATTTTTTTGGAGAGAATGCAATTTTTTAGAATGGTGTTATGCTGAAGAGTAAGTATAATGGACACTGTTAAAGGAGGGAGCGGGCGCGAGAGACCAGTACAAATCGGTGAGACGTACTCCTGCAGTTTATTTTTATAAAGCCAACTACCATGATGTTTTGTAATTTTTGGTCATGATTTCACCATTGTTGGTGAAGCAGATTTTCAATAAATATGTTATCTATATGAAGCTGAGACGATGTGCTAAGTAGCTTTTCTTTCCACTGCTAGGCATAGAGAGAAAGTTGTTGCGTATTTTTGTCTCCCCTTCTCCTCCCGTATCTTCATCCCTTTGAGCAGCATCCCAAGCTGCAGCCTTTGCTTTTGAGCACTGATGGGGCAGTTGTACAAGCATCACTTGTTTTTCAGTTTTGGGTTTGAATTTGAGGAGTTTTGAACACCTTCAGAACTGTTAACAAGGAGAGAGCTCCCAAAGGGCAGCTCAGCAATGAACGGCAGAAGAAACTGCAGTGTGGGTGGCACCCACCAGCATCATATGATGTGTCACAAAGAGAAAAACCCTGCATCCTTCGTCTTGTCCTGCTTAAAAGCTGTGGCTTGTGCTGTGTCCTTATCTAAGCCCTTAACAGGTTGCCCCTGACCAAGCAGTGTCCATGAATGTTTCGGTCGCCAAAGCAGCTTCTCATTTCTGTGCTAAAGCTGTGAGGTTTTCCATGGCAGCTGTCATGGAGGTGGCAGCTGCCTCTCTGGGTGACCAGAAGCAGTGCCTGGGCAGGTAAGTGATCTGTATGAAATGGCCCTGGGTGAGCTCCTGGGCAGCTCTTTGGCTCCTGCATGGCTCTGGGCATGGCTGGAGAGGGAGAATGTGCCAAGGACAGCCCCACTGGGTGGGGCTTACCATCACACATGGTAGGCCTTGGGAAGGGCACCGCAGGAGAGAACATTTTCTCTATGTAGCCTGTGGCAAACCTTCCAAGGGGTGGCCATGGGTTAAGGGTTTTGCAGCACTTGAGTGTCCTGCACTGCAACGGGAAAAGCCATTTTCTCTAACTTGCAGAGCGGTTGGCTTTCTGCAGGCTGCCTCTTCCCTTCCAAAGACAAGGGTGAACAGGAAGAGACAACGTCCTACTGTGGTGCCAGAGAAGGGACCGAGCTTTCCTTTCAGAGCCATTAGCAAAAGTTTTTTGGGGCTGAGGAGATGGTCATGCTGTTGAGCTGCTTGTGCCATCCCACTGGGGCTGGGGGCCAGAGGTGCCCTTTGCTCCTGACTCTGGCCATGCACCCGTGCCAATGGAGGGGATTTTCTCCGTCTCACCTGTGGCATCGGGGTCTCTCGTAGGACCAAGCAACAGCTCTGCAAGTTCTGGTTTCGAAAGAGCTGCCAGTAAAGGTGTAAAACCTCAAGGGCCAGACCTCAGAAGGGGTTGCAGGTAGAAAAGTGTGATTATAGTTGGTGTTTCCCTTTGTCCAAAACGAATGCTGTCTATTTACACCTTTGCCTGTCTTTAAAGATAATAATGTGGAAAATATATTGACAGCCCTTTTTCCATCAAGAGGAGGGAGGAAGGTACCTGCCAAGCAGGTAAAGCTGCCGACCCACGGGGACCCTTAGGTTGTGCCTCTCAGCCCAGGGGCTAAGGCACCCACAGAAATGTGAGACAGAGGGGACAAAAATAGGAGTGAGGGAGCCCAGACCCTCTGTGCAGAGAACCCTCCTGGGGCTGCTGTGCCAGGATGGGAGGTGGGCTGCCTCCCTTTGATTTGAGGCACTCCCGTCAGAGGGAGCCTGGAGAGCTCTGGTGCCACTGCTCCAGTCAGTGCTAATGAGGAGACTCGCTCATAGCGCTAATGAGAGATTACAGCTTCAGTGCAGCCTTGAAACCAGAGTCAAGCTGTATCAAAGTGCCAGTCCGAATTAAGAGCCTTTCCCAGTGGTTGGTATTTTACAGCCCAGTGGCCAATTTCTAGATCATAGAGGCCAATTATTTCCGAAGCCTTTGGTGTGCAGCTAATGAAGGCCTGGAAGGACCCTTCTAAATGGTTATAAGCCCCATAGACAGCAGAGATGTAATGGAGGTGGCAGGCACAATTAGCCATCCATAATTCCTCCTAGCAGCTGATTAAAGTCTCTTTATCCCTCTTAGCAAGATCAGAAGGCCACATATTTGGGAAATCAAAAATGCATTAGGGGCTGTCAGCCAACACTGGGGGCCTGAGTGCTGAGCCCTGGGGTGGTGGCATGTGCCGGGAGCAGCACAGAGCTGCCATATGTGTGTCCCCTGCCATGTAGGGGATGGGGTCCTGGTCTCTGTGTGGGTCCCCTGCAGCAGCAGTCACCTCATCCTGTTTATCTTGGCACCCACTTTTCCTGTGTGGAGCAGGGGATGGGATGGGATGGAATGGAATGTGGTGGGATGGGATGGCTCCTGGTTAAGATCTCCCAAGTGCAGGAGCACCCTGGTGGGCTTTTAGCTGCTGCAGAGAAACTGAGGAGTGCTGACCTCATCCTTCACCCAGTGACTTAAGTATTCACTAGCCAAAGTGTCTGAAGGGTCCTCACTGCAGCCATCTCTCCTCCGTCCTTCCTGCCCTCCAAAACAGCCCCATGGTGAGAATTTCATGGATGGAGACCCCCTCCAG
>VWZY01008868.1:51267-63667 GCA_013399075.1 Chloroceryle aenea
ACATGGTCAGCATTATAAGGATCCCATTAGAGATAAAGGGACCAGTTACACAAAGCCTAAGAAATATAAGGGCCAGAGGAGGTTGATGTAATTGGCTGATATTAGAAAGTGATTTAATTAATGAAAGCATACTGTGGTTACTACCCCTTTTTTATAGTTTAACATGCCTCTTAATTACATTCTCAGTTGTTCGTTTACACTGAGCATGTCTTTCAGGACTGCCAAACTCTTCAGGGAAAATGAAGCAAGTATGTTGTACTAGGTTGGCCAGCCTCACAATTCAAACCCATGTTATTGGCTGATAGAAGTAGTCTAGCCAGGAGAAAAAAAAAAAAAAAGAAGAAGAAGAAGGAAAAAAAAAGGGGGAAAAAAAAAAAAGAGAAACACAAGAAAAAAAAACCACAAAAAATAAGGAGGAACACTTGTCTGATCAAACAGTCCCATAAATGGCAGAATATAGAAAAATGAATAATCAGCAATTTAAGGGGCATCAAACAGACTGCCTGAGCTTAAGAGCTTTGTTAGGAATACAAATATATACGTTCCCAATGCCAAGGAAATGCATCTTCCAACAGATTTCCAAGCGAGGTCTGCCTCAGCTCAGAAGGGCGGATCTTGGCAATGCTGCCCTCACTTCGGAGCACAATGATTACATGGATTTTTGTTCTTGACCCGTTCGGTCCACCTGGGCTATTTCCCTGGTTTTGCTATGCTCTCCACGTACCTCCACTGTTATTTAATTGTTGGGCTTTCTTAAAACTTAATGCCAGAGTCATTTTTCATTTCCAGGGCACACTCCCGACTTTTACTTTCCTTACTTTTTTTCTGTCAACTCAGGAAAAAGAGGGTTTACACTTCAAGGAAAAAGGCAAAACTTTTTACAGAGCTCTAAGCATTGACATTCACATGATGACTATTTTTAAACAAAGATCCTAATCTCTGGTTTACTAATTTGGGTGTCTGTCAACAGTGTCTTTTTGATCAATTGTCCGTAGTCCAGTGGGAAATAACACACAAGCTGTACCAGGTTAGCATTTAATCAGTGATAAGCTATTCATAAAGTTAGTGAGTATACACTTACTACTGGAGTCACAGTAGGATGAATTCTGCTGCTGTTCTTTCACATTTTTCACATTATGTCCATTTCGAAGCTGTTCCAGCAGCTTTCTTAAATGCCTTTTGAAGTAAAATTGATGCAAAGATATCTACAGTTTCACGCATTGAATTGTTTCAATAGACAGAAAGTGCACGTTTCTTCAATCTTAAGACCACAATGTTCATCACTATTAGTATGCAGAGCTCAAGCTGTTGGCTCGTTTAGGGCTTTCATAGTAGGGCCCAGCTAAACAAAGCAGTATTTTCCCACTACCAAGGAGGATCAAAATACTGAATTTCAGGTCACAGATATGCAACTCTAGGAAAAAAAAAAATATATCTAAAGGATGGGTGGGCAGATTCCTTGATCAGCATGTCTGGTTGCATTGCAACTGTCTGTGAAGAGGTATTTCTAAGATGTAACACCACATGTCTGCAAAGTTGCTCACAGAGAATTATGACTTCTGGTCACGTCCATGAAGCTGTATCTCTGCTTGATATTCAGTAAACCCACCAACGTAGCACCGTAGAAAGTAACCACAATTTTCTACATGAAATTAGTCACCAGTCTGAAGGTTGATTTAATAAAAAATATTAAGAGAGAAGAAAACAACGATATCTCTTTTTTAAACTGCTTTTCAATCAAGTTCTGTCTTCATGGAGAGCACAGGAACTGCAGAAATGTGAATTTCTGTGTATTTTATAGACTGATAATACCTTGTCAAATCAGCAGCGATGGTACTCCACAGATGAGTTCTGAGAAGAGATTTAGTAACTGTAACTGTGCTGTTCTGCTAGATAAACAGAGAAATTCACCAGTTCATGAGCTTAATATGCATCTTAAGTCCCTTCTGGCTTTAATCATCGGTTTCATTTTGAATTCCCAATATCTGAATTAATTGCAGGTGTCTGCTTCCAACAAGAGTATAGTCTTTAAATTATACATGTCAGTGAATCACTTACACCATGTCACTTCCCGTTAAATTTCTTCTCACTGTAAGTCTGTGTAACACAATGTGACATGATAGAAGTGTGCTAGCGTGGTGCCGTACCTCAAAAATAAATACAAAGTTTTAGGATATTATATTATACTGATCTTTTCAGTTATCTTTGGATTATTAAAAAGAATCGTTAATCGTTCACTGGGAAAGGTCTTGACCAACAGCTGAAGGTGAGAAGGAGTCAGCTGATGGTTCTGAAGCTGGCACAATTCTACTTTGAACTGATAACACCAAGAAAGTGATACCCTTTAAAAATGATTGGAATACCTGCTCATTCACCCAATACACATCATAATAATAATAACTTGGAAAGGTCATGACACTTAGAGAAATATACAAAGGGAAAGGACTCCAACCAGTGTTGCTTCCATCACAGTTAAGCCGTGGAGTAGATCCTTGTCTTAAACAACTTCACAGGCTGTGTCTCAGCAACTTGCGTTGAGCAAGAACCAAGTGCTCAGCTCCATCACAGTGGAACACCAGTTAAATGAGGGCTTCATAAAGATGCTGCATTTGCAATCACATCTCTGGGATGCAGAGAATCAACGTCCTCTCTTGAATGAACCCTGCAGCTTCAGTAGCACAATAAAACTTGGGAGGAAATGTTACATAAAAGGTAATCCTCAGTCACTTAGGAATTGTGGTGTTATGAAAGACTTAATTTCTACTGTGCCTAATACAGGAAATAACTACTAATTACTTCAACCTTTATACTTAATTTTGGAAATATGGGAATTACGACACTAATTGGGCACCAGTTTGTGAGGGCTTTGCCTCTGCAGAATCCTCAGCTGGAAAACTTTTAGCATTTGAGCAGGAGCAAACATTCAATCTACCATTTTAGCTACAGTATTGCTGTGGTAGTTAATATAGAACATATATGTACCTTTAGTCATTAAAGAGAAAATTATCTGCATTTATTCCACTCACCTACCCTATAGATAGAATTTTTCCTGGAAAACCACACGTCTGCTCCTCATTAAAAATTATAAAAGGGAAAAGGAGTTAAGCTGGACTGAACTCAAGATTGCACTAGCCTTTGGCAGGCCTTTCAGTGGAGAGGCACGATCAATCTACTCATCCTCCCATCTGCAGGTCTCACCTCACCCCACAGCAGCTGCCGACATGGCCAGTGAATGCCTTCCCACTTAGGCAATGGATATGGTCAGCTCTCCATTGCTCCATCTCATTCAGTGTATCAACCCTCCACATTTAGCCAAGTGCTCAAATAAACTGTTTTTTTCCCAAGAAAACTACCATTTTTTTTTTTTTCTCTGCAAACTCATACTCAACTGCTCTCCTCCCCGTGTTCTCTATGGTTTTCAAAACATTTCTAGCCCAGTGCTTGTGCTTAGCACACCACAAAGTGGAGCCAGCCCAAATTCTTAGAGGTTACGGTCCACAGAGGAAGAGATGGAACCATTATTGATACAGAACTGGTCCGAGACCTGGTGTTTTGACAGACTTGGTCATCACAAGGCCAGAACACTTCTCCCAGTGAGCAAAAGATTCCTGGTTCTGTCCTCATGAGGGAAACAGGAATCTTCCTGGATCTGAGATTAAACAACAAAAGTTTTATGCTCTCCTGAGTCAGAAGCATCCAGTGCAGAAAATGGAGAGATATGGATAGAAACTAAAAATAGAAAACATCTAATCTGGAATTTTTATCACTCCCTGCAATCTAAACTTCTTGAGTGCCATCTCCAGTGAGGATTTTTGGACCTATCCAGGGCAAAAGATGCTGCATGTTTCTGATGCATTCATGTTGTTCATGCCTGACCACCTCTCCTGTTTGTCGAAGTAATTTAGTATGATTCCCTCTAAGCAAAGGGCAATATATACTTATTTTGTAGCTCCTGAATCCACATAAATCCTGACAAGTCCTACCACAAGTTTGTAGGACAACAAGGTGACTTTAACAGAGCATTTCTCCCTAGGATAGTAATGCAGTGGCTTTAATTATCAGTAAGACTGGGACTGAGGCTATTTGGAAGACAATCAGTTAGTCTCAGTACTGTAACTAATCTCAGACCTGATCCTTCATTTCCTATTTATGCCAGAGAACTGTTAGCTTATGTTTTTAGTTTCTATGGTGTTTTATCAGTCAAACATGAAGCCTTCTTCTATGATGTTCACCATTGCATATCTCTGAAATGAAAGGAGATGTCCTGATCAATACACAGATACTGTTCATAATCCCTTTATAAGATATTAGGTACCTCCACTTTCCTCCCATTTTATTTATCCCCCAGCCTCCAAGAGTTGATAGGTAAACATCAAGGACATAGCTCAATAACAGCAACAACTCTATAACTCCCTGAAAGGAAGCTGGAGCCAGGTAGGTACAGGTCCATTCTCTCAAGGAACAAGTGACAAGACACAAGGAAACAGCCTCAGAGGAGGTTTAGGTTGGAGATGAGGAACAATTTCTTCAACTCCAGGGCTGTCCAGGGCTGTGCCAGGCTGCCCAGGGCAGGGAGGGGTCCCCGTTGTCCCTGGAGAGGTTTCAAAGCTGTGGAGATATGGTGCTGAGGGACAGGGGTTCGTGGAGGACTTGGCAGTGCTCAGTGGTTGGACTTGATGATCTTGAAGGTCTCTTCCTGCCTGAATGATTCTATGATTCCATAAGAACACCCAAAGGGCCTGGTGGAACAGAGCAGTACTTGTCCATATGGATAATTGTCACCAAAAGGACGGACTTACCCAGAAAAGGCAGAAAAGAAAGGCAAAATATCAAGGTGGTGGCAAAGGCCACAGGAGTGGGAGTTCTAGAAGCAGCCCAAACCCAGGATCTAACACAAAACACCTTTGATGTATCTCCAAAACAGCATTTGCAAAATATTGACCGCAGATGTAGCCCTATTCTCAGAGGTTCCTATTACAAATGAGTAAAATATTTGGTTGAACTGGCTTACAGGTGTCTCTGTGTTTCTCTTTTCAGTTAGTAAGGGTGCATTTTAATGAGAATTTGACTCACAATGCTTCATGGTTCAGTACAAAATCATAGATGCCTTATAAATATAAGAAATGCAGAGATAAAGTAGAACTGGAAAAAAAAAAAAANAGAATAATTGCAATTTATTTAGTCATTTCAGAAACTGCAACTCTTCAGCAAATTAGACTTGCACACTTTATGAGTCCTTTCACTCTTTGGTGAACTTGTCTTTGAAGTTGCAGTACTGAAAGTCATTTAGAATCATGCAAATAAATTATTGTGTGTGTGTGTGTTCTTGGATCTGCTGCTGTTCTCAGAAATGCTGTAGGCAGTCCACTGTGTGCTAGAAAGACTAATTTACTGAAGAAGTTGCCAAGTCCACCCCCTTGCAAACACCCCCTTGTTTCACCCCCTGTGAAACAAGCCAGGTGTAACAGTGGTGGACTCCTATACATGCATTTTTCCTTTCAAGACTCTTTGTAATTATCTCATTTATTAGATTGTGTTGACCTAACATCACACTTCTCTTTCACATGCCTAATTTTAAATTCATTCCCATCAAGTTTACGCTGTCCTTCAGTCCATTTCATTCCAATTTCTGTCAGTAAGTGGATATTCAGAAATCTTATATTAATGGCAGCTTAGATATACATGGACTAGGTCTGCAAATCAGTCCTGAGTTCTGGGGAGAAAAACTGTTAGTTAGTCAGACCCAAACTTTGCATATCACACCTAATTTTAAGCTGGCCTTAGCTGACATATCACAGGTTTGGAGGAATACAGCATTTTGCTCTGACTTAGTTAACTAGGTTAAAACTGGTGTAGATGGAAACAGTATGTGTGTGTGTGTGTGTGTGTGTGCGTGTGTATGTACTTATTTATTTTTTCACTACATCCAGATGTTAAATTTGCATCTGGGGGAAGTTCAGTAAGGATGTTTAACAGCTTCTTCATTTTAGTTTATCAAGCTTAATTCAAGCAGCATTTCACTCGTATCATCAAAATCATTTAATGCTCATCTGCTCACAGGTTTCTGGTGGTCTCCAGTGAGCTCACATCTTGCACAAAAAAAAGGCTGTCATCCATGTGGATCACTATGTCCATCTACTCAAAGATAGTACTCTGGGTGTTTTTACACTGCAGTTACACCTCTGAGTAAGGCTGTCTAGGCTGAGCAGATTCTGCTTTTGCTCTGTCTTGAGTGGTTGAAAGATTGTTTAGCTTTGTCAGGACAAAACATTTTGTAATGATGAGCCTTATACCACTCGAAAGTGCTAAAAGCTTTGAATGTTCTCCTCTGCATGAGTCGGATCACTCCATACAAAGGGTTTTGTTTGTAATTTACTGTCAGCTGACACGAAGCAAAAAGACCCTCTGATAGATTGTCCATTGAGTATCTTAGCCTTAAAAATCCGTACCCCACAGCCAGCATCCCTGGGCAGGCAAAAATCAGTTTGGACAACCTGCACCAGGACTTGCAAGCCCTCTGTGCAAACAAATCACACCACATTAAATGGACAGAGGTGAGGTTTCCAACCTGGAGTTGGGGTATTTTAGCCAAGAGTAGATCAGGTATTGCCTTCTTCATGTAAATTTACCTTAAATGAGCCAAGATAGCCAACAAGGTGCCTAAACAAGGAACCCAGAGGACAGAATGGTATCTGGAATACTCTGTAGGGTTTTAGGGGCTGAAAAACAGAGCAGTTACCACTCTTTTGTACTGAGAAAATTAGAAAGTCATGTTACATTTTGCCTCTTTTTTTTCCTTTTAAACTCAAATAATCATCATGAGGTATCAAGTCTGGACACTAGGCCCTTTTCAGCCTGAAAAGGTTTCTGGGAGCTGAGAGCAGGGTCTTCAGCTTAAGGACAGTGAAAGTACCCGGATAAACACTGAGAAACTTTGGCATTTTTGGTTTGTGCAGAGCTTTGTAGCAATTCACTGGCAAATAAATAAATAAATGGATCAGACTGACATGGAAATTGGCAAAAGTGTTCAAAACATCACTTTCTGTGAGCGAAGTGACTGCAACTCCTCAAGCCCTCCTCTGGATGCACCTTCAGCTGCTGGAGATGGCAAGACAAGAATGAATTGGGGAATAAAAATCTGAAAAGACAAAAAGTAAGGCAAGGTTTGAATTGTTCTCTTTCTTCTTCCAGGGAAACAATGCTCATCATATAATGAATCAACTTCACTGACAACATACTTTCACAGAGAGGAAACAGGAAGTTTTCTTCAGGAATAATCATTTTTTGGTAAGATTTTGCAAGGTTAAATGCAGTTCTGTACCAATGCACACCAGTACTTTGTATTCCTCCCAGTATTTTCATTTAAAAGGGAGTTGCTGTGCAAAATAATGTCCTTGTCTGTCCCTTCCTCATACAAACCTCCAATCAAATTTAATAAAGCTAGTTTGATACAATGCCAGCCTACACTTGGTTTACCCTTGGTCGACTTTAATAGGGTCAAAAATATTTTCGCATTGGCAGTGTACGCATTAATCATTTTTCCAGAGGATTTAGAAAATTGGAAGAGACAAGGCCAAGCAAAATTTTAAATTAATTGGGCCTACCCCAGCATTCAGGGGGTCACCTTGTGTCAGTTGTCCCACATTTTCCAGGTCACGAAGTTCCAGTGTATCCTACAGCTGCCATGAGGAGAGATCCGTGCTGTGGGCACACAAAGGTGAAAGAATTTCTCCCAGAAAGTGCGAATTTTCCTACGGGCAACCACAACAATTGCAGCTTCCAGATTGTCGCCAGACACCAACCACTTNAAGACTGTTTGTGGCAACGTTAATATGCAATTCCAGCGTGACACCAATAACTGCTTCAACATTTCTGATTGTTATCTGCAATAATGCCCTCTCAGTATCTGGCTGGCTGGCCAGATGTAGTTGGCAACGTTAAGGGAGGGAAGCAAGTGAAATACTTTTTTTGGGGAGATGTAATTAATTTATTAGGTTCTAAAAGGGTTTACTGTGTGATAAGGAATGTATATACCTTTTAGTTCACGGTTTTATTCAAAGGAGCAGAGTGTCACTGCCTAAGAGCTGAAAATAACTGGAGGCAAGAAAGTTACGTTAAATGGTTTATCGTCTGTTTAAACATTCTTAGCATTTAACCCATAGGATTAATAAGCTTTTTGGCACGAGAAAAAATGATATCTTGCAGATTTATTTACAAACCTTGAAGTTATGAGAACACTGGAAAGGAAATCTCTGTAATTACTGCTTACTATTTACGCTACGGCAGTCACAAGGAATATTGCTTGTTCAAGTGGTTTACCCTCATTTGCAAGGTGGACATGGAAGTTGCATCAGTAAGTACTCAAGGAAGTGTTCAGCCCTGGTCCAGCCTGCATCACATCCACTGTAACCAGAGAAATTGTGCAGCTGGAGGTTTCTGGTGAATCCACCCATTGCCATCAGATCATTGAAATAATCTTACTGGCCATCTTATAACCTAATAGGACATGTAAACTTCTTAATTTCCACTTTATGATTGTATTAAAATAATAATGTTCAACTGGAAGTTTGAAAGGAGAAAAAAAATTAGAAAAGAAAAAGGAAAGAAACCGACTTTAAAGTAAAAAATAATATAAACATGAGTCACCAAGAGATTAGACACAGTTAAGTATTTCAGGATGTTTGTGGTGATCTTCAGTTAAACAATACTGATAGTTTTCTGTGGATGATTCTGCCTCCAACTGTTCCCAAGTCTCTGTAGAACTGCCCAAAATGAAGTTGATACTTGTTTTGTAAGAGCTGTAACCCTTTGATACCGAGCTGTCTGTTTTCTTCTCATATGAATCAGTTTAATTTCATTAACATTTAAAACTGATTCTCTCTCCTGGAGAGAGGCACAGTGCCACCATCAATTGTTTAAAAAATAATAATAATATTTTTAAAATCCAACCAAAGTCTGATGGCAGTTTGTTCCCAAATTTGGTATATGCACTTAGAAGCAAAAGGGGAGGTGGTGGACACTTAGGGAGCAGCAACATGCACATAATGTATTAGAAAACTGTGAAGAAAAGGACTCTACACCTGAGGAGGGTGTTTCCACAGAAACACACCATAAAAATGCCACCTATGTTTTCTCATCAGTTTCACGCATGAATTAAATGACCTGTTTAGCCCTGAAGCAAAAATTAACACTGAATTTACTTCACAATTTCATAGAAATTTGGATCTGGTGCACCTGTGGTCTATTGGTGTGATGTCCAGACCTTTTTTCCCAGCTGTTATATTGGACTCTAAAATTATTACAGACTTTTAAGCATCGTCCAGTAGTATGCCCACTGATACCGAGAACCTACGCAATGGAATCTGTGTGGGATAATCAAACATAGAAACTGTCAGGAAGCTTTAGGTGTATCTCTTTGGTTGACTATTAAAACAACACGCTGAGGAAAACTGTCAGGCAGCTGGGATCCTCTCTTTAATGTTGTAATTTTTCAACTTTTATTTTTTTAACAAAACAGAGGCTGGGTTTTTAAAAGGGCAGAGCTCGGCTGTGAGAAATAATGCAAACATTCTGACACTAAGCCAGGAACAAAATAACATTCAAGCCTGTTAATTAATCATTACAAAATCCTGAATTGCAGCATTAGATGAGCAATGTTTCTGGTGGCATAAAATATTATGGGATTATGTCTCATGTAGAGATGAGGTACCGTGTTTTAAATGTACATATGAAATATATATGCATAAATATCTCAATGTAATTGTTTCCAAATGATGCTATTAGTGATGTAGGACATTACTCATGTTACTCCTTTTATTAATCAAAAGCATTTTAATTTAATTCAGGATATTTTGCTTAAGAGCAGCACTTTGCTGCTCGTCATTGTATTTTGACAGCAAACTGAATTCTTGTTCACAAGTATAGGATTTGTTTAGCTCCAGGCATCTGTGTTTGGATTACGAGAATGCTGATTGGTTCACTGCCAGGGGCACAAAAAGGTCAAGCTGTCCTTTTTTAACGGCGCTTTTTTTTTTCTCCTTCCCCCCCCTTTCTTTTTTTTTTCTTTTTTCTTTCCCCCCCCCTTTTTTTTTTTTTTTTTTTTTTTTTTTTTTTTTTTTTTTTTTTTGCCTAAGAGTTTGGCTCATTAATCAGAGTTAAAAGAAAGGGGAAAAGGCAGTGACTTGAAATCATTTGATTCTTTTTCAAGGGGTATTTTAAAAAGCAGAACTCAATGTTAGTGTTAGAGGTTGAGTAGATGTTTGTATGGATCATACTGACATACTTCTGACAGGTGACCTGAAACCTTTCAAACTGACATCTGTCACAGAGACAGACAGAGGTTTTTTAGCCTCAGAGCCTGTTTTCATGACATTTCATTTTTCATCAGATTTTGAGAGAAGGGAAAAAAAGAAGATGAACTTGAAAAAATCTTGCCAGGGGCAGAAAATGAGATCAGGTTTTCTGCAGCTGTCTAACTCACCTTTAAAGGTTAGAGGTCCAGGCAAAGTGAAGAAAAAGGTCTCATTTTGATGTTATTAGCTAAAAGGACAGATTACTTCTTTAAGTGCATTTCTACAGTTGCATAGCCAGTATAGGACATTATAGAGGTGTAGGTAGCTAAGGATGGCTTGGGTTAGCCATCGCAAATCCTGATCTCCAGCATTTACCTGCTCTTTGCACCGAGCTGAAACTTAGGGCACAAGTTTAACTCTTATGTGGGTTTGAGCTGAAAACTGCAAATCTCTATGATGAGGATAAAGTTATATGATAAAATAGGAATCCATATTTAGCATCTGGTTTCATTTTATTCAAATGCTTGTTAGGAAACGGCGACCTCTGTTTTAAACTGAAATGGATGTGGATACAGACATGTGAAACACAGGCACCATACCAAGGCTACCTTTTGAAGTTTAGCATTACTGAAGGCACCCACGAGGCAGATCCAGCTATCTAGAAATTTTCTTCCCATGCATTTTCCTGTGGTCCTGCTGATTTGGAGGAGGAAGGTCACCCCAGCAAAAATGTTGGCTTTTTCTAAACCTGACACATAAAGGGTCCAGAATGAGGTCACTGCCTTGACCAGCTTCCCTCTGCCATGTTGAGAGGGGGCAAAGGTCTAGAGCAGCCTTCAGGATCATAGAATCATAGAGGGGTTTAGGTTGGAAGGGACCACATCTAGTCCAGCCCCTCTAACACGGGCAGGGACACTTCCCACTGGAGCAGTTTGTTCAAAGCCCCATCCAGCCTGGCCTTGAACACTTCCATATGTACCAACATGCCTGAGTTCATCAGCTACTTTCCATAAAGGCATTGTCTCAGACACATTTAGCCCATCACAACCCCAAAATCCTGAAACACTCCTAGATACTGAAAAAGAAATTAAAATAATCCACATATCAGGCTACAAGTGGGCAGCCAGTGATGATTCTGTTCCACCAGAATCCATTCTCCGTCCTCCAGATGTCCCAGATGGATCACTGGGGTGAAGGAGGAAACGGGTGATACCTGCTCCATTTAGATAGAAAATATTGTAGGTGTAACTAACATCAAACATGAGATGAACTCTCCCAAACATAACTGTTAGGTCATGGCAGTAGCAATAAGCAGGACAGAATCAGCAGTCAAGTTATTGTCCCTTCATTCCTTTCTCCAGAGAAGGGGATGTAGGAAAATGGGACTAACATTAATTTCTTCCCAGCTGATGTGAGAAGACATCCTCAGTACTTTATTACTGTCAGACTTTAATTCTTGGTAAAGCTAGGCAAACTTCAGCAACAAAATCTTGCCCAAAAATCATCAGGTTTTTGCTACTGACTGGAGATTTCAGGATGCATTGGTAAAAATTATTTATTGCTTTGTACCCAAGCCAAAAGAGGGCTGAATTTCATTTTTCTTGCACATCCAATCCTACTGAAGTTTAAAAATCTACATGAACTGACTCAGTCATCATTTGTCTCTCAGGAGTTAAAACCAAACCCAGTATTTTCTTTCCCTGCTACATCACAGAAGGCACAGGTTTGCACTGCAGCAGAAATTTCTGGTGCCTCCATTATTTTGAACTGCCAAGAAAACTTGAGATCAAAAGTTATAATCAAATATCCAACATCGACATTATTTGTCCATAAATTGGACAGAGCATCTCAAGCAAACAGCTTTTGGTTTGTGTGCCCTGACACTCTGATGTCCATCCTCTTCTCTCCTAAACATTGCATGTGACGCTTCCTTTGCTGCTCTTCATTGCAATAAGTTGCAAACCCCTCTGTCACAGTCCTGATCGTACTCACAGCCACTGTTTGAATAAATGCTCTCCTGATTCACCTCAGCATCCCGCCATTTGGTTGAAAAGAGTCTGACAAATGTGCTATTTATGAGCAATAAACCAGTTTTCCATCAGTTCTGA
>VWZY01008877.1:0-27246 GCA_013399075.1 Chloroceryle aenea
ATTATATAAAAATAAATATATTTAAAGGGGATTTACATAGAAATCAAGCTTCAGAGCTTGTACTAAATATTGGTCAAATTAACTGCCAATCAAAAATTAAGTCCTCACTTCCAAGACCTTTCCTTCTGCTTTACAATAAATAAAGACCTTTCTTCCGCAAATGCCATGGACATAAACCCCAAGCTGACCAACAAGAACATCCATTAGCATTTTTTTTCCAACAGTGCAACTATTTCTAAAAGTCATGGTCACTCAGATAATATAGAATCATAGAATAATTTAGGCTGGATCATCCTCAGGGATGTGAACTCAAGCACTTCCACGGGCAGCCTGTTCCACAGCTTGACAACCCTTTCAGTGAAGAGTATTTTCCTAATATCCAACCTAAACTTCCTGGTGCAACCTGAGGCCATTCTCTCTTGTCCTAGCACTTGTTACTTCAAAAAAGAGATCAACCCCAATCTTGCTACAACCTCCTTCCAAGTAGTTGCAGAGTGGTTAAGATCTCCCCTGAGCCTCCTTGTCTCCAGGGTGAAAACTTTCATTGTACAATTTGAGTTACTTAAGGACTTTGCTTGCATGTGAAGGAGCAGCAGAAAATACTAGTAATTGTGACACACTCTTAAGGCTGTGTCACATCTTCATCTGTATATTTCCTTTACTCTAAGAGGAATTTATGGTAATTGTGAAGTAGAACCCTTAATTGACTTGTTAATAGAAGAGTAAATTAAACAGCAGAAATAATGTTAAAATCATAAAATTATTTCATAAATTATTAATTCCAACTCATTTTGCCACTCCCTAGGATATGATCATTTCCAGAATGATTGCTCATTGGCTTTATATTACATAAAGCATTTGTCTTTTGAAGTTTGAACAATTAAATTTGGTTTTCCTTCTGAGCTTGAAGAGATGTTGGACATGTAACATTGTATCTGAAATTTTAGTTAAGGCAGTACTTGCTATTTTGCTTTTTGTCTGGTTGGTTGGTTGGTTTCTGTGAATTGTTATGGTCATAGTGATTATTTAGACTGTTCATTCAAAGCAAATCTTACCATCATTAAAAAAAAAGGGAAAATAAAGATTTTCTGAAAAAAAGAGATGTTTTCTATGTACCTGAGGCTTATTTAGCCAAAGTGTAATCAGTATAACTCAAGAATAAAAAAAAAAATAATTATTTTTAAAGGAGTAGGATTTTTCTCTTTATAACTGTTGCTTTCTAGCCACTGTATAAGAGAATTAGGAAGCCAATGTCATCAAGATCAGAAGAAGACAGTCATAACCCCCCAAAACTAATAAATTTAGTTTAATTGTTTCATAATATAGTGAATTAAGACAAAATGTAATCCTAGGCAAACAAGTCACTACTTTTCATTTATACATAAGATACATATTGAAGTTTCAAGGGGAAAAAAAAAAGAAAAGATATTTTCTTACTTGATTTTATTACAAGCATATACACATCCACTTAGTGGCTTTGGAGAAGTACAGATGACAAAGTGGCCAGTACCCCTTCAGGGAAGTAAAACAGAAATGACTGCAGCCTATCTACCACAGTATAGTAAATGGTTATTACAATAGCACTCAAGCTAAGAAAATAAAAGTCTCTACATTTATTGAATACAAGCTTGTCATCGAGGTACAGGTTTCCTTATTTTAACTATTTAAGGAATCTTTGTACATGGATAAGACTCCATACGCTCCAATCCAGGAAATGCCCTGTCTACCATACCCTTTCAAAAACCACTCCACAATGGAGAGAGGATTACTATTGGTGATTAAGTGGTTGGAAAACAGAAAAAAATAATATCTAGAAAGCTAAAAGAATACACTCAATTCTGAATGTCTGTTGCTATAAGGAAGTCAGTCTGTGATTCTGTGATCTACAAGAAGCACTTTTCTTTATTACAAGTCTCATTTTAGGTTGGAAACAAAACGATACTCCTCTCCAGAAGTTGTTTGTAGAGTACACTTTTCTGCCAAACTGGAATGAACGTCTACAACTTTCTTCAATGTGTCTTATGTGCCATAATGCTACCAAACTGTTGCTGTTTTTTAAAACTTAATTCAAATTCTCAATCACTTTAATTGACATACAAGCTTGAAGTAATTTAAAAGACAATAACAACTAGGAAAAAGCAGATGGATGATGCAACCATGTCAGTTCACCCTGTCCAATAACATCACTATATCCATACTCACTCTCATGCATGTGACATAATGCTTCTGTCTTCAAAAGCAAAAAAAAAAATGCTGGTTCTTTTCTAATATATGTTCTACTGTGTGAAACGACTCCTTTGATACCATTCCTCTCTAGCACACATCATTTCCTCCCACTGTCCACCTGAATAACCATGGCTATAGCCAGAGTGACTGCTAAAGTCTGCTGCCTCTTTTCAGGCCTGCCCTTTTCTGTCCTAAGGTTATGGGTTTCCTAGTTCTATGCCACAATCTGAAAAAAGATGCAAATTTGGCTGCAGCCGTTACTCCTCTTGTAAGTTATTGCTTCATCCTAACTATACCCCTTTAGTTGCAATCTTCTTGTCAATCACACTTGTGAGGATTCCAAGATGGCAAACAGAATTGTTTGATTGTTTTTTCTTTTACAAAAGAAAATTATATATATATAACATCTTGTAACCTGTGTCTGTATAGAGCAGTCTGTAGAATTTTCCCGCAAAAATGTTCTTTCGGTAACGATCTCTCCTGTCACTTGTGGTAAAGCCTTACCAAGTGTGATGCTATTCCACATATTAAACTCTCCAGCACTGCACAGGCTGTAACCCAGGTGTAAGCATACAGCAAAGCTGATGAAAATTCTTAGTGTGCAAAATTTGGAAAGTTTGCATTGGCACTAATGATTCTAGCTACTCGCCCACCCCTCTAGGTATCCATTTCCATGTCATACCTAAAAAATAAATGATAAGCACCTCTAAGATCCTGTTTTTAGTTACCTTAGGGCACTCATGTGAGTATATTTTCAGATATTTCACTTTAAGGTAAAATGCAGAACCAGAAATTATGATATCCATTCACTTAAAGTGACAAAAATGAGACAAGATCTATGGCAGTACTGAGATGGTTAAAATGTACATGTTCAACTACAAGCTTGGAAAACAGCAGAGAAGACCTACTGTAGAAGTTGTTCAAACCTTCTCTTTTTTAGAATATATTTTTCAATAAAAAGGAATTTGAGGCCGATGATATATTTTATTAATTTACTAATCCCCAGAATGCAGATTTTTCCAAGTCAGAAGTATAACCACTAAGTACAATGGGGATCAATATTATCAATCCCTTTACAATTTCAAAAGCTTGACAATAAGACCTTATAAAATTGTCTTACCCAGCAAGAGTATGTTCTACTTTCTGAATCTTTTGTTATGACAAGAATCAAGGGAGGCATGATGATATGACAGATAACTGCGTTCTTGGTGAGATGCACTGTAAACAGATCTTTCTAGTGGTTATTTTATGTTAGACCTTTTATTCTGAATATTGTCTAAGAATTATTCCTGCCTTTTTTCTTCATTGCAGCTGAGAGTCTGATGGTTTTAGTACAGCATTTTCCTGCCACTTTCGTTGCAATCTTTTTCCTTGTTGGCTTATTTCTATATGTTAATATTTATTTCATATCTTGTCATCTTTTACTCTAGAATTTACTAATGTAATTGAATCTACAGTGAACTCCATTTGCACTCTATTAGGCAGGTACATAAATGACTCCAGTTATTCTGAATCTGATTACATTTTACATTGTCTTTTATTATTTAATGAGACTTCCAGTTCAGCATCATCAAAAACCTTGCCTGTGACATTAGGTGCTAGAGTTTTGCTCTGTTCTGCCTTTTCTGAGCAAATTGCTCAGACTAAATGTGTTGTCAGGTTCAAGAATCTCCTGTCTTCCCAGAAACACTCCCACGAGAAGCAAAGAAGCAAAAAGCAAGTAGAGTGCAGCCTCAAACAAATGGAATCTGAGCGGAGAAAAGTTTGCCTGATCTGTTTCAATTGCTGTAAATGTCATATATTATTGCAAAACCTCCCAGAGCATTACAAAGGGTAATGTGTCCTGGAAATGAGAAAACTGAATTCTGATAAAATGGGATGAGGTCAGGTATTTCTAAAAAACACTTTAAGTATACTCTGCTTTGTGCAGATTTGGTAGAAGACCTAGGATTAAGTGGCAAAGTACTGTTCACTATTATGGAGATTTGATGCTGTTTTCTTATTCTTCTGGTGGCACTTGTTCTTATCCTCAGAGATACTGTCTTCAGCTAAATTTTAAAGTGGCAATTGTGAGGGAGGAAAGGGAGAGAGACAGAGAGAGAGGAAAAGATTTGTGGAACTAGATGCTTTCATCATGAGGTAACAATAAATGTACGTGAAATTAAAATTTTAGCTGAGTATCAAACATTTATGCAAATTAAAACTTTATTACATTTCAAGTAAAACTGTTTCTATTTTACTCGGACAATTCAGTTTTGCAGTGTCATCTCAGCTGTGGCTGGAAACAAACCTTGTCTTACAAGGGTTGAATGTCCTAAAACAGGAACAACAGCAAAACAAAAGGTGAGAGACATATGTTTTCATATCTGTGTCCATCAACCCTGCAGACTAGCATTAAAATGCAAATACAATCAGAGTTTAAAACACATAGGATGAATGAGCAATTTGCTGAATATCTAAATTGCTGAGACATGGACTTTTTTATTTCACTCACAATGATTGATAATCAAGTTTCCTGATTCGACCCTCAAACTTCCTCCCCTACTAAATCTGAGCTACTGAAAAGAACCAGAAGTCATCAGAACTTGTGTGAGAGTCCTCCTCTCTTCCAAAGGCATCAGGAGCCCACCTGTATAAACAGTGGGTGTATTCAATGGATTGCAGCAACTTTTTTCTGAAAAATATTGTTCTTGTGAGATTACAGACATAAATACACTTCTTGACATTTTTGTGAGATGTTATTAGGTTTACTGTGTGATTTTTTTTTCTGTAAGATTTCCTGATTAGAAAATAAACCCTAGGGATGAAAGTATTTGTGCCTCTACAAAGGGAGTTTAGGGGAGAGGAGTTACATTGGCTTCATGACCCATAGCCTTGAATTTTTCTGGGAACTAGAGTTGTCTCATGTACAAGCCAAGCCAAAATATCGAAGCCTTCCTGTACTTTTTTAGTTTCTAAGTTCATCTATGAGAATTGCAATATTTTTTTGATATTTTATCTTTTCTTCACAAATGTACTTTTGTATTGAAAACTCACCACAAGTGTATATGTAATGAAAATAAATCAGTATTTAAGTATAAATTAATCAAGTGCAAGATACCACTTCTTATCAACCCAAAGAAGGAGGATACATGACAAAGCTAAATGCCTTCTCAGCATAACGTTGTCCCATTTTTGAAGGTTATTGAGTTCAGGTTTCTGTCTTTAAAAGATTTAACTGTATAGATGGAAATTATCAAGAAGTTGCTGGTCTGGGAAATATTTTGTAACTAGCTTTTGTTTATATTTGTCTCTCTCTCACTTATAAATGGTCACATGGACAAGTGTCAAGTGTCTTAAGTGAGGAATATTAATTAAGAAAATTTAAACTGTGTCACGTGCTAGTCATAGACCAGAGTGAAGTTTTGATCATATTTTCAGAATTAAGACTCAAAACAGTGAATTGCCAAGTGACTTTATTGCCCGACAACAAGTTTGCAAAGTGAACTGAGAGAGAGAAAAAAAGAAAGGAGGAAAAGGGTCAGTTGTGATAGCTACCACCACAAATCTGTGGCGTTCCATCAATCAGATTTGTTTCCATGTCTGGTGGGAGAACGTTCTGTCCAATATTAGTTGTTCCGTCTCTTTGACTGGGTTTTTCTGTTGAATATTCATGCTTAACTGTTTTGCTTGACTGCACCCACCACCTGGTGGTGGCACACATGCTCAATACCGTCTCTGAGGGGTCTTTGGTGGTCTTCACAGGTCTCTGGACCCCTTAGTCTTCCAAGTCCATGGTCTGGGTGCATGTGTAGGGATGAGGTTGCAGTTTTCAAAGTTAGTTCTGTGTTTGAGCTCATAACGAAAGAGGAACTTTTAACTTGTGATCCAGTTGTCTCCCCATTTGTGGTATGAAGTCTGCTCACACTGGTGCAGCAATGTTAAGACATACAACACACAGTCTTTGTCACCGTTTCTAAGAACCTGTTCACATCCTATGGGCCCTAGAGGAATTTAGTACCATGACTTAAGTAATGTTGCCATTAAAATGCATGAATCTAAGGATATTAGAGTTATTATTTACACTTCTAAAAGAGGAATACTCATGGCTCAAGGAAAAAAGGTCATGCTGAATTTGACCTCTTTTAATATTAGTTTATTCTGTTGACTATAGAAGTCCCCAGACCCTTCTGAGGGTGGGTAGATGGGATTGACAATATTATTAAGTCTAGGTATATTTTTTTTTTTACTTTTCTTGTATTTAATCAACTCTGTAGTGTAATTGCATGCTCACTTATACTATTTTAAAGTTGAAACTGTTATTAATATATTATTGACTTTACCCACTTAAATTATAAGAAAAGTAAAATTGCATAGATTATAGTTAATTATGTATGTCTGATAAAAGCATAATATGGGTACTGAATTATTAATTTAACAGAGAAACTATAATGTGATGCTTGAAAATTAATTTTGACAACTTCAGAAATCTTAAATAACGCTGTTTTCTAAAATCTTACATGAAAAAATACTCATCATTATAGCCTGTGAATCCATATGGAGTACTCCCTTCCTTTCTCTCTCTTCTAGTGAGTGGTGGCATTTAGCCAATAGAAATATCTCTGCATCATCTTATCAGGCTTCAAAAATATAACTGTGACCTATTCACACGGTATCTGTTTTGGTGCTGATATGATCAGTGGTGAAGAGACACCCAGATGTGCACAAATCCATCTCTTATCTGTTACTTGATTGGTAGCATTCTCTCTCTTTCTGGTATGTAATGCACATATACTATTTTTTATGTTTATACAGGTAATATTTGTCTATGATATTTGAAGTTGTGAATTAATATTTTGGAAGTAAAGCACACTCATCCTACCTAGAATGAAACATAAGACTGAAAGACTACTCTACAGTCATGTTCAGGTTTCATAAAGGAGGAATGTCTATGTTTTCTGCTGACAAGGTAAGGGAATTATAAAACAATGATATTTCACTTTCTCTTTTTTTTTTTCTTGGGGGGGGGAGTGGTGAACTAAACAAAACAAGTATATATATAAAAAAAAGATCTGAAAAAGAGAAGCTTTAAAAAGTGCAGAAGAATTTAAAATCTAAGCAGCTGGTAACAGTATGGTTCAATGGTTCAAAAGAAGACTCACATAAATCTGAGACTGTTGATGGTAGTCTTTTGGACAATTATTGGTAGTCTTTCTGTCAGTTATTCTGGGTTCATTTCTCAGCCTCTGATCTTTCCGTTTGTGTTTAGAAAGAGCCTCACACACACAGCTCTCTCCGTCATCTCACAAGCCATTATTATTGGCTGATTGAGTGGAAAGAAAAGCACGTATTAGAGGCTGCCTCACCCCCCTCCTTGGTGGATTTCTTCACATTTCAGCTATGAAAGCAGAAGACGGTGTCACCAGCCAAACAAACCAGCATACACAGGTTGCCTGGACTTGCCAAGGAACCTGGTTGTTGCCAGTGAGGGAGCACTGCAATCTCCTTTTCCTCCAGTGAACACCCCACACCTGGTGGAGTAGGTCCTCCTGGGTCTTTCTTGGCCCAGGGACATGCCAAGGGGGCTCTCCAGCTGCAGAGAGGAGCCACAGCCTGGGAAGGGTGTTTGGGAGGCTGTCTTTCCTGCTGCACTGGCAGCAGCTAACTCAGATCTCTGTGGCTTAGCAAAGGGGCATATGGTCCCACAGGATAAAAAGGGCTTTGAACTCCCGTTTAGTTCAGATGCAGAGTATGTACTGGTAAACTGAGAAAGGTAGTGGAGTCAGGCTATTACAAGTCAGACTTTACAATGTTTACAGAACAGCTGTGATAGACCTTTGCATCACCTTTTCAGTCCCATTGATTTATTCTGATTTTTCCCTCATATCAAAAGGATATCCATGCCAGGTAGGGTGACCACATTAAATTATAACAGCATAAATCTCAAATGGGTTAAACACACAGTTCAGCTACATGGCCAGCCACGTATCCTGTTGCTGTTTCACCATATTGAAATTTACCAAACACCTACTCTGAAAAAAAACACAACACTTTTTTTCCAGGTAGAAGGTTCAGAGCCTTGAAGCAGTTAGAATGACATTTCTTGGTTACCATCCCATATATTTTTGCAGCAAGTAGCTGCAAAACCATGACAACAGCCCCTGTGACAAGTACATAGGAAGAGACCGTAACCTTCAGATTCCTCTTAGGGATTTAGCTCTTCTGCTTAAGTAAAGCAAAAAATGCCACATAATACCCATATGTATGACTCCAAATTAGTTGTAAAACTTTGGCCTTAATTTATGGTATCAAAGTCTGAATAGAGGTTTTCAGAAATAGGTACAGTTTCTCTTCATGGAAAAGTAAATAAATCAATAAATAAGTTACAAATTAAATAAATGGCTAAATGGCTAAAAAACAATTCCATAAAATCTCCTGACATCTACCTTCTTGTGGACAGGATCCTAATGAAAAAAATCAACACACTTTCAAGTATGCAGATGAAAATTTATGCTGAACAGTATCAGGAATAAAGATACTGTCTATGATATCTGTTGAAGGTGAACCTGTTATTAAGCCTTCTGTCATTAAATTTTATTTTATTTACATGCTTATGTGACTTTAGTTGACTTTTTTCCCTAATAAATATGACTGCAGAGTAAAAGTGAATGTCCATGTTTCAGTAGGCACTTGGACACCTTACCATTTATATAAGCATGTCCTCTCAGAAAATTGATCAGCTCTTACTGGTACATTTGACCATCTGTTAGATATTTTAACTGCTAAATTTAGGAGGGATAAAAAAATTGTCATCAATGACTTAGCTTATTTTATAAATATGATCCCATAGGACATATACAAATAAAGTACACTGCCTTCTCTTGGTACCATGTTTGCAAGTTTTGTCTCTTTTATTTTCAATAGTTCTGAAATGTCTTGAGATCCATACTGCAAGGGAACTTGTGCTTTGATTTCATTAGTAACCTGAAGTGACCCACTATCATGATAGCCAGTGCAATTACAGTTAAATCACTTGAATTAGATCATGGCTCAAGTAACTGCCAGTGGACTGAGACTTAAATCAGATAATGTTTTAGCATTGTCAATGCTATTTGTTTGAGGAAAAAATCTTCTATAAGAACAGATGAACATTTTCATATCTGTAGGTTGGTATTTGGGGGATTTTGTGGGGGGGATTGATTGGTTTGGTTGGTTGGGTTTGGTTGGTTGGGTTTCAATTTTTTTGGATTGGTGGTTTGTTTGGTTTGGTTTGGTTTTTTTTTAAGTGGGGCTGTGAATTTCTCTGTAGCAAATTAAAGCAGAAGATGGCTATGCTATCAGTGTTACCTGGTTTTCATGTACTCTTCTGAAACAGTGAATGAATTGTTACAGCCCCTTGCTCTTGACTTTTGATTAAAACATATGTCAGTCATTTGTGGCAGAATTTAACAATGGAAGAGTCTTAGCACAATCCTCAACTGCTTTTCAGTGGTCTAGATGTATTCCTTGGTCAGAGTGGTTTGCCATATGCACACGGTAAAAAAGAACATGCACATTTTCCAATGTGCAGTCCCTTTTATTTGTGCACTGGAGCTCAAACAAGACAAATGTGCCATGCTCAGTGTCATGGGTCCGAGACGGTGGGAATTGTTAAGCTCACGTTGACTCTTATCTCCCCCAACTCCACCCCTCATCCCCCTTTTTTTTTAATGTTGCATGCTATGGGCTATCAGAGATGACTAGTGTTTAGAAGCTGCACCTTTACCATGTGAGCAGAAAACTAATAACAGTCAGGGACTGTTAAACACAGCTTCGGCTCATATGGCTGCAGAATATGACTCTATGGGAGACTTCCATCGCTGTACATCTTGTCCCACTTAATTTGTAATCACAGAAACATGAAATTGCTTCTCATTAAAATTTTAAGGGAAACAATAAAATCACATAAAGAAAAAAACCCACATATATAATGATATCTCACTGCTGGGGTTGCATAACACAAGACAAGAGTCAACTCTCTCTTTTTCCTTAGACATAGTCTGTTTTACACAGAGTACTAAGTAAAAATAGACTTGTAATGCATTTATCAATCTGCTTTTACCTGTTTTAAAGTTTATGAAAACAGTGTTCACAATCTGTAACTGTCCAATGATGCAGTACTTTTCTACAATGCTTTCTCAAATCCTGCTATACCCTACAAATTTCTTCTGAAAAAAAAAACTTAAGAACTTAAAATGAACCTTTCCCTTGTGAAAATTAAAGTAGGATAATTGACATGGTTTCCAGTGTACTCAAGCTGTGGCATTCTTCTTACTGTAAGCAAGTGAAACTAATGAACTGTCCTACATATTATTTTCCTTTCAAGAGGTGCCCCAAACTAGTTCCTTGAAAATATAATAATTTATTTCTTAAAAAGCATTTCTGTAATAGAAACTGCTAAAAGGAGTGCACAAAAAGAGCAAATATTTCTTTTCAGAAACAAAAGATGATGCTAATATGGCCAAGAGTATCAGAAGTTTATCTCTCAGTTTTGACTCAAAACTAAAGACCAGCTGCTTTCTGTCATGTTGCTAACTACATGTAAAAAAAATTACCTGAGATTTTGAAACTGAAATTTCATATCTAAAATTTTGTTCATCTTTGTTTTTAGAGTCATGATTTTTTAAAATATTAAAATCAGACATGAATGATAAATATAAAAATAACTGCAAAGCAATATATCTTTTTCTTTCTTAGTTCAGTAAAAAAAGATCAGATAAGAAAAAGTTATGTAAGAAAATAATAAGGTAAAACTTCTAAGAATATTTAGAATGCTACTGTTTTCTTTAAATTAATAAGGCTTATATTTCAAATCTTGAAGCAGCAGCTTTTTTTCATATTGTTTTCCTTTATCTCAGTGCACAGATCCACAAGAATGTAGGGGACCTTTGTGGTGTGCACAGATAATAACAAAGGAATAATATTTTCTTACCAGAAATAAAGTTTCATGATAGCAAACTATTTTTATCTTTTCTGGGTTATACAGAAAGGAATTGTTTTACTGTTTATGGACTCCTTAGTGATTAATAACCTGTAGATATTTAGGCACTTAAGTTAGCAGTAATAGTAGCTATCCAAAGTAAGGGATTTAGTTTATCTCTGTGAACAAGGTTTGTAGCAATTCCCCAAAAATGATTCCACTTTCTTGGAATAAGATGGTGGGAAGAGAGAAGAAACATCTGCTGCATTTAAAAACAGCTTGAGGGCTGTGCCTTCAATGAAGCCAACCCCGCAGTTAATCAACTCTGCCCTCACCAACAGATGTCACTGCAAGCAAAAGGAATTAATTTGTGAGGTTATGAGGCTCAAGGAGTGACAAAACTCCCTGAAATCCAAATGTGAAAGAGCCTCTATTCCAGAGCATATGTAAAAAAAAAAAGACCTCCACCACAAGCTGAGAATTAGCAGCAGGCAGATTGCTAAATAAAAAAAATAAATTAAAAAAAAAAAAAAAAGTGTTCAAACTTGAAACCATGTGAAACAACTGAAACAGATCAAAGCAAAATGCAGTACTCTGCTTTTATTTTTATGAATGATTTAACTGAGAAAACAAAATCTGTTCATTCATTGTATATATTTCCCCAAGGCATGTTCAGAAAAGTAGACATTTCGAGTCACCTAGTTCTGTGAGTAAAGATGGGAAAAGTGTTTGTGTAGCAGTTTCTAAGCTGCCTTATAAAATTTTCTGATTGCAAATACACATATGATGGGGCACATAGAAATATCACTAAAAGGATGAAAGCCTCAAAGTAAAGACATTAAAAGTTGAAGATTCTCACACATTATTATTCACATGAAATCTTTATTCCCCATTTTTATATGTATCCTCTGTTATAGCTATTAATTGCACAATTATATGCCATTTTTTGTGCTTCTGAAGGCAGTCAGATTAGAAACAAATACAAATGAGAAAAAGAAAAATAATTCCATCATGCAGAATAACTTTGACTTGTATGTCAGAAGGCTGAAATCTGTTACATTAGATGCAAATCACAATCCTCTCCTAAATGTAATAACACCAGTACATCTGTGTGCTACCTAGATCTCAGGTGGCCCAATACACATTTTCCATACCTTCTTCAGAGCAGTATAGGAATATAGAAAAATAAAGAAATCTGTGGATTTTGGTACATTACCCAAAGCTCTGAGAGTAGAAACTTTTTGTTATAGCACAGATTCTACCCTGGCTCCTCACACCTTGGTACCCTTGTCCTGCCCTTGCAACCCTGCAACACTTCTCCCATCTTTCCTGTTTCTTCATTAATCTGCTTTCACATTGTTCCTATTTGATGGGCTTGCTTTCTCTCTCTGTTCCAATTTGAGGTTTCCTACTTCATTCTCCCCTTGCTAGGACAGAAGACTGAAGATTTTTTTTTTCTCTGCTAACAATTAATCTGTCTTGGCTGCCAGTTAGAAGACTTGCAAGGTTGTCTTGCTAAGCCCCCAGTGCTCTGCTCTGTCACAGCTTTGCTGCAGCCGGCATCTCTAGCAAATTTACCTGCCAACCTCTAACAAACCTCTGCTCAGAACTTGCAATTTGAGGTTTGTTACTTATAAAGGCTTGCAGCTCAGCTGAGATTTTGCTGCTTTTTGTTGTTGTTACTGGTTTGGGTTTTTTTGTTGTTTGGTTGTTTTTTTTTCAGAGAAAACCAACTACAAAATATCAGTCTTTACTTGAAAAAATGGTAATGCTAGAGATTTTTCATTAAAGCAATTAAGGTCCATAGACAAAATAGGTTTTTATCTCTCTCATCTGATCCGAGCTTGTCTTATTGATGGTAATAGCTTTTAGAAGAGGGAGATATTCAGTACGGAATACCTTAGTCCATGTTTAGTAAAAATATGATATTATATGGCATATAAACAATCTCACTACATGTGTGAAATGGAATGTACTAGAAAGGTCAATTTTAAAATAAGGAACCAAATATAACTACTTAGTGAACATCTGGCTTTCAAAAACCACAAAACTTCATTAGTTCCCACTGTCTTAGTGAGTCTTTTCAAAACTCTTATGATTGTGAAAATATGATCACTACCCACCAATCATTAAACCTACATTTAACATATATAGGACCCTTTTGGCTCAGTGGTGCTCTTCACAGAATGGTATGTGAAATCCTGTGTCAGGTCTAGACACCACTTATTCAAAAGACTTGATCCATCAACACCAAACCCTGACATGTATGCCTTTTCATGCACACTTTCTGATTTGTTTGGATTATAGTGAAAGGTTGATTTCTTACTAAACAGCTGCTTTTTATCTTGTGATACGACAAACTAATTCAAAGGAAGGGGATAATTTCGTGGTTCTACATATTTCCCAGACTGGAACTCTGTGGGCTTGACAGGAAGCTGGGTGATTACTAGCTGCTTTGATTTTTTTATTTCTTCTCTTTCTCTTTCATTCCTCTTCCCCACTGCATTTTCCTCTGAGCTGATGGCTAAAAGCTAGTCTGAAACAAGGGAGTTCCTAGCCTCTGCTTTCTTCTTTCTGGCTTGTTTTTGTCTTCCAAGATACACAGAAAAAATTACCAAGATTTCATCAGTCTCTCAGGAATATATGCAGTCACAGTTACTTTTTAGAAGCCATTCTTTCCTCATATCAAATGACATAAAGTGATAGGTCAGTAAACGAAAATAATCTCCTCATTATTGCCAACATAAAGAAACAAAGGTCTGTACACTTTTGCAAACAATGGGAGTTTTTAACAGATAAAGAAACTTCTCTCCTCCCCCATGAACAGAGTGAGGAAACACAACAGAAATAGTAGATGGAAATCAGCAATGCAATGCAAACAAGCTTGCAAGCTTCCTAGAGTTCAAAGGAAATGATTGTACATCAAAGATTCCAGCCCCTTTGAAAGATCCATAAAAATATATAAGCAATCAGCCACCAGCAGAGCTGTAGTCAAAGATCTTTGTTCTCTCATGGAGGTGGGGAAATGCTGCATTTGTTTCAACATATTTGATTTCCATTTAACATGAGAAAACTGGCTGTACTCCACAGAGGCCAAAGCTTAAGGGGCTGACGTTAGCAGTTTGGATGGCTACGTGTCTTTTGTCTTTGGTTGCTGGAGCGGGCTGGATTTTTGCCACTCTGTGCTGAGAATATTTTCAGTGTGGCATATTAGTTGTGGAAGCTTCCATCATTTCATGAAACTCCAGGTTTTCCAGAATCAAAAACTTCTTCCTACCTCTCATTAGATCCTGTGCAACTGCATTCAAGGAAGGAAGCATACTGTCCCAACTCAGCAATAAACATCAGTGCATTGAAGAAGAGACTACCTACTGCAAGGGAAATCCAGACCTGTAATTTACAGGTAGGATGTAAATGACTGCAGTTTCTCAGGATATGAAGAAGTACCAATAAACCTAATGCAAATGATTAACAAGAAGAATGATTGTGACATGGTAAAAGATACATTCCATATACCACCACATTATTTAAATCATTCTGGCTTAAACTTTTACTCACATAAGGAATCCCTCTGAAGTCAAATAGGATGGATCATTAAAGTTACAGCTTGGAAAGTCTGGGAGCTAACCAAGAAAACTGATGTTCATTTTAATTTCTCACATTTAACAGCAGCCAATTTTTATCTCATCTGGAGCACATTAGCCAAGTACATCTTGGCTTTGAATGTTGGTTTAGGTACTATGACTCCTTACCAGATTATACATGTTATTGGCTGCACATTTGGGACATATTAGATACGTGTTGCTAGCACGTTTTTAAAAGTAAAGGAATCTAAACTGTCTGGAAAAGCCAGTTCTTTCTTACCAATCACAGAATCATACAATCATATTATCATAGAATCATAGAATCATTCTGGCTGGAGGTTTGAGATCATCAAGTCCAGCTGTCAACACAGCACTGCCAGGTCACCACTAAACTATGTCCCTCAGAGCCACTTTTACCTATCTTTTAAATACCTCCAGGGATCATAACTCCACTATTTTTGGGCAGCCTGTTCCAGTGCTTCACAAACCATTCAGGGAGGAATTTTTTCCTAATACCCAATCTAAACCTCCACATGAGTAATTTGAGGCAATTTCCATTTGTGCTGCTGTTCGTTACATGAGAGAATAAATGGACACCCACTATCCCTTTCAGGTAGTTGTAGAGGTCGATAAGGTTTCCCCGCAGCCTCCTTTTCTCCAGGTTAAAGAACCCCAGCTCCCACAGGACTCCTCATAAAACTTATTCCTGTTTGTGACTGAAATTATATTTGCCATTTTGCCTTTTTTTTACTAATTATAATTATACAGCATCATTACAGTTTCCAAACAAACAAACACTTCAAATTTATTATTTATATGGGAAACAGTTGACTTTTCCAGCCTCGTTGAATGGAAAGATTTGCAAATGTCCAGTTTCCATAAGTGAATTTACCATATCTAGTAACACCAGCTGTTTGTGTTACTGTTTACATTTACAATATGGAGTGAAAAGTTCCTTAAAAAAAAAAAAATCCATAGCCATTATCATTGTTATTTACCAGCATCATAATCCATCATCTGCTGTTGCTTCACACCACATTTTCCATGCCAAGTATGGGAGCACATTACTATGTGGATGAATAGCTGAAAATTGCCATGACAGGATTGCTGAGTTTCTGCTGGCTGGCAAAGTAAAACTGAATGAATCTGCAGAGCTAGATACATTAATATGTGCTAAAAAGCCCATCTCTTGTGTTGAGAGTTTCCCAATTTTGACATGTTCTTGTTGTAAAATAACAGTATATTTAGCCTCTAGATACACCAAAAGAAAAGTTTATATAATAAATAACATTTTTTAATAAGATAGTATTTTTTTTTCCTGTGGAAAGTGGGAACATACCTTTACACTTTTATTTGTTGATTACGATAACAGGCAGTAAGACAGAAAGAATAATGCACAAGAACAAACTTGTAAGAAAAGAAAAAAATATACCCATGATGCTCTTTAGCCTTATTTCAACTTTTTATTTGCTGCAAACGTTTTGAAATAACTTTACCAGTGCTTGTCTGTAACTTTTATATTCCCTGTCAACCTCTTCTCCTGTATGGAGAATCTTCTAGAAGTTTCAGAAAGCTTGCTATCTCCACAGGTGGATGGGGAAAAAAAAAAAAAAAACCAACCCAAAAAACACCATATAATTGTTTTGCTACTCTCAGTCTCTTATCTGGCTTTATTCCATAAAATATTTAAGATAATTTTAAGTACATGTGCTCAAAATCAGTTTTGAAAAACTCTTCAGGGACATCCACATCACTAGGTTTGACCAGGTTATCCTGAAAATTCTTACTTTTTGAAAATTAAAGTGCCTTAGGCATTAATAGTTTGACCTCTTGACATATTACTTTTCCCCTAGCCTCAACAATTAAACTCTTAGTGTTCTCTGAGCACATTAATGAGAAGGCTAGGTACTTGCATACAACTGATTTATTTAGTACACAGATGTGGACAGATGTGAAAATGATGAATCAAGAAATCAGTCTAATTTGAACATGCTTCTCTTACAGAGAAGAATGTTGATTTTTAAAGAAAAGATGTCTTGACACAACAGGGGTCCATTTTCTAGAAATGTTGTAGCTGAGTGGTAAAACTGTGAAGTGCTCGTTACACCTTCTCCTCATCATAAGAAGGTTCAGACTCAGCATCCTTTAGTAGCCAGCTGGCTAACACACCTGAACTGTATCCTGAGCCAGACCCTTTGCATGGGCTAACTAAAGTCCTTCTCCACTGGGTGGAGGAATTGTAGGAGAGAAGCTTGTTGGGCAGAAACACTGCTAGGTAGTGAGCATTAGATTGCATCTTCGGCATTTTCTATTGGTGATTTAACAACGAGCTTTAGAGAAAAATCTGAGGAACATAATACTTATGATGTGGGTGGTACTCCATCAGTAAGGAAGAAAGGGGTCAGGTCCCAGTTTGTGTGAGTGCAGGCACTGGCAAAAGGAAGACATGCCTTAAGGCATATGAATAAGTTCATTTTAACTGAATGTGAATTGGAAAACAATAACTTATTGTGTTCCACAGATGTGCTTGAAGTTGCACACAAGCTTAAATACTTTCCTGATTAGTGACATAAATCACAGCCTGCTTTATAAATGAAAAGATGTGGTGACATTCCTGCCTCACCTAAACCAAAAAGAAACATTCTAAAATTTCCAAGAAATATATTACAGCCAAAACCACATATATTCTATCGTACTTGCTATGGTTTATTATTAATCAGGAGATAAGGTGTTTTTTAGAGGCTTCTGAGGAGAAAAACAACATGTGAAGCAAAACTGACAATGGCAGCAGTGTTCACTTTTTAGTATGCTCACATTGCAGTAAGTATAAAATTTATTTAATACATAAAGTAGGCCACATTCATGAGTTCAGTACTGCTTCGGGGAAATGCCAGTTCTTCCACCAAGAGAATTGCTTTTGACTGTGAACAGAATGGCTTAAGTCCGTAATATGTATTTTAACAAAGAATTTTGGGAATTTAAATTTGATCAACACTTTTTCCATTGTAAATGAAGTAAGAAATGATTATGAGCGTAACTGTAAATATAAAGAACCAAATACAGTTCAATATCTATGATAATCTATGTCAGTCAGCTTTTTATAGCAGAGCAGGTACAGTGCAGTCCAAATAGATAGTTTTAATCCTTTTTGAATGAAGATGTTAAATCCTAAGAATTATTACACACTGTTCACATAAATTATACTAATATTCTGAGATTAGGAAATAGTTTTTGTTTTTTTTTATTTTTAGCTACTGGTCACATCTGTGTTGAAAAATAAAGGCAGAACACATGACACTAATAACTGTATGCATCCTTGGCTCTCATCTCTTCATAAAGATTTCCAAATATGAATTTATACTGAAGTTTCAGTTACTGATCACATGAATTAGGAATAGTATTTAGGATAATTAATTCAACCATAATCATGAGTATAGTATCAGCATACTTAGACTAGACCTGAGTTTAGGTATGTGTAATAGCCTGCCATCCATTTCCACAAAGGTCCTAAGCCTCCAAATGATTGTGCCTCCCAACTGAACTCAGATACTCTTTGTCAAACCAGGGTGACCACATGCAGTCCCTCCATGCCCAGATTTGTTTTAAAATAACACCCAAGCAAAATAAAGGATAACAGGTCCCAAAGAATTTGTCTAGTGGGTAGTGGAGAAGTGGTAGAACCTGTACCAGCTGGAACGCCCTGTGGGTGCTTTGCGCTGCAGACATCTACTTACTGGAGAATGGGGAGGCTTACCATCTATGTTTCACATCTGCTTCAGCTCTCCTCACATACCTCCAACTCTCCTCACATGCCACTCAGTTTTTCTACAGGAAAATCTGACCTGTTGTTAGAGCTTGTTTGAACAGAAACAGGGAGTAGGGTCAGTTACACTTGAAGGGAAGAAGACACCTAATTGCAGTCACTGCCTTCTACTCTGGCTGAGTAGTGGTTTCATTCAATTTTCATGAATTTTCACCAGTAACATATGAAATTGACCTTTAGTGAGATTATCCCACTCTACAATACACTGCACTGGTGTATCCCAGTATTGTGTGCAGTTGTGGGTGCCTCAGTATCAGAAGGACATCAAACTATTAAATGATTGTTCAGAAATGCAGCCAAGATGATGAACGGCTTTGAGAGTGAGACTTACAAGGAGGTCACTTGGTTTGTTCATCTTGGAGAAGAGAAGGCTGAGGAGTAAACTTCTTGCAGTCTATGACTTCCATATGGGGAGTAGCAGAAGGGGAAGGGCTGATCTCTTGTCTCTGGTGACCAGCAACAGGACATGAGCAAATGGAATGAGGGTGCATCAGGGGAAGTTCAGATTGGACTTTAGGAAAAGGTTCTTCACCGAGAGAGTCAGTCACTGGAACAGGCTACTCAGGGAAATGGTGACAGCATCATGCTTGTCAGAGTTCAAGCAGCATCTGGATATGGTTTAATTTTAGGTAGTCCTGTAAGGAGCAAGGAGTTGGAGTCAATGATCCTTATGAATCTCTTTCAACTTGATGCATTCTATGATTCTACTAACAAAAGTCCTGCCTGCAAAGGCATGTATAAGCTGAAGTGTGCATGTCCTTGTGGTGTAATCTGAATCACACGTTTTACAAACATGGATTGGTTTCAGAAGAATATATCAAAGATTGTCATTTGAAGTCTTACAGAAGAACAAAAAGAAGAGAAACATCTAGTGCATAGAGATGTCCTACAAAGCTGTGGTAATGAAAATTCTGAAGAGAAAATTACATACTGATTGCACACAAAATGGTTTTCTGTATCTTAATTCCTGTCAGTTTTGGTTTATAGACCATCACTGTTTATGTTTTAGACAATGGAAAACATGGAAGGGTCTGTTATATCTCATACAGAAGCTAATTGGAAGGTTATACGTTAAAAGGTTGAATGTTTTTTCTTGTCAAAACTGTTAACATTATAATGAACTCTCTCCTTAGTGATTGTAAATCCATCAACCCCACTAGGTTTACTGCATTTATTTTATCTGAAGGGCTGACTTTAATACAGTCATACAAGGAGAAAGTCCTATGTATGTTAATATGTTTACTACTTTGTTTTCAGGTTAGCAAATAAAATCCAGATTATTTTTTTTTTTTTTACTGTATGCTTAACTGCTGCTTTTTTGGGTTACATTGGGCATTCAGTTTCCTTATCTATATTTTCAAACAAAGCTTTTAAGATGAATGAGAAAGGGAACAAAGGACCACTCTGAAATTAAAACTACACTGGTAAGGTGTTCACACATGTAAGTCTGGATGCATATCTTGAATATGTAAGCATTCTTTCCTTTTCCAGATGAACAGCTCATTTTTTATGGAAGGACCAAGAAAATATATCAGAAGAGGTTGGCAACTTGAGAAAAAGAGGTAAAGATTATCAGCCTTGGAAGGGGCAGCATGGAAACTATGCAATTATCAACAATTCAAATAACTGAACTTCCTCTGAACATTTTTTTTCATTCCTTCTGCTGAGCCCATGTGAACAAAAATTATTTTCTCATGAAAATGTTGAAACTATTTACTCCAGTACTGTTATGTTTTCTGAAGCCTTCTATGGACTCTACTTCTAACTTGCATGCTAAGGTTTCTGAATAGGACATGCCTTCTTAATCAGTTATTTTCTGCTATCTTTGGAGTGGGTTTTGCTATCAAAATGGAGAGGGTTTTACAATTTAATTGCTCATTAAAGTGAACATAAGCTTAGGATTCCTTCTGTCTGGTGAACAAGTTGCCTGTTTCTATGAAAATGAAGGTTTCAAGACTCTTTAACTGTAAAATATATATATATATAAACCAAAAGCAATACCAAAACAACAACAACAAAACCAACAAAAATAAAACCAAACCAACCAACCAAAAAACAAACCAAAACAAACAAAACAAAAAAAAAAAGAGAGGGAAAAGATCAAAACAAAAACTACATGACAGTCCAGGGACTGGTACATTCACATGAAATATAGAAAATATAACTTGAATAGTCTACTTCCCGGATAGATTCTAATACACGAAATAGGTCCTCCACTGCTACCTTTCTCTCATATTTCACCTGATGAAATTCTTATTTATTTTTACTTAGAACTGAGCTGACATGCTGTTCTTATGCAATATTTATGCTCTAACTTTATGTAAATCTAGAATGTGAACTTCCTATGAATAACGTGATGAATTAGATTATTAGTAAACTACGTAGTTACAGCTTTTTACTAGAAATAGAGTCATTGTTGAAGCAGAAATCCCATACTGAACCTTTTACTAAAAAATATTTATATCTCTGCTATTAAACAACAGAAATGAAATCCAGTTATTCCCATCAAGGCTGAATTAAATATAGTATATTATAATAATTATTTTTTTTGTCATGAAAAAGATTAATACAATTGATTTAGACTCTGTGCATGGTAAAAAATAAACATTACGTATACACAATATTTACACAGAAATAGCACTTAAAGCTTTTGAGTCATACTGGGAAGAATTAAAGATTTATCTGCTTTTTGAGGATGTTAATTTGTTCAGAAATTGATATAATAAAAAATTCAGAAATTGTGTCCTACATATATAACATTATCATTAAAAAATATAGTAAGACAGAACTGACAGAACACAGTTCACACAATGCCAGTTATAATAGTATTATATGAATGATATCTCTCATGAAAACAGAGATGAATAACAACTCTCTTTTATTTTTGTAGTAAGGACAACAAATGAAACACAAGAAAGAAAACTTATATCATATGAGAAGAACATGCATTGACTACATGATAATTCTATATTAAAAATGTGATGATCATATCAAATTATGCAAATAATTAAAGGGCAATATCAAGAATCTCTAAACCACTTATTTTATCTGTCTGTATAAGTAAATTATGCTCTTTGTAACTTTTATGTCTCTTCAGTGGCAATGAGTCACTGATCTCACACAGGTTTTTGTGAATTACAAGATAGTTTTCCTTGGAGTCAGTTTTTGAATCCCTCTGACTCTAATGTCTTTCTATTTCTACAAACTATTCTAGTAGCAAAAGAGCTTCAGAAAAGCAGAAGGGAAGAAAAAGAATCCAAAAAAAACCCAACAGAGTGAGAGACTGAGTTGGGCTTGCAATGTTTTGGGGCTTTTTTTCCCCCTGAAAGGAATACAATTCCTGTCTGTCAATCCAACAGCTTAGCCCTGCTCAGGGCACAATCTCTTTCAGAAAGCTCTGAGGCTTTAAACCTTCAGTAGCAGCTGTCACAAGCTCATGTACAAAAAAGTGATTATTAATGCCTGGCACTGAAAGTCATCGCATCTAACTAACTTAATGGTTCATTCATTCTATGAACTGTGTCATTTAATTTCAATAACGACCTTTTTTCATAGAAGCAGTAATACTGCACACATTATACAAGTGCACAAATAGAATTGTTGATAAGTGTATCTTTAAAAAAAGAAGTAATATTGTCTAGTCTGCTTCAAAAAAGATTTCCATTGCTTGAGTATCTGACCTGGAAATGGATAGGAAACGTCAATCAGTCAAACAGTGGCAGATGATGGGTCTGATAAGGGGAATTCTGAAGCAATAATACATGGTAAATATAAAAAAGCTCTAGTCTATTAACTGAGAAAAGAAAATAAATTATTTCTCAAAATGCCTTTGATTCCCAGTCCAATCTGAAACTGTGCTGGGAGGACACAAAAGGTGCCAGTTTGCTTTGCTATGGGAATAAAATGATAAGACAACATGTAGAAGATAAAATGCACCGAAGGGAGCAAAGCACCTACTGAAGTCACCTTGTTTAGGAACAAAAAGTACATTGTTCTTTCATGTCTTTACGTATAAGGTCTCAAACTCTTTTTTATAGAACATCATTCTTTAAAACCATAACTCCTTTCAAGCAGGGAACCATCACCAGTTCTACAGACAGATATTTGAGAAAAAGAGTTTAGATGGGAGATGTGTAATGGAGCCATCAGGAATGTCCAGTTGTTTCAGTTCTGCCTTTCATGATTTAAACACTGTGAACCTGAAATTTTACCACAAAGTACAAAATAAAAACATTCTTTGAGTAATAAGACAGTCATAACACAGGATTTTATTTTATTTTTTCCATTTGCAAGTCAGGAAGATAGACTAGGAGATTGTTCTTAGGTATTTGATAGGAAGCTGGAAAGACCAGTTTATTTCCATTCAGAAATTCTGTGACAGCTCTAGTGAACCAGGGCGTCATGCATTCCAATTTGCTGTTTTTTCATGGCTGTTGTAATGCATGTATGAGTCCAACCTCTTCCACAGTTTCTATTGCTTTTTCAGTTGCTTCCAGTCTTTCTGAGACTGAAATTGTTTATCTTTCTTTGTGCTCCAATTTCAAACTCAGATCTCTGGACTTTTTCTTTCTTCTGATGTTATTCATCCACTCTGCTTGAATTTTATGAACTAGAGAAATATTTATTAGAGAAAGATTTTTGTGCAAGCACTGAATGACAGAGTTTAAAGTAGTTTTGACAGACACAGTAAAATGTGGATTCTGATTCTGAAACACCCAAATTAATGTGAAAGGGACTGCTAAGGATCACATACAGCCAAAGAGGAAAGCAATATGTAGCTGATTATGAAAAAGGAGCAGGGTGGGGACTTCTCAGTTCCAGATAGCGTGGTGTTAATGGAAAGAGTAAAGTATTTTTCTAGACTGATTCAATTTTACATAATCACATGGTCACTGTAGATAAGATACTGAACTTGGAAGTATTCATCTTTCATTTCACAGGTCTCAGTCAGGCATAGCTGTATGCCATTTTAGGATGAAGTTTGTACCTTAAGAGATGAAAGAATAAAAAATGAAGGAATAAAACTTATTTGCTTCCTGTTCAGCTTCTTAACACTAAAGACGAAAGCAACCCCTTTTATTGAGTTAGAAGATAAATCAACATTGTTGGACTAAACATTTGTTCTGTTTAGTGGTTTGTGGATTTGGTTTTGTTGTTTTTCTTTAAAAAAATATATAGCTATATATGGTCTTAGCTTGGTATAGAATTATAGGAGCAGAAATTGACATAAATTATGACATGAGTTAAATGTTATGCAATGACTACTGCTAGCTTACTGCAGTTTTTATCACAAGCTGCTGCAGGATATTAAATACATTAATTTTTCTTCAGCTCAACATTTCTGGACTGTTGTTGGTCTTTAGTATTAGGTTATTCTGTCACTGTAGGAAGAAGCCTGACATCATAAATACAGTTAAGGGAGAAAGAAAGCAAAAGAGAAAGAATGCAAAAAGCTGTGATTCAAATTCTTATTAAGGTAAGACTATGCCTACTGCTGAACTGGAGATTTTAAGGAAAGGTAGAAGCTCAACTTTAGATTTGTAAGAGTGGAAATTTCCTTTCCAGTTTTTCCACAGATTTTTACTCCAAATGACTGAAATTCCATCACTTCTTCTGCCCCCAGAAGATCAGAATATTAGGCTTTAAAGATTGGAGAAATTTGATTTCACAGAATTAGAATCACAGAAAATTAGGGGTTGGAAGGGACCTTCCAAGATCAGCAAGTCCAACCCCCCTGCCAGAGCACGACCAAAACTAGGGCAAATCATTCAGAAACGCATCCAGACAGGTCTTGAAAGTCTCCAGAGAAGGAGACTCCACAGCTTCTCTGGGGAGTCTGTTCCAGTGATCTTTAACCCTTATAGTAAAGTTCTTCCTCACGTTGAAATGGAACTTCCTGTGCTCAAGCTTGATTCCATTGCCTCACATCTTATTACAGGGCACAAGTGCAAAGGCATTGTCTCTGCCTTCTTGATGCCTAGCTCTCATATATTTATAGACATCAATCAGATCCCCTCTCAGTCTTCTCCTCTCCAGACTAAAAAGCCCTACTTCTCTCAACCTTTTCTCATAAGGTATGTGTTCCAGTCCCTTAATCATCGTCATAGCCCTCTGTTGGACTTTCTCAAGTAGATCTCTGTCCCTCTTGAACTGGAGATCCCAGAACTGGATGCAATGCTCCAGTAAGGTCTCACTAGGGCAGAGTAGAGGGAATTTACTTAGAGGACTTAGGTGAGCACTATAATAATCAGAAAAATATTTCAACTGCATTTTCTTTACTAATATCCACCTTCTTATCATTATTTTTGTCTCCCTATTTTTTTCTAAAAATAGTTTGTAGTTTGTTAATTTTTTTTCCGTATAATGAAGTTGAAACAATATATAGCAACTTATTTTTAAAACCCAAGTTTGTAAAACTATCTACTCTCTTCGTCTTTCTCTGTGGTTAGTTTTTCCTCGAATTATTATCAAATTCCAAGACACAATATCAGATGACTGTATAAGTTTAATTTTTATTTTTTTTTCCCCCCTGGGTATGAAATAAAACATTACTACACTACACTTGATTCCTCTTCTTATACTGGTTTGGTTGTTGTTTTTGATTTGTTTGGGAGTTTTTGTCTCATTTTTATGTGAATTAAAAGCTGAATCAGGTTAAGCAGCTGTTGTTTCTTTCCTTTTGCTAGCGGTGTCCTTTACCATTCTCTCTCAAAACTTTGAAGCTTTCCCATGTATTTCTCTGTTAGTAAATTCAGCCAAAGCAAAGGTTTCTCTCTTCCTCCTTCCCTGTCCCTCCAAGTACAGATAGAAAGGGAGATCTTCCACCCACCAATTCAAAATTTTCTAACTTCCTTCACTTAATATTTATGAAGACAATATATATGACTGACTGGAATAGATGCTGCCATGTGTGGGCTTATGTTACCAACTAAGGTTGACACTACAATATAAACCTAACATAAACCAGCCTAATTTAACTTTTTTGCTCTATATATGAGTTAGAAGCTAAAACTTCCTACATATCCAGGATATCTATGTAAGCGCATTCAAATGAACGAGACTTGTATTAAGATAAACTTCAGATTTCGTGTATGTTACCTTCCAGTGCTTCAGTGTGATTTGGTCCTGAATAAGCATCCCTACATATCTCATTTTATCATGTGCTCATTGGATTGTTTCTAAGTATGCTGAGGCATTCCTTTGTGTGGTTGGTAATTATTTTTTTTTTTTGTGTGTGTGGGGGGGGTTGCTCATTTAGTTTTGTTTTGTTATTGATGTTGTTCTTTGTTGTTTGTTTTTTTGTTTGCTTGCTTGTGGAATTTTGGTTTGGTTTGGTTTTGTAGTTTATTTATTTATTTAGGTTGTTTGGGGTTGGGCATTTTTTTTCTTCTTTTTGTGTGTTTTGGTTTATGTTTTTTTTTTGTTGGCTGGTTGGGTTTTTTTCTGTGTGTGTGTGCGTGTGTTTGTTTTGTTTAGTTTTATTTTGTTTTCCCCATCAGTGAGATGCTTTTGAAGATAGTATATTGTAGCATAATCCTGCCCTTCAGTTCTGCCTTTCTATTCTTCTTGTTCACCTGAAAAAGAAATCCCTCCCCTTCATGTGACTTGCTCTTCCAGGAAAGCTGATTGGAAGGGCTGAAAATATTTACAAGATTCTTCATGTACACTTAGTCAAAGCACAAGGTTAAGCTAATTTGAAAGTCAGCTACAGCCTGAAGGAACAAACCCAGTTGGGGTGCCTTTGGGTTTTGTTCACATTCTGAACAGTCTAACTGTTATAACTTTCCATTGTTGACATAACTCTGAAAGAGTTTGCTCCACATCAGCAACTGAGATTCACTGAATTCTATTTTGGTTAATGAGAAGCTCATCTCTGCTTTTGCCTTTTATTCTAGATGTAAAAATGTAAAAAGACAGATGAATTTTCATGAATTATCTTAAATCTTCTTTCTTTTACAGCCCAAAAGGATAACAACCTCCCCACCAAGCAATATTTTGCCTAATCTTTTACAGTATATCCACCAATGAGTTCTGGAAGGAAAAAATATTTCTGTAAGTGATGAGATAAACAGTCAGTCTCATGATAAAAATGTTTCCAAACACTTCTCATTTTCTGAAAACACAAACTTATCTTCTAAAGTAACTTTTGGATGCTCTTGGAATTATTTTATTATTATTATTATCATTAAAGGGAAATTAAAAATAGCATACAGATAACCTGTTGCATTTGAAACAGAGTCTTCATGGACACTTGCTTTACATTTTCTTACCCTCACAGGTATCACATGGTTTGGAAGGGACCTTGGAGATCTTTGAGACCAACCGCCCTGCCAGAGCAGGACCATACAGACTGGCACAGGTCATAAAGGAACATGTCCAGGCAGGTTTTGAAAATCTCCAGAGAAGGAGACTCCACAACCTCTCTAGGAAGCCTGTTCCACTGCTCTGTGACCCTGTCAGTAAAGAAGTTCCTCCTCATGTTAAGGTGGAACCTCTCGTGCTCTAGCTTACAACCATTCCTCATTGTCCTATCACAGGACACGAGTGAGAAGAGACTGCCCGTTCCTCCCGACACTCAGCCCTCAGATATTTATAAACATTTATCAAATCCCCTCTCAGTCTTCTCTTCTCCAGACTAAAGGGCCCCAGGTGTCTCAGTCTTTCCTCCTAAGGCA